>BSBK01001502.1:2500-375000 GCA_027943335.1 Chamaecyparis obtusa
ATGTGCTTCTTTTTCCACTTTTGTTGGGTATTTTCGCTTGGAGGTGCTTCCTGTTCCACTTTCGTCTATTACATGAAACAAATTATTCAATTGCAAACCATATCTGGAGTAGCAGTTAGTAAATTAAAAATATTATTATGATGTTCAAAGTAATGAAGTCATTTGAGTGGGTTTTTGTTCCCAATTGAAAATATTATTATGATGTTTATATGCAATTCATACTTAGTGTAGCCTTATTCAACGTGAGGAAAATCTTTATTGTAATGTGTAGCCCACCTTTCATGCACATGGTCAATGTCACAACATAACCTGGACACTTAATCCCATCTTCACCTTAAAACTAAAACCATGAATGATATAAGGGCCACAATACGTTTCATTTATATTAAAGCCATCTCTTTACCTAGACATAATCAAGGTCCCATAAGGAATATTGGAAATTTATATGGATTGTCTCCCACAAATTCCCCTTCTTTCAACCACCTCTCTGGGTTAAACTACAAATAGTCACTACCCCAAAATTTTTCCATCCCGCCTATCGAAATAACTACAACAATCCTAACGAGTTTCCTTCTGTACACAAGTTCCATTTGGTAAAATGTCATCTTTGGAGGCTAGTTAGTATCAAATGCAAATCTCTACAAGATGTCTTGTACATATAAAGACTTACCCATTTTGGTTGTGTTTGTGAGGACTGCCAACAACTAGTTTTGAATCTCCTAGTGCACTATCTCCACCATGAAGCTTTTGAGAGACTTGGTGTTAAACTTGTAGCTTGTAGTCTTTCTCAGCATCTTCCACACCTCACCGTCCACATTGAAAATAACTCGGCCTAAAAAATCATGGAGAAAAACAGTTAAGCGTTCTCCCTTTAGGTAATCTTCAAATTTGGTTTTGAGTATATGCTCTATGTTAGCAGGGTTCACAGTCATGATAATCCCTCACTCCATCGGGTCATTCGACCTTGAATGTATTTGTTCGCATAATTTCCATTGTTTTTGTGAACCATTGCAAAAATTTGTGAATATAAGAACTAAGATGAAACAACTAGAGACTCTTAATGTGCCTCATTTTCACTTCCAATTTCACTTCTGCTTTGTAACTATCAAGGTTGGAATAATTTTGTAACTCCACCACTGCCTTACTTGCTAACTTAGCTCATTAGACAGATAAATGAATGACAATTTTTATAGAAAGAGCCAAATGTTTAGGAAGCCTGGTAACTTAAATACAAAATTATAACTGACCCCCAAAAAATGTTTTTATCAGAATATGATAGATTTATGTAAATATAGATGTACTAATTTAATTGAAAAACAGCGTTTCAAAAGCCAAACAGAAATATTGTGACGTGAAAATGGTTTTCTAGAGGGAACTTAACTTTCTTTTCCCCCAAGCTTCTTAGTTAAGCTAAGGTTTTACCATTAAAGCTAGGGTTTTAAATAGTTTTTAATTAACCTAGGGTTTTGTTAGCAGGCTAGAGTTTTGTGAATCAGCAATGGCGACTGTGGTGGTTGGTGGCAGAGGCTCGGCTCTCTCTGCAGAAACAATTTACAACATCGCTAACGGACTTTGCACTCTTCAGTTGGACTCGTCAGCACTGGAAAAGATTTCACAGTCGTCTGGCAGATCGTCATTGTCTGTGGAAAGAATTTCTCCACCAGGTGAAAATGCAAGTAAAGAAAACGGACCATTTTTGGGTAAAGTAGAAGCCCGAGCTGCGCTCGTAGTTCTTGCAAACAAGCTATTACAATCGCACGCGCGAATTCGCTCCGTTATCCCGGTCTTCATCGAATACGTTTTGAAGAAAAACATAGCATTGGATTTGCCCGCTTCTTCGGACAAGGCATTGCGCATGCTGTTGCGGAGGCAATTTACTCCTTTGATGGCGATTTTTCGGCTTTCAGGATTTCGAGAGATGATTTTTGGGTTGCGGCGGAGGAAATGGGTGTCATGGAGTCGTCGTTTGCGGCAACTGTCGGAATTAGCGCGCTTATTGTCTATTCTTCCTCGGCTTTGTCCGTCGTTGCAGATGCAGTCGCAGGTAAAATAAAACTAGGTGTCTTGTAATATTCTGCAGCTAGAATAAGATAAATCAAGTCAATTATAATTAAATGTCAACCCAGGCGTGTTTGCAGTATTTACATCTTCGGCTTTGATGTCATTTGCGGACACCTTTTCAAGCGAATTAAGATAATGTGGCTCTGAACTTCCTGTAGTAAGAATTGTAGATAGTGAATTTAATCCGTGTCTTAGAAATAAGAGTAGATTAAATTAGCATTACTTTCCATATCTAAGTAAAGATGCACGAGTTGGATTTTATATAAGAGATTCGCAAAGCTCTTGAAAAGACAAAGAAATTTAAGGAAAGGATCCCTGATTTATCGGTTGAGGCCAATAAGGGATTTCTGAAGTTATGACCGACTGAAATGACATAGTGCAGAAAAACAAGAATAAGTTCTAGTAGAAAATCTGACAGGTCGTGGTAGAGACAACCGCAAAACAGTCGGGATTTTACCAGCATTGCAACAACGCAGCAATAGGAAGTGAAGTGTACGGAAGTGGAAGAAATAGTATTTGACGCCAAAATCAGGATGTTGCAGTAGAGACCATCCAGCACGGTAGTGACCCTTGCAAAGACTTGTGATTTTTGGATAGTGAGTGTCTTGGTTTTTTGGTCGCCGGGGTGCCTCCAGATTTTGGATCTGATGGATCTGTAAGGAGTTCTGGGGTCAATTTTTGCGGAAGGGACAAGAAAAATGGTTTTGACTGTTTAGGAGCCCGTCTCAGTCATATCCCTGTTTAGTGTTTTTCAATCTTCACATTCTTGTAGATGATAACGTTCTAGAGTGTGTTCTTCTCAGTGTGAAATTGCTGAATATCAATAAAAGCTTAAGATCTTCAGTCTTCTACTGTGTGTGAAAGAGACAGAGATGGATCATCAAGTTTTTGCCCAAGGAATGCGGAAAGAGGGTAATGGCTACATTTTGAGGAGTAATTATGACGTCAGTAGACATTTGCAGTAGTAATGAAAAAAGAGACTTGGGGGTGATATCAAAACATTGAAACAATGGAAGAAACTGGTGAACTGCGTTCATGGGAAGAGGAAAGCTTTCAATTGCTAAGAGGAATTAAAGGTCTGACCATTTGAATGAGGCAGAAAGAAATTTTTATGAATTGATTTAAATGGCTGTTAAAATAACACAAAAAGGCTATGAAAATGGATTATAAACATTTGAAAAGATAGGGTTTGAAATTCAGGACATTACCATTGTTGTGTTAGAGACCAAGGGCTCTACCACCATTGTGGTTGCTTTCAGGAGGGTAGAATTTATAAGCGAAGTCTGGATCCATTAGCTAGAAGGATGAATATGACATCTTGGTGAGGGTCAGAGGTCAAGTCAATGGGCAGAATGAGTCCTAGAACATACCGTATGAATGAATGCTAAAATGAATGTGCAACATAGAGTGGAAATTGCAAAGTAAGCAATTTTTGACTCTACAGTAATGTGGCAATTCGGATCAATTTGATGGTAAATCTAGATCCATACCAAAACATGTCAAACCAGGTCATTGGTTGAGTTACAGTTTGTTTAGGTTTTCTCTTCAGCTTGCTCTATCATGGTAAATGCTGTTATGGGTAAAATACGATAAGATACATGTTAATATTCTGCTCTGCTGGTAAAATAAGATACTTTGAATAAATTAATTGGTAACTCTAAATCCACATCAAACACGCCGAACTAGGTTGTTAGTTAAGGTGCTCATAGCTTGCAGTGATTTCTTCTGTGACTTTGTTAGTGATTGCACATGGTGTCAGCTTAAATGTAATATAAGACAATATAAAATGTATTTTGATGTTCGACAGGTTTAAAAAAGAATTTATATTAATAGCCAGTATGCCATATCCAGGATGTTGGTTGTGGCACGTACAGTTTGCAGTGTTACATTCCATTGCTGGTAAAATAGGATAAGCATATATATATTTTACAAACATTGTGCAGGTAAAATAAAATAATTTAAATCAGTTTGAAATCTTGATCCACGCCAAGACAACTGGAGCATTGTGCAAGGGACTTGTGTTTTCTGATTTATTGTTTTCTTTCTCAGGTGAAGATTGTAAGCTTGCTTCATGTAGAGCATGCACTGTGGGATTTGAACTGCAATCAATTTATTTGTAGTGGGCTCTAGGCGAAAATCAAAACATGTTTTGATGCATGTTAGGATAAAATTAAGATCTGTTTCAATGGATTTTAGGTTAAAATAAAGATTAATTACCAGGTTCCATCTTAAGATTTTTTAATGTCCTCTAGGCCAAAATGGTTACTAGGAATTACTCCAGTGTTTATTTGTTTAACATATTGCTACTTTGAGCCCCATGCTTTTGAGGACATGCCAAGCTAGTGTCTTTTAAGGTGTTTGACAATATTTGGATTTACGAGTTTAATTTTAGTTTGGTGCAAAACATGTCACCGTGGGATTTGAATTCTAATCAATTTAATTATAATGTGTTTAATGTGAAAATTAAGAATGATTATGGCATCAAGGGATTGGATTCTTACCAACTTGATTATAATGAGCTATAAGTCAGAGTTAAGATCAATTAAGTGTTTCAGGCCAAACTAATATCTACTCATAATGACATCCTTGAAGCCAAAAGAAACTACTCAATATTGTCTTTTTGGGTAAATTTGTCTGAAAGAGTTATTCAAGTGTGTAGGTTGCTTGTCTAGAATGTTAGGTTTTTTAAGAAATGAGAACCAATCCAGGATTTGATGTCAGTTGTAGATCACATGCAACTCCAGTCAATAGATGATTGGAGATCAAAATAGCAGAGTGAAGAGAAAATCTGAAATGAGAGAAAATAGAGACAAAGATAGAGAAGTTTGAGACTACTCTCGATATTCTCACCGGGCTATCACCAAACTAATGAAGGTGAGAAGAAAATCTTGTATATATGGCAAAAATAGGGCATATACACCCAAAAGGTATATTAAGTCCCACTTCCCATAAAAGGTTAGAGGTTTTACCTACTTTGTAAATGCCAAAACATGTTGCATTACCTCCTTAAGTCAAAACAAAAAAGAATTAATGAGAGAGCGGCACATAAAGCCAAAAAAGGGTGATAAACCTAACTACACCATTGTTAAGGAATGTAGCTTCGTTCAGATAAAATCATTGTTATTGAATTATCAAGTACACATTGATATATATGTAATAATAATAATATATATTATAATTATTATATATATATACATATAATTTATATAAAAGGATTATTATCATATTGTGATATATAAATATAATTAATTTTGTTATTAATATAAGTTGATATTTATTATTATTATGAGACATAATAATAATTATGTATATTAATAATAATTACTATTTAAATGAATATATATAAATTATATTAACTAATTATTAATAGACATGTCTCTTGAAATGAATAGACATGTCGTCTTGTCTTTGCCTTGTATAAAACCAAGAGATCGATGCATTTGGAAAATATAGAAGACAATATGATAATGCCATTACATTTGCAATCGATCCTGAAAACTCAACATGGTATCAGAGCCAGGTTGTAAATGTAATCCATATATTCGTGATGCATGTGCCAGACACTTAATAGCAGAGACGCATATCACAGGAGCAGTCATGATGAAGTCACAATTACTGAAGCAACTTGAATGTGCACAACGTACAATCTGGATGTATATATTAATGTGATGACCTTAATAGCATCTGCCAGCTTTATAATCTATCCGCTTTAATAAGGCAAATCACAAACACCTATCTTTCAAGTATACAACAGCAGTTGTGTCACTGATAATACAGTTTGCTGATAGGTAGCAGTAGTTCGCACACATGAATCAGTAATTGATTATGAAAATGTTCGCACAAGAGCAGACCGAATTCATAGATATTGTATATTTGATACAATGATCGAACATCCTTTTATATAAGCTACTTGTGAATGTTGGAACAAACCGACCCTTAACTTGACACCAGATAATTTGAACCGATATGTGTTGAGTTTAGAGATAAAGCAATGGGAAGTCAATCTGTTCACAAGGTGGTGAACGAGTTTTGCGTCTAAGAGGACTGTCGAAACATGAAGGCTCTCATTCACAGCCGAGAATAAGAGTTCGAGATTCATGTATTTGTTTGAGGGTGAACAATAATGTGATTCGAGCCTCGAAGAATAACGAAGTTGGAGAGTAATGAAGAGTGCAAAAGACTTCCTATTCACAGAGACATTGGTCGTGAACCACGAGTAGAAAAATTGATTTGAATTTTCATATAATAGGATTTCCCATTATTGTTATCTCCAAATGTGGTGTTCGTAAGTTCAATACATTTGTTAGAGTTGGGGTGGTGAGAAGTCACTCTTGAATACAAATCCAATATAGTTATATTTAGATTGTGTTGGAGAAAACAACCGAACTATGATGGATTGAATGAAGGATGAGAGTAATTTCATGCGTGATATTTCCTATATGGGCTCACCTAACTAAAGGAAATATTTGAAACTAAAAGATAAGTACTTTATGTTTTATTAATGCATATGAATTTTGAATTTGTAATTCTATAACATTGAATGATAAATGTTGTATGGTTCTATCAATGGTATTTCTTTTCGAGATAGTTTAACTTTATGAACTATTCATCTTTGACATACCTTCAGGAGGAAAGCATAAAGACATTTTCATTCAGAGGGAGTATGAGAATTAAAAGGAGGTCAAGAGGTTGATGAACTTGAGCTTTAGAGGGAGAAGATAAATGATATGGTTTAGTCAACTTTTGATAATCTCGGTCATTTTGTGATTGAGAGGGAGTTCACTAATGAAGGTGAAACACCTTTGAGGTAAACTTAATATAATTGTTTATTATACTAATGGTTATTGTTTAGTGCCTTTTGGGCCCTGTGTAAATCATGAGGAAGTGACGACTTCCAAATGATTATCACTTGTATTTTTGATGTTATTGTGAGGTGACGATCTTACAATAACTTTCTTTTATCATTATAGACCTTATGAGAAGGCTGAAACAGATCATGATAAATGAATTATTACATGGTGGATTGAGTTCCTTAAAATGACCATGATCTTGTACTGTGATAGTCATCATGTGATGCTGAAACAAATTATAGTACTGAAGGTGATAGTCGTCATGTGACGCTGAAACAGATCACCGGTACCTAGCTATTGTGATAGTCGTCATGTGACGCTGAAACAGATCACAAATATTGAAGGTGATAGTCATTGTGTGACGCTGAAATAGATCACCGGTACTTATATTGTGATAGTCGTCATGTGACGCTGAAACAGATCACAATTATTCATCATGATAGACCATGCAATGGCTGAAACAGATCATGATAAAGAATTCTTGCGTGGTGGATTAATTTCATACTGTGATAGTCATCATGAGGATGCTGAAACAGATCACAGTTATTAAAATTGATAGGCAACTGAAGGTGATATACATCCTACGATGTTGAAACAAATCACCATTTTCTCATATTGTATGATGTTGAATCAAATCACAATTATTGATATTATTGAGTTAATATAAAACATATACTGATTTTATCTTCTCTAACTAAGAGGGAGTGTTAAGGAATGTAGCTTCGTTCAGATAAAATCATTGTTATTGAATTATCAAGTACACATTGATATATTGTGATATATAAATATAATTAATTTTGTTATTAATATAAGTTGATATTTATTATTATTATGAGACATAATAATAATTATGTATATTAATAATAATTACTATTTAAATGAATATATATAAATTATATTAACTAATTATTAATAGACATGTCTCTTGAAATGAATAGACATGTCGTCTTGTCTTTGCCTTGTATAAAACCAAGAGATCGATGCATTTGGAAAATATAGAAGACAATATGATAATGCCATTACATTTGCAATCGATCCTGAAAACTCAACAACCATAACCTACTCAGGTAAAGACTAAATAGTGGTTACAAGATGTGGCACAACAAGCCAAAAGATGGTGTGCAACTCAACTACCCATGTGTGGGAGAGAGTGACACATGTAGCCGTATTAACCACCTAATAAATCTAAGCAATCTTAAACAATGTGTAGGAAAAAAAGAAATATCCCCTAACATAAGGAAAATAAAAAATCTACACCAACACAAAATCTCATCTCATGAGTGATGAATGTGAAAATAATCTCCATAAGCTTTGTTTCATTGTTTTCTCAAATCACACCATTTTGGCTAAAATTGTGCGGACTTACGAAGTTTGATTTCTTGTTTTATGCAAAAAAATATTCAAGTGTGTTTACTTGTCCAAAATATGTTTCTTGATTTTTTAGTTTTAAATAAACTTCTTAAACTTTGTTTCATTGTCTTGTGAAATTATGTTTTCTATATGCTAAATGGTGTGAATGACTCATTAAAGTTTGATTTCTTGTTTAGAATATCTTTTTTTGTCAAACTATGTTTTCTTGTTTAGAATATTTTTTAATAAAATATTTGAAGTTGTTTTCATAGTGCTACATTATTTGGTCAAATACTTGGAATCTGCTACCTAAACATTTATTAATATTGTTTCTTAGCGAAGTATGTGGGACTTTTTGTTTAGAAGATTGTTTCTGCGAGTTCTAATATTAAAATAAACTCCCCAAACATTGTTTGTTGTATTTGCAGGCACCAATTCTTATTTTTTCTTAAAAATGTTGTACCTCCTCCACAGCAACATATCCATAGACATGCTTGGGTGCTTTGCGGGCCCTCTTGCATTGTGACTATGTACCAGCAAATGGTTAGAGTTGCTTTATGCTTTTTGGGTCCTCTTGGCATGAGATAATAACAACTTGCTTGAGTTAAAACATTAAAGCAATGAATATATGTTGAAAATATTCGTTAAAGTGATGATTTGAGCATTAAAAATAGTCTCATGTAGTGAAATGTAATGTCCCCTGATTGGGGTATACTTGATTTTTACCCAAAGTAACAATTCCACTACAAAATTTGTTTACAAATGGTATTCTATAGCTAAACATCTTATAGCTATTGAAACTAAAGTATATAAGCAATTTAATTAAATAGCATTTCATATGTAGATCTAATCTATTGTTTTATTTACAATAACCAACCATAGCAGGGGTTGAAGAGGAGAACATGTTAGGGTACCCTAGAACACTTGCTGCAACAAGGGTGTGATACAATACCCCTTGGCCCACAAGTGGCAAGAACTCTTCCATCCAACATGGGATGATCTACTTAGAAGGGGAATCTGTATCTGCCCCCTACTGGTGTCTCCTTATTAACCCATATATGATTGCTTCCACCCTTTAGTTCACTTTTGTAACCAACCATTGTAGAGATTGGAGACGAAAGCACAATAGGGTGCTGTGGAACTTTCACCTCAACTAAGCCCAAGGGCATGATACAACACCCCTTGGCCCACAAGTGGCAGGAACACGTCCATTCAACAAGGTGTGGTCTACTTAGAAGGGAATCTGTATCTGTTCCCCTACTTGAATTTCCTTACTAACTTTTACACGATTGCTTGTAGTAGAATACGTAAATTTAATAAACAAATAAAGAATCTAAATTGGCTAGCATTTCATGTCATTAACTATACCAAATTCATAAGTTATTATAAGTCAGACAACATGTTCATCATGCATACCACAATGCTTGCTATAACACAAGATGGCTGTATTCTGAAATGCAGATAGCTTGCGTCCAATGCTGATCTGATCCAAGTCCTTAATTTGATGTTTGAATGATTAATTTAGACTGATACGAAGAATTTATTGCTAGTCTGTTTGCTTGATTCCTAATTGATGTTTGATGGATGATTGAATAATTTCCCTTGATTTGATGATTTGATATATTAGTGAATGATGATTGAATGAATGTGGAATTCATAGAGTGATGAGTGATGATTGAGTGTGTGCTGATTTGATGTATTGGTGAGTGATGAGAGATAAGTCATCCTTAAATGCTTGGATCGATTTCTTTTTTATATATTATTGGTGAAAGGGTCAACACCCTTCATAATAATTGAGTCACCATTTTTCATTGTTGCCTTTGAGAATAGTATATTATTCCCCAAACTGATCTCCCTTGGATGACCTCAAATGAAATCTTCTTCTCTTTATATCTTCCAATGTGAGGGAGAGTCACACCTTTTTATCATTTCTGCTTTCTTGGATTGTCATCTTAGGGCACATTCTGTAGATGAAAATGGATTCTAAGTCTATTAATCTGTGTTTTTGTGTTTACAATATAATTTTATTAAGTTTAGAAATATAATTGCTGAAGCTTTTTGTATTGTCTTGTCAGGTTTGTCTTGTGAGGCTGTGCGGATCAACTCACAGGCCTTTGATTTAGAGCCTTCAAGTGAAGGTTTTTCTAACAAGTTGGAAACTGACATGGCCTGTGATATGCGGACACTCTTGTTTGGGTCTAGACTTGTGAGCCCTAAGAATTCAGGGTTTGATGGTGATTCAGCATTTTTTTCTATTCCTTTTGTGCATGGATGCTTTCGAGAGGATATTAAATTGGCACAGAACAAGATCAGGATTGAAGTCAACAGCATGGTTTTTGGTAACAGTCCATCTAGACTCAAGCAGGATATAGGTGACACAATGCAGCTTCAAGCATTAACGAAGGTGATTTTGTCCATTGCGATGTCTTTGCAGGTGATTGGCGTAAATAGTTTGAGGAGGTAGGTACTTTTTTTAATGAAACTTACGTTCTTTGTAGAGGCTAGCAAATGATGCCCTGTCTTTATCATTATGGATTTTCTAACTTATATTTTCCAATTTATTATTAGTTTTGCTTTTTATCCATCTTTTTGTATTGGACTGAAAAGTTTACTTACATGGTATTTGAGGGTCAACAGAAAATTAAAAAACAGTTGAAATTAGCATCATAGAGTCACTGTGAACAACTTCCAAATTCTTTATTGCTAAAATCTATCTGGAAAGAACTGTAGTTTAAAACAAGTTACTATCCCTTTTTAAAAGATAAAATTCTAGAATCATTATTGTTTATTTCCCAATAGAATAGTTAACATTGCAGAAAGCGCTTCTTTAAAATCATGAAATTCAATATTCACTGGAACAAAGTGACAATGCAATGCAGATCATCCAAAGGCTGTTTGGTCCACTGACCTCAAACTTGTACATCTACCAACCTGAGAAGGAACAGAAAAAGCGATAGATGGAGCATCATTCACATGCACTAGGAAATCAGTAACAGAACCAAGGATTTTCCTAAAGTTGAAAGACTGACTCTGCAATAATTCCTTGTCAACAATCTAATTGTGACAATTTTAAAAGTAATTCAAAGAAATTATTGTGGTTTTAATTTAAATTGGTAAAATGCTTTGGAAATGAGTAGCTAATTTTGGAATATTAGCCACCAAAATCTTCCTTATCCACAGGGTAGAGTGTATTAAATCTGCAATATTTTCTTGTCAACATCTACCTGTGACAGTTCTTTATATATCATTAATGATAAAGGTGTGCTAATTGTGTTTGAAAACAAAAAAGCATCAAAGAAATTAATTTCAATTATTTTAAGTTGGTAAATACTTTTGAAAAGAATAACTGATTTGAAAATATTTACCAATAAATTTTCCATGTCTACAGGGCAGAGTGTAATATGAAAGTCAATGAGAGTCTTGGTGCAGATGAAAATTCGAGTGAAAAGGCTTTCCAAAATTGTCCAAGCGCCGGTGATTTGAAGGAGAGAGTAGAATTGATTTTCCGGAAAGCTGTTATTGAAAATGATTCAAATGGGGTATTTGTCACAAGCCAGGTTTATGGATTGTTGCAGGAGTCCAGAAAAGTTCTGGCTCTGGAGGCAGCTTGTGCTCTTTCCTTGCTTGGTCTGCGAGAAAAGCTTGTTGCTGTTGGTACAACCGAACAGAAACCTCCAGGTGATGAAGAGAACACAAATGACGGATTTAGTGCAGTGGAAAATAGCTCAAAGCCTCAAGAAAACAAAGGGAAGCAAAGAGGGGAAAAGAAAAAAAAAGGAAGTCAGGAAATTGTTATGGGGAAGGGAACTGGTATGGTGAGACAGCTCGTTATTCAAATTGTGCAAAGGAGAACCTTGGGAGAGGATACTAACATGTCACTTGAAACATCCGCTCTGGAGCTAGAATCATATTTTGATCCAAAGGACCCAGAATTTCAGATGCTGTTGGAGACCATGAAGACTATTTTAGAAAGCAATGAAGTCAGAAGGCTCCCAAAAATCCCCAAGGTTTGTCATTGCTACTACTACTCAAGCTGCATCCTGCTTGCATTCTTATTGAAATCCCAGTATAAACTTTCCATACTTGAAGTTTGTTCTGTATATAAGTTGTTTTGCCATGATTTTTGAAAATTGTCTTCTCTAATTCACCCTGAATGTTGTCCACATGTTTTCATACAAAGACTAGTTCTTATGTGATGTCCCCTCCCTAGCATAAGATTCAATAGTAAATAATAAAAAAATAAATTAATGAATGAATAAATAATAATAGATTATAATATAATTATTATTTAACTATATTATTAATATAATATAAAAGAATATATCATATATTGATATAATATAATATATTATATTATCTCTTAATGAATGAATATAATATATTAATTCTTAATATAAATATGATAATACAATAATAAAATAATAACCATAGTAATTAATATATATATATATATATAAAATATTATTATATGATAATATAGAGAATGAAATATACTATAAAACATATAATATACTATATATAACTATAAGCCATATATATAAAAATTAAAATAATATATATAAAATAATACTAAATAAATCACATATAAATAAATACTTATTACCATACAAACAGCAACCAAGGAAAGGTCACAACCTGTCCCATTCCCACAGGTATTTATGAGCTACAAAGCAAGGAAAAGAAAAAAGGACAATCAATATTTGCTACCCCAGCATTATTCAATATACAGTCAGCGATTGATATCTTGCACAGTTAGGACTCAGCAAGAAATACATCCAATCAGCATATTTCATATTCACTCAGCCATCCATATTCAATACACAGAAGCAATAATCAGGAAATTTAAGCTACTCAGCCATTAATATTGAGTAGTCAGCAAATACAATCACACAGTCAAACAGTATCTACAGCGGACCATTACACGGGAAAAACAGGAGCACGCACCCTCCAATCATCGATGGAGTAAAAGGGATTTCTGTGATAACCAAGTCTGAAGAATCGCTGCGAGTTGAAGATCATCACGTGTCTAGCAATGATCATCTCATTGAGTTGAATAAGCCATTACTGTTTCTGCATCTGCGAGTAGTTGGGAACAGAAACACACATTTGAGCATACAGATTTCCTGGGCTACCCATATCTACATCAGTCGTTATAAAGGGAAGAGAGATGTCGTTGAGCATTGGAATCAGCACACAATACAGAGAAGACACCAGTATGCGTTCAAAGCTCCATTTCATATTTATCTGATTATATATCTAGCAAGGGTGTTGATGTGCTTCATGGTGGTTTTATGAACAGAGGAATCTATTTTTAAGTTCTTTGAGCAGACATTCTGGAGACTATCGTTTTGAGGAGTTAAATGTGTTAGATTGGAAACTAGTCTAGTGATTGCAAACAAAATTTGAATATACATTTCTTGGACAAGGAGTATGCATCGGACTATATGTTAAGTAATCTGATCTTTATTAGAAACTGTTGCTTTTCTGGGTTCATATGTAATCAGAAATTAGTTTGAAACTGTAACAATTGTTACTGTGAAATTTTGTGCAATTTTCCTATCTAGTATAAGTTATTGACAGGAAGGAGTCCCTTACAATTTGAATAAAGTGTAAATCTTAAGAAAACATACAAGGGGACATTACATCTTAGCTTTTTTGTTACTTTTCATTATGGTTTATAATGCTGCAACTGTTCTCAGTATTGTCTTTTTAATGTCAGAAATAAACTATCAAATATCCTCTTCTAGTAATTAGTTTAACTATTTGGATGTTTGCATTTGAAATGTTTATTTTAGTTATCATCTTTGTGTCTCTTCCAGTTTTCTCATTCTGCAGTCAAACATTTTCTTTTTAAATAGTATTTTTATGCGAAAGAATGATGTGATACTTGTGGTACACATTGAGACTCCTATCCTGTGGTTGTTTTTTCAACAAAAACTTGTTCTGGTTTATTATTGTTTAATGAATTTGGCAGGGCACTCGTGATTTTAAGCCTGAACAAATGGCTATCAGGGAGAGAGCATTTGGCATAATTGCAGGGGTTTTCAAGCGCCATGGTGCTGTGGCCCTTGACACACCTGTTTTTGAGTTGAGAGAGACATTGATGGGGAAGTATGGCGAAGATTCCAAGTTGATTTATGACCTTGCTGATCAGGTATTTATAAAATCATACTGCATAAAAAGCTTAAATAGTCATAATGAATTAGTGTTAGGATCTACCTTATATGATTGAGTATACTATTTAAGCTTGCAGTCCTGAAATATGTTCACAGTATATTAGGTTTTACTGTTTCTGTTGAGCATGTATGTGTTTGTCCCTTTGCATGATAGTGCTATGCCTTGACATGTGCATCATCTAAATTTGAGGGTGTGATAGTGTGTAGGGGTGGGGGAGGGCTTACAGTACATCATTCGGGAGGTTAGTATATTTTGAATTGAGTTGCCTAAGAATAAGGGTTGGTTAATTTCAAGGACATGGGCAGATGTTTTTGACTATCTTAGTGACAACAGAGGAGAGATATTAGTCGACCTAAGACATTTCAAAATTTTTGATGAGTGGGGCCTATTGGAGCAAATCAACCCTAGGATAATATGAGTTTTTCGGATTCATAACTACATGCCTCCTTATCGGATGAAAGAAATTTTTAAATCAATAGTATGTTGTTTATGTGCAATGAGCTGTTATTATTACATGATATTGTTTGGGGTGCATAGATTTCTATCCTATGTTTTAAAGATCTATCACGTGCGGTTTTATTAGAAATCTGTCATTGGCAGCTGAAGGATATAATTTCTGATGATTTTTTAAGCTAGAAGAAGTTGAAATCTGAAATGAACATTCTTGCACAAAAGCATTTTTCGAAGATCTTCTGGAGGATTTATATTATAATATTATAAAATCCTTTAATGAAACTTATATCTAAGTTAAACTTTGCACAGTTCTTGGTTTATATCTTTCCCTTAGGGTTGAATGAGTCTCCATCTTTTGATAATGCTACAATTTTGTTAATTGTGATTGGACTGTGCTAGAAACCAACTATCTGCACAATTATGAATAGGATTTATATCTAGTTACTTGTTATGATTTTTCCTCTTTATCTCTAATTGCGAATACATTCATTATAGGTTTTTATTAGGGTCACCTGCATTGACTATTTGGATTGTTAATGGGTGGATTTATATCAACTGTGCTAACTTTTTATGTGCTTCCTTGAAGGGTGGTGAAATATGCTCTCTGAGATATGATTTGACTGTTCCTTTTGCACGATATTTGGCTATGTATAGCATCAGCAATTTGAAAAGATATCATATAGCAAGAGTCTATAGGAGGGACAACCCTTCGAAGGGTCGGTATCGTGAATTCTACCAGTGTGATTTTGATATTGCTGGGCAGTATGCATCAATGGTACCCGATTTTGAAGTGATCAAGGTTTTGACTGAGCTGCTTGATGAACTTGACATAGGTGACTATGAGGTAGCGGTTACTTATTCATGTTGGTTATTGTTTTTTTTTGATCTAAGGGTGAAGAGTCTTGCCTATTTGCACTTTATTGTAAACAAATATCATGCAAAAATTGTAGCTAATATGTGGAGAATTAATGGAATTTTAAACTTACAGGTGAAATTGAATCATCGGAAATTGTTAGATGGAATGCTTGAGATATGTGGTGTACCTAAGGAAAAATTTAGAACGATATGCTCTGCTATTGATAAGCTGGATAAGCAGCCATGGGAGCAAGTTCGAAAAGAAATGGTAATAGTATATGCATTGATCAATTATTTAAATTTCTTTGGTTATTGTTGTGAATTGATACTGAAAGTGTGACTGGGATCTGATTATTTTTGTTGGAATGGCTATTAGCATTTTGACTAGCACTTTTCATGAAACTTGAGTGGTGAATTTATAATTTTACTAAGTTACCGGTTCGAGTTTGGTTCCAAGTTCGGGTTCGAAGAACCGGTTCGCAAGTTCGACAAAATTTTGAAAATGGGTTTGGGTTCGGGTTTGAAAATACATGTAAATTTTTTAAAAAAATATATATATACATATTTATGAAGCCTAGAAGCATGAGTTAAAATTAGAATGTCACATAGTATCATAAAAACAACATTTAAACAACAAAAACACCGTAAACTTATAATCATAGCATCATGAATCGTGATCATACCATCATATACTTCAAGTTCAACATCAAAGATTCAAAACATTAAAACTGAATCATAACATCAAGTTCAAGTATCATTGTTTCAAGTTCAACTAATGAATTAAAAATGTATTAATCTTCATCTTCATCTTCATCTTCTTCTTCAACATTAGTTGACTCAGCAATAGAGCTAAGGCCAATGGGAGCAGCAGCAACAACACTAGTATTGGTGTCAATATCTTCAAAATCATCAAGTGCAAGCCAAGAAGTGGAAGCATCCAAGTCGGCAAGCTCTGCATTTACATCCCACCTCTTCGTGTCCCCTTCTTTGTATTGTTTACTCTTGTGTGAGAGAAGACGCAAGTTGTAATGCACAAATACCAAGTTCTCTGCTCTTTTTGACTGCAATCTATTGCGCTTCACTGAGTTGATGAAATAATATGTGCTCCAATTTCTTTTCAATGCAGATGAACTAGCAGCCTATGAAGACAAGACAAGGTAAGCAATTAAAATAAAATTATAAAAATTACTTGCTAGTCATGAAGATTAAAATTTAAAAATAAAACTTACCTGTGATATAATTTTTATTTGCAAGGGGTTGCAATGTTTGGAATCTTTGGCCATGGAGGTACCACCAATTATGAGCATCCTTTCTAAACCGATGACGAAGAGCATCATTACTTAGACCTCTTGCATTCACAAACTCTATGAACTCATTTGTAATCAAATCTCTCATATCATCATCAAGAAAGAGTCTTTCAAATGCTGCCTTGTATCCATCTCACACTTCTAAATCTCTATAGGGTGGTAGCCTTCCTGGTAGATCAAGATATTGGTTTCTATAATATTTGGGCGTCAATGCATAGGCAAGCAAATGTAGAGGAGTGGTCATTTTGTTCCACCGTTCTACAATAATTGTTTGCAATTGTTTGAAGAGGTTCTCTTCTGGATCTTGCTCTTTTTCATTTACAATTTGCTTGATCTTCTCAAGCGTTGAGTCTATGCCATCATAGATCTCTCCAAGGCAAGGCCTATCCATGTCAGCGTACCTAAGCATGCTCATAATGGGCTCGTTGAACTTAATGATATATTCCACACGTTCCCACCATAAGTCATCCAATATCCTGCTCTTTATTCTGGCTGCCCTCTCACTGTTGCTTTGCTTCCATATAGCCCAATTATTGCTGATTACCATATTGCAAAGTGCCTCTTTCACTTGCACAAGTCGTCTCAAGACGATTAAATTTGATGCAAAACGAGTTTCAACAACCTGTAACATAAGTTAGAGCAAAAAAATACAACTATTAGTATTAGATACATACTTTATAAAAGAATACACATTACACAATAAAAAAAATGAAAATCAGAATATTCCTTGAGTCTTCTGATATTACTAACTTTATTTCACATACCTTCAGTAACTCCAAACGTGAGAACATTCTGAATATTCCTCGAGTCATGTGATGGTTTGTGATGAACATTTGGATGTCCTCATCCTCTGCATACACCTCCTTGATCCACCCAATTGTGTTCCCAATCTTTTGTAGCATAAGATTGAGTGAATGGACTGCACAAGGTGTCCAAAAGATATGCTGATATCGCTCTTCAACCAACAAACTAGCAGTTCTACAATTCTTTGCGTTGTCTGTTATGACTTGGACAACATTATTAGCACCCACTTGTTCAATGGCAGAGATGAGAATATTAGCAATAAATTGTCCATCTTTTACTTGTCCCTCACAATCCACCGCTTTCAAAAACATTGCCCCTTTAGGGGACACCGCTAAGACATTGATCAAGGGACAGTTTCTAGCATCTTTCCACCCATCTGAAACAATTGATACCCCTGTGTCAATCGATGAATACTTTATGGGCTTCAATTGATCATCAATCCACTTGACCTCTTGATCCAACAAGGTGGTTCGTACTCTCTCAAAATCGGGGCCCTGATACCCTCTTGGAGCTTCATTGGCACTTTTCAACATCTATCTCCAATATGGAGAGCGAACAACATTAAAAGACAGCCCATTTGCATACAAGCATCTTCCCACATCAATGTCAACATTTTCCTGACTTTGATTTTGAAATGCAATTTCTAGTGGTCCCTTTCTTTTGTGTGTAAGGCCAAGGGGTTCTTTTTCAGACTCACGGGTAGCTGAGGTAGTAAAAAAGGGGTGGTCTTCTATCACAACATTTGTGGGGGGTTGTGTTACCTTTTCTTTTTTTTACTTTTGCTTCTATTGCCAATGCCATCAGTTGAACTTTGCCTACGTTCTTCTCTCTCTTCTGCTGCCTCATGCTCTTTAATATACTTTAGTACAGTTTCATTGGGTACAGGTACACCTCTTTTTTTAGGGCATTTCTTGACTCCTCTACTAGGGTATCCACACAAATGGCCTACTACACGAAAATATGAGCTATTTCTTTCTACATCACAATCCCTACTTTTCCAATGGAATGCACCACCTCCAGGAAGGGCTCTTATAATATCAACATGTTTCCACAAAGGAGAATCAGAGTGGGGTTCTATTCTTTGTTCGATATTGCCTACCGAGGATGAGGTAGATGCCATTGTAGTTCCTTTTCCTATGGGAAAAAATTTCAAATTGTATACATATTCATTATTCAATATAAAACTTAAAACTTTAAAGTTTAAAAGCAAGAGAATGAAAAATTATTGAAAGAATGGCTAATATCTTATGGGGAATGAAAGAGAAATGAAAAAACTAAAAAATTTAAACAAAAACAAAAAAAAATGAAACAATAACTTATCTCTACTCATTGTAAGCTTGCAAAGGTGTACGTATGAGGCACAAACTCTTGAAAAAATTTCACAAACCAATCTTCCAACTCCTTGCACAATCAAGAACTTGCTCTTTTTCTCTTGCTGAAGTCAAATAGCCTACTTGCACACAACAAATGATAATGAGAAGCACAAATTAGCCTTTCATAACGAACTTTTAGGGTTCCGGACGCCAAAAAGAATTAAAATTTTGCAAATTCCATCACTTAAGTGACGTCCAAGAGGCGAAGTTCGCCCAAGTTCGTTTGGGGTTCGCAAATTTTGGTCTTGGTCCACCCGGGTTCGATCGTCCGAGCCACTAGTTCGAATAGGGTCTAAAAAATCGAAAACCCTGCCCGGACCCACAGGCGAACTGGACTTGGACCACGGACTAGTTCGCACTCGGGCCAATTCGGAGGGGTCTAGGGCCGAACCCGGTAACTTAGCTTCTATTGGCCAACTTTCATGAGTTGATCAATAGGGGTAAAGAGGCCTTTGTATGGCTTGCATAGCAGAATTAGTGGGGAGCGACACTACTACTAGTACTACTATATTTGGTTCCCATTCTATTGAATCATTTGTTGATTTTGATGAAGAGTAAACTGATTATTTATTCATATAGTTTTTGAGTTTGACCAGAGATTTATCATTAGCATGACCATTGATTACTTTCCTTGTTTGAAAAATTAAAATAAGACCATTTGGTAAATAATTAGCAACTATTAGTTCTATTCTATTATCTTCATTTATTTTATACATATTATGCTTAATATTGCTTATTTTGTCTATATAGTTTATTATTTTTGTACAAATGTCACCAAGCTATACTGAATCTGAGATTACAATTTTTTTGTATATTTTTTCATAAATTTTTATATTTTTATTATTTTTGTTTGAATGTACCCAAGCCATACCAAATTTGAGGATGCAATTGTTTTAGCAAACTCTCATGCCCATTAATATGCATTCTAATTGAACCCATGTCCTAGTAATTCAGCTGCTAAGTGAGTTAATATTGGAGAAGAGGAAGACATTAACACTCTTCTTGCACTCTCTCATCCTGATGATGGATCATGGAGTCTGTTCCGAAATGGGGATGCAAAAGTGAACACACAGTTGAAGCCAGGAACATATTCCTATCAATTAGGGGATTATGGAAAACTAATGCATTAGACATTAATACATAAAATACGGATCTTTCACCTCAATGCATGTTTGGGGCTGACAAAGGTTTTGTGCATATGATGCATTATGAGGTTTATATTTGATCAAAAAGTATATATATGTGGGTCCATGCATTTACAAGCTCCATGTGCTGGACCTGTTATAAAGAATATATCCTTGGTTCAATTAATATTCTCTCAAGGTTCAAGATAATAATATCTGCAATGTTATCTTGCACTCCATCAATTAATGTGTTGTGACAACATGCTGCTAGTTGGTGTCATGAGTTCCTCTGAATACTGGTTCCTTTCTGTAAACTACACAATGGGGGCCCATGGCCAATCTTGTCACTTTGAAATTCCATATCGTGTCTACTAAATTTTGCTCTTATTATTTTGTATTGAGAGCTTATTTAACTTAGTGGTTCTAGTATAAAGAGATGATTTTATCTTACCTGTTGGGACATAATCAATGCAATATCATTTTCTCTATGCTTCCTGGTACTGAAATTGTTAGTGTTTAATGATATGAAATTGTATGCCAGAGCTAAGTTTAAGTGTATACTTTGTTTGCTTAGGTTTAAGCGAATCTCCTTACTTGCTGTATTTTGTGAATTGCACTTTTAACTTATAGGTGGAAGAGAAAGGATTGACTCCAGAAACTGCGGACAGCATTGGATCTTTTGTATTAAAAAAGGGAAGGCCTTTGGAAATGCTTGCAAAACTTAAACACAAAGACAGCTCTTTTCTGAAGCATGATGGCTCTGTACTAGCGTTACAGGAATTGGAAACATTATTCAATTATCTAGATCAGTCAAGTTGTTTGGACAAGATATCTTTTGATCTTAGCCTTGCTAGAGGTCTTGATTACTATACTGGAGTGATATATGAAGCTGTTTTCAAGGGCACGGCGCAGGTTTGTCAAAAAGCTTTTAGAAAACAAATTTTTTGTACCTTTAAGGTTTTAGTGCTGTTGATATGCTTTAGATCTGTTCTCTGCTTTTTGTTGGAAAATAAAAAAATATTATTGAGTGAAATCACATTAACATCTGTTGGTTTCCTAAACTCATTGAAACACAAGAACAAATCTAATAGTAATGAAAACATTCTGATTAAGTAAAATGATTTACTCTTACACAATCAGAATCAAGCTTTAAACTTTTTGTGTTGTAGTTAATTGATTGGTTCATTGAGTTTATTCTATAGAGGCTCCTGTCTAAGGGAAATGATGTAAACGACACAAGGGGTTGTATAAATGGAAAAGACCAGAAAAATGTAAGTTCTAAAGTGTGCTGCTAAAACTGCCAGTGCAACATTCCTGACAAAAATGATCACCCTAAAATAAAAAACTATAGCAACCATAAACTGCAAAAAGAAACCCCAACAAAGAGAGTTAACAATCAGTGGGTTTGATGCTGACTCCTCTTAAGAATCCAATTTTAACAGCTGGCGCCAGGAAACTGCAATTGGTGGGATGAAAGATGCCATTCTTGGGTATAGGTGGTAAGGTGTACAATTAAATGATTGAGATTATTGATATGTTACAAAGGAACGGAAGACTTCTTAAATTGGCGATTATAGATGATCTTTCCATAATGGAAACAATTGAGAACTGAAGACATAAAAACAAGTTACTAAAAACTAACTAAACAACTTAAATGACCATTATAAGGTAAATATTACAATATTTCTTTAATATAAATTACAATTCATTGCCCCTGAGAATGATTTTGAGATTATCCATGTAGAAGGCCAGATATTGGCAATATAAATCTAAATCTAAATCAATGTGCTTTTTGGAAAGAGATTGGATAACATGATGATTTGCAATTTTCTCTTCCATAGTGCAAATGCACAAGGACCTCTGTATCATACTGACCAAATTTAGATAAGATAAAAATTATTAATATGTAACAAAAGAACACAAAGAGGGTTCAAGGGACTGCCGAACAAAAAACAAGAGGCCAGCCCACAGTGGGGACACCAAACAGTGCCCGAAAAAAAGACAACAATAACAATAGAAACTAACAACAACAAAGAAAGAAAGAGAGAGAGAGGGGAGGAGAAATGGGGGCAAAGGAGAAACCAATAGGGAGATCCCAAACGCCAAAGCTCCCCCTACTAGCTCAAGCAGAATTGAAGAACTCCAAAATAGAGGGGTAAGCTATAGAACTAGCAGGGGGCCTGGGCCACTTTTGAAGACTATTGGAAGAGGAAGGAGGCCGCTGTTGAAAAGAACCCTTTTGGGGCTTCACAGATCTGGTATGGCTAGAAGGGGGACCAAGCTGACACTTGGTACCACACGTTGAAAAGAGCCCAGGTAAGAAGGAGGTGATACACTGACAAGAATGTTGGCTTGTGAGATGTTTCCACTGGAGTGAGTGGTCTTAGAGCCTCACAACCTCCTGAAGATAAAGTGCCAGGCACCTTTGATCCGTGAACCTGGAAAAAGTGGAGAGAGACTGCACCTCTCTGAAAAGGCAATAGAATCTCCCTTTGATCTCGTAGTAGATAGGGCAGAAGAAGATGAAATGTGCCTCTAACTCAACCTCACCAATGCTGCAAAGTTGACAAATCCTGTTCTCTTTGTCAAGCTAATGACCAGTCTCGTTGTAGAGCTGATGCGAACCCACTTAGAAAGAACTGAGATGGAAACAAAGTGAATGCGACCAGCGGTGGGATAAGTAAGAAGGGCGAACAATGAGCCCGTTCTTCATCTCAAGAAAGTGCTTAGTGTTGAATGCCATCTTAGGGCGAAGCGCCCCGTGAGGGTTAAACCAAGTGTGAATAAACTGCCTGTATATGTCTGTTTTGAGGCACTTATTCAACTCTTGTCTAGAAGGGAGGAGATGGTGAGGGACATCAATTTAGTACTAGAAGGGGGGAGATGGTCCATCTCAATCCCAACAGAACAAAGAAGGGTTGAAGCTTGAGCGTACCAACCACGAATTTGACCTAAGAAATGAAAGCCACGATAGATTCATTGAGTAGTAGGCGAGGTAGGGGTACTTGTGACACCCCTCAAAAGAATCAACAAAACCCCAGAGACGGTGCAAAAACCAAACAAGATCGAAGATGGCCCTAACTCTGAAGGGGTGGGCCCCAAACTTAGCAAGAAGAATATAATGCAGAGTGGACTACTTGCACTTGATGATGCACCGTAGAAGAAGAGTTTGGACGCTCTCAACTAAAGCTCAATCCGACTCCAATAAGGAGGGCCCCCACTCAACAGAGCCATAGAGAATAGTTGGTCAAATTAGAGGGTGCATAAGAGTCAACTTGGACGTGGTGTCTTGTAAGTGATATTGGAAGCACTGTCTCTCAAGAGGGGCCAACGACTCATACCATTTGTTGATGCATGGTGGAGGGCAAGTCTCATGCTGAAGTGGGTATCAAAGAACTTAACCCCTAGGTTTGTGTAAGAATAAGAAATCTCAACCTCCACCCCTTTAAAAAAGTAGATGTGAGAAGTCTTGAGAGTTTAGACCATTGAAGACTATCACCTTAGTCTTCCTTAGATTAACAGTCAACTATTGCAAATTGCAAAAAGATGCTAGACCATCAAGTAGTCTCTGTAAGCACTCCAGGGAGGAGGCCAAAAGGACATCATCAACAAAGAGCAAAATAGAAATTAGAACTTGGTGACAAAGACAAATATCCCTCGACAGAGAGTGCTCTTGAAGAAAGGCCTCAAACCCATTAATGTAAACCTTGAACAAAGTGGGAGACAAAGGGCATCCTTGCTTAACGTCAATGGTGTTCCTCCTAAAGTCAGAGACCTTGCAAGGGGTCTTAAGACGACCTAAAACCCTCTCATAAAGTCTCATGATAGCAGTCAGAAGAGTCTTAGAAATACCTATGTCACGAAGTCTCTGGAAATGGGCCGTCCTAGGTACAAAATCATACACTTTGTAGAAATCCACAAAACAATTAGTAGACCTTAGAGGAGGGATGACGAGCCTCCTAAATAATAGCTTGAAGAGTTAAAATGTGGTCCATGGTTTGATGATCCAACTCTCAGGAGAGAAGAGTGCGAAATTGTGGCATAAAGTTTGGAGAAAGCATGGCCAACCATGATGGTCCTGTAGTTGTTGGGATCCAAAGGAGGGCCTACCTTGTGAATCAGATGAATGATGTGGTGTGACCAAGAGGGGGGAATCCTGTGCAAACCACATTATTGAAGAAGTTGGTAAGGTAGGAACCCAACACTGTGATACCATGTTTGAAGAGTTTTGCTTGGAACCCTTCCTCATTCGCTGCCCTGCTACTGTTCATGGATCTAACAACTTCCGTGATGTTTGTGTAGGTGAAAAGATGACAATGAGGGGGAGTGGTGACATGGATGAGGGGCTGGTTGGGGATGTTATTGAGAGTAGAAGTGTGTGAGACCAACAAGCTGTGGTTCAACTCGGGGGGAAGTGGGGAGCAGCGGGGGAATAGAGTGTGGCAATAGGACGTGGGAGAATGAATGAGTGAGGCACGAAGGGCTCTACTACGTTGGGAAAGGAAGAGATGATTTTTGTGACGGAGGTGATGGCGGTAGGAGTTTTTTAGCGAGGTGTAGGAGGGGAGGTGATGGATGAAAGCAGAGCATATGATGCGATGGAAGGACTTAAAGTGGCTCACAATCCAGTCCCTGGTCACTTCATCGAGCATTTGACGATAGCTTAAGTGAAAAATCTCTCACAATGGAAACCCTAGTTCATGATAATCCAACAACCTATAATCCTAATGAAATCAGGTCTTCAGCCAATTGTTATTTGAATTTCTCAATTTTCCGCTCACATTGTTTGAGCACTTTGTTGACCAACTCATAAGCAGATTACGAAACATCTTGTTCTTGCCTTGAAATTGCTAACGACATATGTACAAGGAGCTGGAAAAAAGCATCACTCTCATTAATTGACATAACCGTAATAGTGTTCATGGCTGTAATAACATCCTCATTATGTTCTTTCCTGATTGTCACTAAGAAATGTTGAAACATGGTATGAATTAAATCATGCAATCCCAAGTCTAGCATAAGATTACTTATTTTGATTCCTTCAAATGTTTTTAGGAAACTTTCAACAAGTAGCTGAAGTACCTTCTTCAGTATGTTATCTTAATTAGGTAATTGAGGTGCTAAGATTCTTATGATCTCCATCAAACAAGTATTAACCAATAGCCTTATCTCATCATCTGAATGCTTCAACCACCCGTGTTGACTCAAAGCAGTCATTATATGAGCAAGAGAAATCTGCAACAAAATAGGAGGTGATTGCTCTACAATGGTCAAACATCCCTCCAATTGGTTCAAAGTGATGAGAACATTTTTCCTTGTTTTTGATTCCAATCTAAGTTTGCTACATATCTCATAAAGCACTTTGGCCAAACTGTCATTTGATGCGATTTAAATCTGAAAATCACCTTCTAAATTTGCCCAACAGGCTAGCAGGAAATGTTTGAGCTCTGATACCACTATAATCAGATTATAGTGACAGTAGGACTGTTCTAGATGTTCTCAGATCAGAATCTATTCACTTTTCATTTGAAACCACTATACTTGGTGCAGTATTAAGCAATAGAAACGGAGCACTCGCATCAGACGCTTACATAAGAATTATATTGTAAATCAAACAGAATGCTAACCTCGACCTTTCCAGTAGATTGTATGGAAGCCTTTGAACTCAGAAGTCATCTACCTCTGGCACTTGCTCTTAATCTGCAATCCAGATGATTTCTCGACCTTGCAAGTTCCGACAGTTCAAACATCAAATTTGGCATCCAACATCAAGGTCAGAAAGAACAACTTCAAAGGCTTAACCCTCTTGTGTTTCAATGGAAATCTCCTTCACAATGATGCTATCGTCTATTCCTTTGAGTAGAATGTGAAACGTTTCCTGTTTCTGTTAAGTCCGTTTCACAGCACGATGGTATGGAATAAATGTAGACTCAGCAAATATTCTGGTGTCAGGGCACCTGATAGCAGCTCTTCTTGCCTTCAAACTTCACTCATCAATACATATGAGTACATAAGAATGACCAACAAATATATCTAAGCTGTGGACTGTGAATTTTAAACATCAACTTTATCCTTTTAACGGCATGGGACATTCTCAGGAAAGGACACGTCATTAGCTCTGCAAATATATCCCTTTTCAAATAAACCAAGAAAGAATAAATCGCTGAAAGACTCAGAAACGATACTAATGGAAATGATCGAATATTTCAGTCCATTCGTTTCTTCTGCTGTTGCTCCACTTGGAATATCTTAGAAGATAACTTTGACAAGCAATTGAGAGCTTGTTCCCACCGTTTAATACATAGTCCATTCACCACGGCTCGGTTGGAATACACTTGCTACCTTGGCCACCGTCAATCCTTAGATTTATCTATCCGACACCAACATCCAAGTATTCTGTCAACTTTGTCAGCAGAGATTGGATTGGTCAATAGGAATTACACACATGCAAGCAGGACCCAATATTATGCAGCTAAAACCATCTTATATTCCAGTGCATGTTCCAGTATGATACCACCCACAGAAAACCAAGGAAACGGTTGAAGGCTCTTGTTAAGGTTTTAGGATCATTGCAAATGTAATAGCACTATCTGATTGTATATTTTTCCAAATGCAAAAATCTCTTGCATTTATATTGAGAATGAGCCAGGAAGAGACATTTCCCTTCATGGGACATGTCTATTCATTATTATGTAATTAATATAATGACAATTATGATTATATATATATACAATATAATATCTCTTGAGTATTATATTAACTTCTCTAATATTTATATAATAATAATATTTGTATATATACATATTAGTATAGAAGAGACATGTCCCTTCATGGGACATGTCTATTCATTATTATGTAATTAATATAATGACAATTATGATTATATATATACAATATAATATCTCGAGTATTATATTAATTTCTCTAATATTTATATAATAATAATATTTGTATATATACATATTAGTATATATACATCTCATATATACTAAATATATATACACATATCTTTACTAGTATTGACTCATAGTGTTTATTTGGCTGAAGCTACAAAACATCAACACTCCCTCTTAGCTAGGGAAGATCAAACACATGATTAGGATTAGAAGATATCATTTGTTGTGATATTAAAGATATGGTCTAACTAAGAATATTAAGTCAAATGATATTCACCATAACTCATAGATTCATAAGAATATCATCTCATGATATTGATAGTATTGGCCACAAAATATGAAGTCGCATGATATTCACCAAGTACTCAAAAATAATGTGAAAAGATATATTACATTAATGTAATAACAAAGTTTATAGAGATATCATCTCATGATATTAGGAGTAATGGCCACAAAATATCAAGTCACATGATATTCACCATGTACTCAGAGTAATGGCCTACCATCATCAAGTCTCATGATGTCAACCAAGTACTCAACAAATATTTTAGATATCACCTCAATATGATATCAAAGATATGGTTTGACCAAGAATATCAAGTCTCATGATATTCACCATAACTCAAAAATTATTTTAGATATCACCTCAATATGATATCAGAGATATGGTCTGACCAAGAATATCAAGTCTCATGATATTCACCATAACTCAAAAATTTCCAAGGTATCATTTATTGTGATCTGTTTCAGCCATCACATGATGTCTATCACAATAGAAGGTCAATGGTCTGTTTAAGGAACTGAATCGACCATGCAAGAAATCATCTATTGTGATCTGTTTCAGCCATCACACGATGTCTATCACAATAGAAGGTCAATGGTCTGTTTAAGGAACTGAATCCACCATGCAAGAAATCATCTATTGTGATCTGTTTCAGCCATCACACGATGTCTATCACAATAGAAGGTCAATGGTCTGTTTAAGGAACTGAATCCACCATGCAAGAAATCATCTATTGTGATCTGTTTCAGCCATCACACGATGTCTATCACAATAGAAGGTCAATGGTCTGTTTAAGGAATTGAATCCACCATGTAAGAAATCATCTATTGTGATCTGTTTCAACCGTCACACGATGTCTATCACAATAGAAGGTCAATGGTATGTTTAAGGCACTAAATCCACCATGCAGGAAATCATCTATTGTGATCTGTTTCAACCATCACACGATGTTTATCACAATAGAAGGTCAAGTTATTGTAAGATCGTCACCTTTCAATAACTCTTACAAATACAAGTGACAATCATTTGGAAGTTGTCACTTCCTCATGATTTACACAGGACCCATATAGGCATTCATAATTCATAGTCATTTGACTATTTGAACACCAGAGATTCGATCTCGATATGGTCTACTCTCTCTAAATCAATACGATCGAGATTATCAAAAGTTGATTTAATCATATCCTCTATCTGCTCCCTCTGAAGCTCAAGTTCTTGTATCAACCTCTTGTCCTCTTTTGAAATGTCAGACTCCCTCTGCATCTGGTCTCAATCATCAATTTGTTTTGCAAGCATTAAGTTCTTTCTCCCTTAAATGCAATTTTCTTGTGCTTCTGTCCTAAAGGTATGTCAGAGAGAGATTACAAATAGCTCACTAAACTATCTTGACCGAAAATACCAATGATAGAAGCATACAAGATTTTGCTAACCAATAGTATAGAATGAATTACAAACTTAAAAAATATGTGCATTAATAAAACATGGAATACTTATCTTTTATAAATTTTAAGTATTTTATTTTGCAAGGTGAGCCCATATAGAAAATATCATGCAAATTCATAGAATGATGTCTTCATTCTCAAACATTACCATAATTCTTCACATGACCTATCTTGAATATCCAAAGGTTCTATACACTATCACAACCTTCAATCCTATTAGATCTCCCTTCAAGTGGTTAGGCTTTTAAAGAAGGAACCTCACTCTTTTACAGATTTTGCATAGACCTGTACACAGTCGGTCATAACTTTTGAACCCGACACTTTCTCACCAATCCCTTTGGTGAGATTCTTCTAAATTTTGGTTTCACAAACATATCCAAAATTTAGAAAAATCCAACGGTGCATTTTGTTGAAGTTTGATAGCAATGACAAAGACTTCATTACCTGTCCACATATTTATGCTACTGTTATGATATCGCATAAAAGAGTTCAACCGATAATGGCAGTTGTTTTCAGTTGCAACTTATAACCAAATATTGGGTCTATTCATGCCTTCGCATTGAATCACCAACATTACGCACTTGTCTTCCCACGCGATGTGTTGCTTCGTCAAACACCCCTGGCGAGCGTTTCATATGCACAGGCTTCTTCCCTCGTTTGTAACCGTCACAGTGGTGACGTTTCATCTTGCTGGCGGTAACGCCAAGCAAGGTGAAGCGTCACCTTACTAGACGCTATGTTTTCCTCGGGCACTCTTGTTTAGTCGTTCTTCCTTGATCAGTGATCGCATATAGTAACAAGAGTTCTCCATGAAAGGCATTGCCTTCAGTGTGTATCCTTTTTCAGAAGTGGTGGTGTGTCCTCACGATTGTCTGTTGTCTCTGCTCTTGCCGTTTTGCTCAATCGGTGAGCTGATGTTATTCTTGTACATTGATTCTGCTAGGGAGCTCACGTCTTATGCTACATATCTTTACGCATTGTATCACTGTTCCATTTGGATCATTAATCTCCATGGATGTTGTTGATAGTGTTTCCGTGTTTCTTCACATATGATCTTTAGGGAGTCGTGATCTCTCTTTTATATACGTTCAGTGAGAATTCATTGATTCAGTCTTGTTTCTTTTGAGAACTCTTCATCTTATGTATTTATTATATTGAACATCAATAAAGGTGTACTGCTTTTTGTGGGCTGGGTTGTTTCCCTCTGTGAAGAGGGTTTTTCCCAGGATAATGGAAGTGTATTATTTGGGTTCTGTTCTTGCATCTTTCTGGTTTAGATTTAACATGGTATCAGAGCCAAGTTGGGGCAAGATCAAGAACCAGAAAATATCCTTAATTTGGTCTTGATGGGAATGCGACGTTGCTGCTTCACATGGAGATTTGCATTTAATGTGGACTGGGTATTTAACTGGAATGGAGATGTCCTATATTGAAGTCATCGGGAGTTCCCAAATAATGGTGATGTTGTCTCTAGTTAGGTCCTTCTCAAACAGGGGATACTAGATGACAGAGGACAGTTCGTATTCTTCCAAGGCATGAATTGTAAACATTGAATAGTGTCTGTATTCAACTACTTAGTCCTCTGCTGTTGCAAAGAGAGATGGACATATTGGTGTGATGCTATATATAAATATGATGAGGTCGGTCAGAACAAGGTACAACAGGAGAAGCCATGGAGCAGATACCCGCACTACTTAAAGTAGGTGATGGTGTCTGCATTGGCTCTGTTAAAAAAATAAAATGATGGTGCATTCTAGTCTACGAATTGGATCTGAATCTTTAGGTGCAAAGATCAGGAAAGAACAATTGGTGGATTGTGAGAAAGATTAGACTATATCGAGATAAGTATTTTGAGATTGTATCTTTAAATATTGATCATGAATTTTGTGTAGTTAATTCATGCATTAATATTGGGAATAGTGAATCATGTATGCTTCTAGCATTACTTTAATTAATTCTATTACTAATCTCTCTGAAATGCTTCTAGGATGAATTGAGAAGCACAAGGATGATGAGAGATTACAAGCTGAGCTGAGTCGGTAACTCTTGAAGAAAAAGTACCCATTCAGAGGGAGCTTATGTGGCAGAGGGAGAGTGCCTTGTCCTTAGCCGAGGATAAGCAAGCTTATAATGGCTTTGGAAACTCCTTGTTTGGTCAAACTTTGGAGTTAATCTATGATTTATTGTGATATTCAAAAGCTTTGAGTATGCTGCCCCCGTTCAAAGGGAGTCCAAATTGAGAGAAAGTCTTGGTCTTCAGATAATCCTTTATGTGCCTTAATGCATTCTTCTCTGGGAGAAGTTTGAGGTGAAAGCCCTTGACCCACCCTCTGCGTGTAGGTATGGTGGGATCACCCTCTGCGTGTAGGCAAGGTGGTTAATGCATTCTTCTCTGGGAGAAGTTTGAAGTGAAAGCCCTTCACCCACCCTCTGTGTGTAGGTATGGTGGGATCACCCTCTGCAAGTAGGCAAGGTGATAATGCATTCTTCTCAGGGAGAAGTTTGAGGTGAAAACCCTCGATCCACCATCTGGGACTAACCATGGTGGAAGCTGTTCATGTGGATTCCATGATTTTGGTTGTGATCTTTAAATAATCATGTTGAATATTTTGTTGTGATATGTTGTGTTCATGCTCTAGATGTAGCTATAATGAATGGTTTGTGATTTTCATTGTTGCCCTCTAGATTAGCCATGGTGAACTCTTTTGTGTAAGATAATGAAACTTATATATATTGAGTATGTCAATTGATGTTGTTCTTTTGCAGCTGTGTGCTTTTGTTCAGGTGAACCTCACAGGAAGTCTCTCTTGCTAAGAGGGAGTGTTGAAGTTTGATAGCAATGACAAAGACTTCATTACTTGTCCACGTATTTATGCTACTGTTATGATATCGCATAAAAGAGTTCAACCGATAATGGCAGTTGTTTTCAGTTGCAACTTATAACCAAATATCGGGTCTATTCATGCCTTCGCATTGAATCACCAACGTTACGCACTTGTCTTCCCACGCGATGTGTTGCTTCGTCAAACACCCCTGGCGAGCGTTTCATATGCACAGGCTTCTTCCCTCGTTTGTAACCGTCACAGCGGTGACGTTTCATCTTGCTGGCGGTAATGCCAAGCAAGGTGAAGCGTCACCTTACTGGACGCTATGTTTTCCTCGGGCACTCTTGTTTAGTCGTTCTTCCTTGATCAATGATCGCATATAGTAACAAGAGTTCTCCGTGAAAGGCATTGCCTTTAGTGTGTATCCTTTTTCAGAAGTGGTGGTGTGTCCTCACGATTGTCTGTTGTCTCCGCTCTTGCCGTTTTGCTCAATCGGTGAGTTGATGTTATTCCTGTACATTGATTCTGCTAGGGAGCTCACGTCTTATGCTACATATCTTTACGCATTGTATCACTGTTCCATCTGGATCATTAATCTCCATGGATGTTGCTGACAGTGTTTCCGTGTTTCTTCACATATGATCTTCAGGGAGTCGTGATCTCTCTTTTATATACGTTCAGTGAGAATTCATTGATTCAGTCTTGTTTCTTTTGAGAACTCTTCATCTTATGTATTTATTATATTGAACATCAATAAAGGTGTACTTCTTTTTGTGATTTGGGTTGTTTCCCTCTGTGAAGAGGGTTTTTCCCAGGATAATGGAAGTGTATTATTTGGGTTCTGTTCTTGCATCTTTATGGTTTAGATTTAACACATTTGTGAGATATGGTCCTCGTACTGAGACTCTATTTTCTGAGACAGTCACACATTCACCATCAACAAACTACTCTCTTACATTTGCAACCTGACTCTAATACCATGTTAAGGTTTTAGGATCATTGCAAATGTAATAGCACTATCTGATTGTATATGTTTTCCAAATGCAAAAATCTCTTGCATTTATATTGAGAATGAGCCAAGAAGAGACATGTCCCATCATGGGACATGTCTATTCATTATTATGTAATTAATATAATGACAATTATGATTATATATATACACAATATAATATCTCTTGAGTATTATATTAATTTCTCTAATATTTATATAATAATAATATTTGTATATATACATATTAGTATATATACATCTCATATATACTAAATATATATATACATATCTTTCTTAGTATTGACTCAGTGTTTATTTGACTGAAGCTACAAAACATCAACAGCTCTAATATTAGCAGAGAATACTGTCAATAGCCCAGATGGTCTGTTGTAATGTGGAGGTAAGGAATTTTTCTTTTAAGGTTTAACAGATAATTATCACTGTTTCTCCTTAGTCTCACGGCAACAAGCTTCGGCAACTCATTGAAGATTCAAACTTTAAATTCATAAATATTGATTTTAATATTCCATTTCATATATTTCTCACTTTATGAGAATTGCCTCAGATAAGAATTGGGTCCCACAATATTTTGTCACAGAACTCGGAATTATAAAATATTCAGACTACAGTCTCCTTTTTATCAAATAGAAGGAAATGTTAAGTCCTCCACTGAAGTTATATTATTCAGATATAATATTCTTATTTCCTAAATAAGAATTAGAAGTAGATTATTACTATTTCTGAAATAAACCCAAAACCTTACAAAGTTGTCTCCAATGGAGCATTCACAAATTTGCCCAACTGTGAACTCCATTGTAAATCCACCCAAGAAATGAATTGGGTTTCCATCCAATCCACTGAGAAATCTTGAGAGTTTCCATCCTCAAGGAAACTAGATGCTCTCAACTTTTCCAAGAGAAAATAACAAATTCAAGCCTGTTCTGAATGAACCTCTCATTGTTCTTTTATAGCTGATTGTAGTGACTCTTGGCTTACCCTCTGCTTTGCGTCCTCATTTTCCTTTCTTTTTTCTTTTTATTTCGTTGCTTTTAATTTAATTTGAACTTGGGATGAAAGATAGCTTCTAATAGTTCTTACTGGGAATATGGAAAATTCATAAAATTATCTTAAACAAAACCCATTTTCACATAGTCATGAAGGATTTATGCATCATGCAAACATTTCTAAATGATAATACCCTTAATGGCAAAATAGTCAGTTACTTCTAATAGCTGGAAGTATTCTAGCAGAATTACTGAATTTTTATTGATTGCTACAAGAGAGAAATACAGAGAAATAAGACATGTAAGCTGCAACATACCAATCTCCATCTCCTTATATGTCATTTAATGAACTCCAGGGATCCACTTGGCAATGCCCAGCTCTGTAAACATATTCGGTCTACCTGTAGACAAAATATTGAAGAGCACACGATTATACTGAGGGGGGGGGGGGGGGTGAATCAGTATAATAACCTTTTTAAATTTAAATGCTTTTATTCAAAGATAACTTCAATTACTCAAATAAACAATTATGCACATGAACACAATATTTACGTGGAAACCCAATATGGGAGAAAACCACAAAATAATATTGTTCTTGTACAATGTATTGTAGGCACCAACCTACTAGAGGCTCCAACCCCTATGTTTATGAGCACCGACTCACTGAAAGCACCAACTCCCACACTTCGCAGACACCAACCTACTGGAAGCACCGACTCCCCCTGTCTGAATTCTGAGCACCAACTCACTGTATACAAACTTTACTTCCACCTTGACAATGTTTCTATCTTCAACTGATGATGGACATTACAATCTCTTCATACAAGTCTGTCCTTAAATTTCTTCATATAATTCCGCCTTGAATGTACTTATACTTTTCTTTCGGGCTTCCTTTCACAAATCTGCCATAAGCCTTACTTGCAATTCTGCTTTATAATATATTCATATATCTGATGTAATTACATTATTTTCTTCTCAACTTGGTGTACATATCTGATTTGTCTTCTTATTATCCATTCCTCTGCTATTAATCTCCTCACGGTTTTGTCATAAATCTGCAATCAAATCTTTCAGAACTGTACTTGTGTCTGATTTATATTTTAAGCATTAAGCACACCACACTCTTGAATTTGGAGTGTAGAATATTTATCTTGTCTCCTCAACACACTAAATGAATTGTCTTTAAACCTTTATAGATATTATACATGACTTTTCAACCAACGGTTATGTCTCTATCTGAAGGTTATGGCTTTTCATATACGAAAAGGTGTCTTCTTTATAAAATATCATTATTTTTAATTAAGTTAATCCTTTTTAATCATGCTATTATCATTTTATTCTCTTCGATGGCTTTTTAATAATTCGATAACAAACCTTTATCGCATTTTGTCCTTTTTAAAACCGTAGAACCCCTTTTTTTTAAAAACTGCAAATCGCAAATACTTATGTCTTCACCACATATCACTGTTTATCGTATTTTATTGCTGTATTATATATTATTCTGAAAACAATTTGCCGTTATATATATATGTTACATACGTATGTATAATATACGTAGTTGCCGTATCATATATGTATGCTTGCCATATCATATGCTGTATAGTTGCCGTATCTTCATGCTGATTGTCTCTGTTTCTATTATATACGTATATGCTCAACGCTGTTTCATAGTATTCAACCGTATATAATGAATCTGCCAAGTTTCACTGTTATATAGTTTCAAAGTATTCAACCATACATAGTTTTCTCCTTATCGTTGTCTTCATAGTATCTGCCATCGATCGGGTTTAACATACATTGGTTTGGTTTATTATAAATGAAAACATCTTTTAAGGTTGCACAAAATACTGTCTCCTGCGTATTTGCTTATCTCAAAGTTCTTCTTACAAAATATTCTGCAAACACTCAAAACTTTTAAGATACCGATGACAATAATATTCACTTAAGAATATAACATCAATTCAATATTATCTTCCAAATTTAATCACTGATTCATTCACGAAGATTGGATAAATGTTGTATGATTTACGACTCCTCAGAATATAACACTGTCATAACAACATACATACTCAATCTGCAAATTCAGAGGTTATGACTATTCAGAGCTTCCTTCAATATCACCTTGCATCCGTTCGAACTACTTTTGACTGTCATAACAAACCTTTGTCAACTGCTGCATAATATTTTCTGACTGCTGTAGATTATAATGATATATATTAATATATATATCAACCTTCAATCGGTTAATATTATTAACCATGCTCATACGTAAATGCTCAATGTGTGCCATCTCTGCATAACATCTTTGTTCACTTTATCTACTGCATACTGTGTTGTTCATATATATATCTATCTGTACGTATCTCATGTATGACTCTGATGTATGCATCTCTGATATTACTCTGTTCTATTCATGTCTTCTGTTCTATTCATATATACTCTGTTCTGTTCATATGCCGTGAATAAAACATATACTGTTCTATATATGCTGTATGCTGATACCTTGAATATAACTGTATGTTCTCATCTGAAGATTATCACTGCATATCATACATGCTCAACAGTGTATTCTGTATATGCTCTTGTTTATCGTGTATTCTTTTATGTATTTCTTTATACTGCCTCTTTTATATATGTTTCTGACTCTGACATCAATGACAATCTTCCATCAAATATATCACACAAGCAGCGATTTCTTTACAAATTGATTCTTGAATGGCACTTTCAAAATCTGGAACTGCTTGACCTGTTCTGTCTGGAAATTGTAATTGCAATCCTTTCCTAAATACTGGTGTAGCTTTCTCTGTTGCCTACGGCTGGGTGGAAAGAAACTGAAATCACTTGGGTTTGTGTCCAAGCCTGAGTTTTCCAAGGGTTTCATCCTGGAAAAGCAGCGTCTAAACTTGCAGAGCAAAATTCATAAACAAATATTCATAGATAGATAGATCATTTTCCCAACTCCAATTGCTAACTTATAAGAATAAACCATTTAAGGCAAAAAGCTGCAGTTTCCGTCTTGGACGCCAAAAAGCTGTGATTTCTATCTTAATTCCAGCATTGGCAAGTAAGGTAATTCCCAAGGTTTTTAATCAAAGATTTTAATCACCACAACACTTCCTAGTCGTCATTATAACTAAAGGCGTGGCCCCACCAATAGAGATGCCCCCCCCAATAGACATAATGAACAATTAAAATAATAATTGCTGGGACTTTAGCTTTTCGGCTATTATTTAATTATTCAGTCATTCCCTTACTATTCAATTAATTTTCTAGCCTTAGGGAATTAAGTGTCCAAACTTATAATTTAAGCTTTTTCCCTCCTTGTACTTAATTGTTCATTTTATACTCTTATTAAATCCTTGGTTCCATGTTGGGGACTTTATAGGGGAAATAATAATAAAATGACCTAAGAAAAGTTTCACTTAACATTAAAGTCACTTTATTGAGTTAATTAAATAATATCACCCTTAAGATTTAGTTTTGAAGGATTATATTAAATAATTAAATTAATTACTTTTTTTGACCTTATTAAATATTCATTTTCCAAGGTCACGCTAGAAGGGGACATTACATTAAGAAGAATGTTTCAAAATTAGTTTTAAAGAATTCTGGACAACTTGTTAAGGCAAAGACAGATAGCACTATTAATGGATAAATAAAAAATGGTGATTGGCATATACTAGAGGTGGCGATTCCTCCTAAGGATGACTCTTGAAGTAGTGCTTTGTATTTTAAGTCACAGACAGTGATTCATATGTAAAGAATTGTTTATATCAATTATAAGCAAAGGAAGTGATCAGTATTTAATAGGGAGCGGTTTTATACACTAGAAGTAGCGTCAATTATTTTATAAAGAATGGGAGTGATTTGTTTATTAAAGACAAAACAATGGTTTAACAAAGAATAAAGGTGGCGACTATATGTTTTTGATAGCATGACAAGCAAACTAGACTAACCACAAATAAAAGTTTATTGTCTTTGATGGATACAGTAAAATGATTAGTCGCTGAAGTAATCACAGATCAAAATACAGAAAAAGAGCAGACCAAGCGTGTCAAGAAAAAGAAATGTAATATCATTAAGCACAGCAGATCTGTGAAGGAAAACATATACATGAAAGAAAGCATATACGTTGCATCATCTACAAGAGAAAAGGGAATATCTTATTTACAATATGAAAAAATAGTGAGAGTGGTGTGTTTAAAAAATCTACCAAGCGTATGTACCAAGGACATTGATAAGAAGGGAAGATTGCTGATTTGTGGCTGCATAAGATTATTGGAGATTTGTGAATATTTGTTTGGCAGATTAATAAAATAATTTTTGAGCAGCTATATGAACTCAATGTATGCAGATTTAGAGAATGTGCCAAGTTGAAGGTTAAAGTTTTAAAGGAAGTATGAGTAGGCTTGTGAAGCATTTATAGCAAATTTGATGAGAAGAATATGTGCAGATTTGTATGTGGTATTGCATTCATTAGGAGTTTATGAGAAGATTATTTGCAAGATTTATATATACAGATTTGAAGAGAGGTATATGTTGATTTGTAAAGGAAGTATATGCAATTCTGAAAAGGAATATATGCAGATTTGAAGGAAGAGTATATATGTAGAGAAATATTATAAGCAGATCTGTGAAGGAAAGAATTAAGTGCTGAAGAGATCGTAATGTCCATCATCCATTGAAGGAGCAACATAGAAGGTGGAGCTTTTGTTGTGGGAGTTGGTGCTTCCAATGAATTGGTGCTCACAAACAAAGTTAGAGGTTGGTGCCTCTAGTAGGCTGGTGCCTACAAACATTGTAAAAGAAGAATTGTATAAAAACATTAATTTGCCTTGGTTTTTCCCATTAGGGTTTCCACGTAAACATTGTGTTATTGTGTTCTTATGTGCATGATTGTTAAAAGTTAGTGAATAATGCTATTGTGATTGATAAATTTTAAATTTGTAAAATTTGTTGTTATATTGATTTACCCCCCTCCTCTTAGTATATCCATGTGCTCTTTAATATCTACTTATAATTAATGCATTGTGAAGTATGCGTTATACAATGCAATGTAATTAGCAATATGAACCATAATTGCAAAACTTGTGAGTACTTCTAAGCTAGCAAGCTTGATGAGTTACTTGCCATAAAAATTGCCATTAAGTTTTTTAATGATGCAATGATTATACATGCTAAAACTTGCAATTAACCTACATATTAAGCATGTTGCTATATATTCCTTTGTTTATGTACAGTTAAAAAATTCCTTGTTTAAAGCATTTTCAATGAGTGATTGGAGATTTAGGGTGTGTAGGATGCAAGATAGGTTATCAATTGATCGAGTGTCCTATATGGAAAAAAAACATTTTTTGAAACACTTTGTTGGAATTTTTGTCATTGATGTCAAGATAGGTTATGCTCATGTCAAAGTATTGTGTCATTAAAATTTATGTAATGTCCCCATTTTTGCGCCTTCCTATAATCTCATTGGCCAATTTTATTTTATTTTTTGCTTGCTCGTTGAGCCATATCAACTAGCATTGAGCAGAAAATTTTATCCAAGTGCGACCCTTGATTTCCATCTTGGCCATAGATCTTTTTCTTAGTATTTACTTGAAGCACTACATTGGGTCCGATATGGAGCTCGGATTCACCTTTTGTGGCACATCGGGATGCCAAAATTCATTGAACCGCAATTCAAATTTATACTTGGAGTTTCCATTCTTTATTATGATCAAGAAAAGCATTGAAGAATTTAGCACAAACTTGTTTGGATTGGTTTGTGCCATGAGTCGTCTTTGTGAGACCTAGTATCGTGACAAGAAAGCTCCTGTTGGACATAGTATATTTGGCTTGTGAGTTGCAAATAACTTCATAGAAGCCGCCATATTATAAAGGGATACTATTGGCGAGGGGAAATTTTGTGGGGTTTTAGTTATGGTTGATTTAATGTTTCCATATGTCATTTTTTAGTGAGATAGTTTTTGTCAAAGGTAAAGTTGCATTGCTTTATTTAGAATAGGGTTATTTTTTATAACTCATTCCATTTATTTTGTCTAGGTTATATAGTTAGATATAATTTGTGGTTTTATCTTGTGAGTGTTGAAAAGAGTCTTTAATTGTCATGTCAAAATATAAATGTGAAAAAATGTAACTAGGCGCATTATCGCTTGTACACGATGTCCATCTTGAGGGGGTCAGGTATTTTCAGTATGGGGAAAAATAGTATTTTGATAGAAAAATTTCAAGGTTCAGAGTTTCACACTTGGTAGATCAAGTTGCAGTTGATCCTTATTGAAAAGGATCTGTGGGATGTGGTAAGCGGAGCAACGAAAAAACCAATTGATGTTGATGAAATCGCAAAGTGGACATTGATTTATCAAAGACCTCAAAGGAAGTGTGGGAGAATTTGAATGCTTTGTTTGGATCACAAGCATCAAGTGCAAAGATGGGCCTAAAGCAGAAATTGTTTGGGATGAAAATGGCAGAAGGTGACAACATTTTTCAAAATATCAGTAAGTTTCTCTCCTATTGAATCAATTAGCAAGGATAAAAGCTAAATTAGATGATGATGATTCAAAAGCTATTTTGTTAAATAGCGTGCCTCCTAGTTATGGAAACATTGTTTTCACATTAAACAAAGTTTATGACCTTAGAAGAAATAATATCTTCTTTGATTAATGAAGGAGCTAAGAAAATTGAATCAACTATAGAGGAAACTGCAATGTATGGCAAAAATAAGCCAAATTGTTCCTCCTAATCTAATTCTTCTACATCAAAGGAAAATCGTTTCTTCAACAACAAAATTTTGTGCTACTATTGCAAGAAGGGACACATTGTTATGAATTGCACTCAGTGTGCTAAGGATCTTGTTGATGGAAAACTCAATACAGATAAGGCATTGGCTGCAGATGATGATGAAGAATGCCTTCATCGGATGGCTACTAAAGACCCTCCACACGAAGATAGCGAGGAGGAATATGTTCTCTTAATCAAATCAATCAGAGGCAGAGGCAAAGGAGGAAGGAGGACAATCAATGGCCTTTCGTTAGTCACCAACGACGGGGCCACTTATCAGCTCTGGTGGCATTTTATATTCTTTCCGATATGTTGTGTGAATAAGTGGAAATTTCACGTTGTGGGGGGAATAATAACCAATGTTCCATTCCCATTTTGTGGTTGGATGTGTTTGTCCCAAATCACTATTGTTGGTTGTTTGTGAGTGGATGTGTTTGTCCCCGTTCACAAGATGATGTATGTGATTGGATGTGTTTGTCCCTAGTCACATTTGTTGGTTGTTTGTGAGTGGATGTGTTAGTCTCCATTCACAAGATGATGTATGTGATTGGAAGTGTTTGTCCGTAGTCACATTTGTGTTGGGTAATTATGATTGGATGTGTTTGTCCCCAATCATAATAGTTGTGAGTAAAAGTGTGATGTCCGTACTCTTATCTTATAGTGTTTGGTGAGGTATTGTGTGTGGTCATCAAGTATTGTGATTTACAATCTCCCCATGTTCACACTAAGGGGGGTTGTTAGGAATTAAATGTTAGTGTTCACATAAGTTAATGTGAGTTGTTATCACAACTCACATAACTATTACGGATGTGAGAACAATTAGTTGAAGTCTATTTGTTTGTATTTAGAGTTGTTAAAACACCTCTTTATAATTAGGAATTTCGTTTAGAGAGTTTCCTATAAAATAGGATGTGAGAATCCTATAAATTTGTAGCATGTGGATTGAACGGAGATATGCAAGGAGCAGAGAATATTACTATGCAAAATATTTATTGCTTCTTTGTCCATATTTTCTATACGTTGAATACTCAAACAAAACCCTTCCAAAAAAACTTAAAAGAAAAAAAATGTATCAGAAAAATCAGATCAGATCTTGGAAGGGATCTTTCGTATTACTTTTGTAAATTGATTTAAATTAACCCAGTCTCATTAATTCTGTCTGTCACGCTCTTTTCTCAACCTAATATGGCTCTGCTATTAGACTTAATGGGAATTTTTCCTTGAGCATGGAACAAGATGGAATATCATGTTTTGCCCATAAAATTGATTAGCTTGTTTGATCTAACAGCTGAAGTAGAATTTTGATCCTGTAGATACATGGTAAGTTTTGTTAAAACAATTTGCATCAATAATGTAAAAAATTATGAGTTCAAGCACCTACTAGGTCCAATTTTACCTCATCATGCCTGAGATGTCAGAATAGTTCAGTACTTGATTTAGCATACGTTGGAGTAGATTAGAGTATTTTGAAGAGGAGAGTAGCTTGATAAAACAAATGCTTATTAGCGTAGGCGTTCAATTGCTGACCAAATAAAGCTATCAGAGGTTTGGCCCGATACTCTGAAATCTCTGTGGATAAATCTTATTTTTTTCGGTCATTGAATATTCCATGGTGTTCATTTTGGGTGTCCTCTTAACATATGTAATGAACATGTATGCTTCCATAGCCCTACAGAATCTTTGCATCATTTGATTGTTCAGGAAAACCAACTCATTGACAAATCTAATTTTTGGTTCATTGGTCAAGTGAAGTCTATATGAAGGCAAGTGAACTTGAGTTGCAATTGCTATTTTCTCGCAGGTTATATGTTTTTCTGTTATTTTAATTTTTTTGTCAAATATGCTTCATTTTAGTCTTTTACATATGAAATTCATGTCTAAACATGCTTATCAAAAGGTTTTTACAAATCCTTCATGTATTACAGGAATAGTCTAGGAATTTGCAGGAATGGAACATTAAAGTACCTTGAGAAATTATTTATAATGAGTTATGCTTCCGTACTTATAAATTATCTGCATAGATATCCTTTGCTAACTGTTTTACCTCAAATAGAAGACAATGTTGTACACTGTGACTGCAAACACATGATACTATTACACTAAAAAATGTATCTTTCGAAGAAATAATAAACTATACAATTGTGAAAGACTTAAGGCCATTACTTTATAAACTGTGAGATTAATAATTAAATAGTTCATTGAATATTGCATGAACAATGTGCTGTGTTTAGGAGCACAATATGCTGTGCCTCCTTGGGAAGTTGTCTCTAGAGCTGGAAGATCGCACCATGGAGACACGCGTAGAAAATATATGTTCTGCAAATTTTTATAATTAGGGAGGGACAAGATTTGAAGGCATCAACTAATGTCATATCTGTGGACAAAAGAAGTCAGAACTACACAAAGTGTAACAGTTGGGGGCACATGGACATGCAAAAGTTAATTATTGCACCTGCAATGCTTGGATGCTATTCTTAAGTTTAATATTGAACAATTATTGCACCTGCAATGCCTGGAAGATATTCTCAAGTTTAATATTGAACATAAATGCATTATTCTATATATTAGACATCATTTATTGTTGTATAACAGTTAGCATATGAATTTGAAACCAGCTTGGGTCTTATGTTTTCCCTTGTTTGTAAACTGTACACTTCCTGCAGGTGGGTTCAATTGCAGCTGGAGGACGCTATGACAATCTTGTTGGAATGTTCAGTGGGAAGCAAGTTCCTGCAGTGGGTGTGAGTCTTGGGATTGAGAGAGTCTTTACAATAATGGAGCAGCAAGAGCAGGGTCTCAATAAGGTAAGCTACCAATCAGTATCTTCCATCCTGTGATATAATTATTTTAAGAATCTTGCCTGTCTTTGGATTCTTTTCTGTAGTAACAGAGGCAAAATAGCAGTATATAATACAACTATGTCAAATATATTTATTTGGAGGTTTTGAGAGCCTGTTAGAAACAAGATTAGATTAAAGAGTTAAAAAATAATTGTAACCTTACAAGCAAGCCAGCTCATCCCAAAAGCACTTTCACTACTTTACTGGCTATTCACAACTTCATGCTACTCATATAAACATAACTATTGCAGGAAACTACCAAAAACAGTTGCATAAGATATCCAGACTTTTAAATTCATCATAAGACAGAAAAGAGTCTTGATACGAGACTTTTCAACTCTTATTTCCATTACTCATCACTCTGCATAACAGCTGCCACTGACATCCACAAAATTAGCATCATCAGCATCTGATTCTGTAGGCTAGGGCTCCATCATTATATTTGGACCTCCTGTAGCAGAGCTTCAGGGTTTTAAAATTAAGGGTCCATGCTGCATTGATCTGTGGATTTTGTGATACCAGACACCCCTTCAAAGTTGAGTTTTCAGTTACTTCTAAAGGGGAAAATGATTTTGGGTAGTTTCGTCCTTCAGATTCCAATAACCTGAAATTATTGACTAGAAACTTATGTATGCTCAGCTGGACATCAGCATTATGATTGACTACCTACTCCAGATATTTAGTGGTCTTATCCAGATCTACAAAACCTCGTTAGAACCCTGAATTTCTGTCATTAATTAGTTCACATTGATCTCACTTCATTTGTTTTTCATAATTTTGGACTTTCTGCTCTGTTTGACTGGCTTAATGTTGCTAATCACTCTAGGAAAGGCAGAGAGCAGAAACTGTTTATTGCAATCACTTTCCAACAGAGTGAGTGATAAAATTTCCTTAAATTATCAGCCAATATATTTAATTTTATCATTCAAATTTCTCATCCTGGGATGCAAATGACAGCTAAATACCTGAGTCAAGATTGACATTGAACAAGGAATTCGGCACTTTAGAGTTTAAACATCCGTCCTCTCCTGCCAACTCACACCAGTAAAGAGACCATACACCTGACTGAATGAAATCCTCCTTGTGCGCACACTAAGTTCAGGATGAGTGCATACAATAAAATTAGGAATCATCATTGAAATAGAATGCTGAGGATACAGAAGCAAATAAGTAGTTAATGCTGTGAGTGTAATATTTGAATAGTCTTGCAGTAATGAGGAACTTGGGACTAAAATATTCCCCCCCTTTGAAAACAAACCTGTACCATTCTTCTCTCCATCATATCTCATACTTGTGCAATGAATGTTGATGTGAATATCAGTCATGTGTCTGCTTTAAGGGATACAAAATATAAGGCATCTAGAACCCTCATATAATCTCCGTCACTTCACACCTGTTTAGCCTTATGGTTAAACAGGAAGTATATAGCTATAGAAGGGGGCCCAATCCATGCCTATCTCCCATCTCTAACATATCACTCTTATGTCCTATTGAGATTCAAAAGTGCTACCTTAAGCCTCTGGGAATCCATATAACAGTTTTATTTTCAAGGAGACGAGGGACAAGGTCAAGCTTTCTGGTATTGCTGCTGCTTTATTACATTCCCAAGATTGATATATTACCTGGTCACTGTTGGAGGGCTACATAAATCAGTAAATATTTCTCAGAGTAACTGCAATTGCCAATGACACAGAGACTTGGCAGGTGATAAATGTCTCTAACAATAAACCATAATTGCTAATGAAGCAGGCTAGGCAGATCCGTTACTTAAGCAGGTCAAACCAAATTTCAATTATCGTGTCGTGTAGACTTTGATTCCAGGGAACTCTTGACAGTTAGCAGATATCAAATGCTATAAGGCCCAGCCAGGTTATTTATAAGAATCTGTAAGCTTGTGGCAAACTTAAAGACAGTCACCTTTAAAACCGTGACATGCTACTGCTTTCTACCCCAGCATGCCCAGGTTCATGGAGCCTCATCTAGTTCAAATTGAGCCAGTCCATTGGAGGAGGGTTCCATTTTGTTATTGCATTTCTAGTTTTATTTTACCCAACCCACCCTTTGACCTCCTAATCATTTGGCTGGTTTTGGATTCCTCTCAATTTTACTTTAATATTCTTTTAAAGGTAACATAAGAAATTACTTCAAAATTATTTTACTTGAATATTATAACAAGAAAAACAAATGATAATACGATTGAGTTGTATATGTTATAATATTAACATTGATTAATATACTTCATATTGTAGTTACCACCATTTCAATGCTCAGAACTAGCAAACCACCCTTTTTTTTTTTGCCTTGGACTCATCAGATTCAGCACTAAAAATCAGTACAGCCTTGGCAAAACTCAGCAATTAAAAAAAATATTTATGCTAAAAAAATGTTTCTAATGGTTGTTTGAAAATTTAACTTGTTAATTTTTTTTCACTGACACTGGCAAGTCTGCTATATCTTGTATCGGCTGCAGACTGGCCAAGCCTGACTTGGAGTCCAGATCCACAAGCCCTTTCCAAACCTCACCTAGACTCATTATAATGATCACCAAGTTCAAAATTTTGATTTGGATCAGGAGGCCAAAATAAACTGGAAATCCAAAATCTCAATAAAATGCTGTGAAATTTCAATAAGGATTGTGAAATTTGGACCTTTTCAGATAAATCTTGCCAGTCAGATCCAGCTGTATCTGGTAACAATGTCTTATATCTCATTTTTATTGATTTATACAATGTACAGCATATGCTATAAATCAATGCATCAATTTGTGTCATGAAGCAATCACAAAATACATACAAAATGGACTTTGTAAACTTTAATTGCTGTGGGATTTGACCTTGTGTTTTTTCAGTTACCTCAAGATTACCTTAGCAAGTAGTCATTATAATAATGACATTTTTTGTCATCTATGTCGGTAATAATAGCAAAGCTAGGGGGTTTGCTTAGAACGCTAGCCTTTGTTAGCATGGAGGAGAGAGGAATGGTGAATATGTTGAATTTAAATAAAGAGTAATATACTCGCACTGGTGACAATCCTAAATCTTGAGAAACTGTTTGTGATTGTATATAGATCAAAATCTTCAGTAAATACTTCTTTGGTATGACATGCACGTCTGAACAGTATGGTTGAAAATTGAAATTGCATTCTACATGTAATAGTCAATTATAAATTTTAATTTCTTGTGATTTGTAATATGTATCTGGTTTTAAACAAAATATATTTTTTGAATTTTTCATCTGAACATTTCAGTTTCTTTCTTGATGATTGTTTATGTGGGGAGTGCTGGTGTAATTAAGGAATTTTAATATTTTGCCTTGGTTAACTGTCATCTAGGTACACTTTACTTAAGCTTACTTAGGGAATTACATAGGAGAAGTTGGAGCATGTCCACTTTAGGTGGACTTATCATGTTATTATTTTATCATAACCACTTATAGTGGATGGACTTTTCCACTTTGGAGGGTGATCCACCTTTAGTGGACATGTGACTCTACCTTTGGTGGGTGACACCACCTTTTGTGGTGTTATCATGCTATCACCTATCACACCTTTTCACTCACCTTGGCTATATAACCAAAGGGTCTCCTATGTAATATACATTCCAATTGAGTCAACTCAATCCAGTTGATTCTATTGCCTTATTGATAGGAATCTTGTCATGTTGATTCTCTCGTGTTATTGTGCTTTACAACTGCCTCTACATCTTGGGTGGCTACCTTCATGGCCAACTCTTACAGGGAGAATGAAATCAAGACAAACACACCCTGTATGGTCAGGGTGTGTTAGGCTGCCTTGGGTGCATGTTGGGTTCAGATTTGGGTTTGGTGTGTTTCTGGCAGAGCTCAAACAAGATTGGGTACAAGCACTTTTAAAATTCTAAACCATCATAATATTGAATATTCAGTTTACTCATTTAGGGTTTCATTGTTGAAGAAATTATAAATGGTTTTGATACATTTCCATGGATGGTAAGCATTCATACCAGAGTCTTCAAATGATGCTGAGGACAATGAGATCATCAGTAAGGAATACTTTATATTTACTATTTATCAATAATTCAGTTGAAATTGTGGAGGTAATTTGTAGTTTTGAGGTATATAGATGACATTGGAAGAGATCTTGGAGTTCTCATCTCTTTGGGGACAATTAATCTTAGATTACAAGATGTCTTGCCATTCTTTACTATACAAATGAAATAGTAGATGAACAATCTTGGGGAATATAGATAACTATATAGTATATCCTCAGGGTGCCAGAGTTGTATATTTTGATGGCAGAAGAAGATAGTTATGTTCTGCATGATGCCTGTTAGCAAGGTGTCTACAGACTATGGCAACTGATAATGTGCTAGGGAGCTAGTGGCTATCATTTGCTGTGGATCCATTTTGGTTACATATAATGAATGTAATTGCAAATGGTATTGGTAAACCCATAGAAGCAACATTCTTTAAATGTTTTTCTTGCTTCTCTCCAATGAAAAATACTGTGACGAGTTGAAAAACTCAGTCAAACAATATATTAACCAAAGCAATTGCTTTTTATTGCAGATAAATCATGATTTTTTCAAAATATGTACCTTCTGTTGCAAATTTTTCTGTCGTTTGTCTGATATTTTGATTATTTTCTGACTAGCTTTTACAAAATTTTAATATAGTTTGAGCTGACATTTCAAGCATTTTTTTTTCTGACTTGAGGGTACATGATTGGATTGACTCACCATCTTTGGGTTTGTCACACAATTATTCAAGCCTTCAGGTAAGAGTTTTAACTTTGTAATTTATTTATTTGCTTCAAGTTCAAAATGTTTATTCCCACCCCAAGTTTAGGGTCAGGGTGAAGTATTTTCAAGAGAGTATGCTTTTACAACCTAATCCTAACTGTAAACTGGGAATTGTTTGCAAGGATTGGGGTTAGGGTTAGTATTTTTTTTGTTAGAGTCTAGTAGTATGCTACTACATCCTAAGCCTCACTGTAAATTTTTTGGGGTTGGGTTCGTCCGTACAAAAACATATGCTTATATATATGTATGTATATGTATATGTATATATGCAGCAGCAAATAAGTTCATACACCACTATGCTAATAGTAAAACAACATAGCAAAATATACCACCATATATATTAATGTTTTAGTCCAAATGACATATTTTTTACCTTTTTGGCCTTTTTAGTGGTCTATTTTAGGGTTGGAGGGTTGGATTGACTAAAATAGACAAATTTTTTTTGAAAAAAGTAAAAAAAATCCTTTTTTTGGCCAAATTCGTTCTGGATCCTACCATAGATTTGCAAATTCGCCATAAAAACAGCAAAATTTGTGCCAGGTTCGTCTGACAGAATTTGGGCAGAATTTTGGAAGAATATGACAAGGACCAGACTTTTGCAAGAACCGGACCAGACTTTGGGGCTGCCAGGGAAGAATTTGGTAACATATTATATTACATAACATTGTTGGCTTTGCCATACAAGGTGTTTGTGTTGCTGTGCAACCCAATGTTGTTGTGTAAGATGTTTAAGCCAAGATCTACGTTGTTCATGGTGTGTATTATATATATGCATAATTACAATAATTAATAAAAAATAACTATGTTCTTGTTTTCTGTATGCTTTGTTGGGAAGTTCAGTCGGGGCATTTGGTGCATTAATGTTTCGACTCAAGTCCAACACAACATTTGGAAAACAAGGATACAATAATTTTTTTTTGATTGGTTAAGTGCAAGGATTTTTAGCTTGACCCTTGCTCTAGGTGAGGTCACAAACAGAGGACCTCATCTCTGGCATTGACCATCATTAATGCTCAACCGTCTTTACTTGTCCTCAAGCTGTCTCCCCCTCCACAATCTCCGTCTCCTTCACGTCCCCTTCCTTCCTCTTTTCTCTCACCTTGTCCGTCTCCTTTGCGTCTTCGTTCACCTCCTCTTCTTGCTCCTCTCTTTGTGCTTTGTGGGGCTTAAACCTTTGTGGCACCATTAACAATGCCACTTTCCACCGATGCACCGTGGGGTCAACCCCATGTGAGTTCTTTTTCATTATTATGTAATATGAATACATATAAAAAAGACCATGCAATGGAAATTGGATCTTGGCTTATGTGGCAACCACAAAGCATCTTGTGTAGAGACAATCCTAAACCCTAAAGTTAGGGTTTTTTAATGCTTTAATAGAACTTGACTCTTTCACTAAACTGACGCAGGGGCAGGGTAGATTCAAGCAGTTTTGACTCAACTTGAACCAACAAACAAGCCCTGCTCAGAGTTACACACGGAAGCAATATATAATTCACATGAAACAGTGAAAACACAACATAAAATAAGGCCAGACAACTGGCAACCTGGTACAATTATCATAAATCTTTCAACATGCCCGGCTGTGAGGCCTTCTGGGTTTCGGCCTTATACAAAGAGAATTATGAATTCAGAGTCTCAGCTCACATATTACCTTCTTTTCTACTTCTACTACTCTTCTACTACCACCATCTGTGACTCTACTAAACCAACCTAAGCTTCTTATATAGCCAGCTAAGCCACAAGTCGGCCAGTCAGGCATTTAATTACATTATAGGTCCACTTAGGAAGAGAAAACCAAAACTACTAAAAGAATGAACACAACACGATGCGAAGTAACATTTAGGTCCACACGTGATCCAAGAACAAATCCCCAACTTCGCAAGGTCCTATTTCCTCATGTGAAACCGCGCAAGGCAAAGAGCTTCCACGTTTCATGCGAAACTGGCTGGAAAGTCGATACCTGAGGAAAACAGCAATAACTCTCAACTCCAGATGAATTAAGATTTGCGCTCTTAGGAGAAGGTTCACAAATAGGTCCACATCATCGCATTAACTTCGCATAACAAGAAACCAACAGCTGCAACGGCTACAACGCAAACAACCTACAGGAACAGAAAAACAGGAAATGTTTTTGGTTGATGCAAGATTGCTCAAAGACCCAAGATGCTCCTGCATCATAAACCCTAATTTTGTAAGGTTCATGGGTAAGGTTTTATTCAATCCAAATCCTAAACTCAATTTTTTAGGGTTCAAGGTTAGGGACTTTTAATATTTAACATGTGTAATTGTTTCTTTTGTTGTAATATTCTAAAAGCATTTTTGGATATCCAACATATCCTAGCAGCAACATTTTCGGGTTTTTAATATATTTTGAACTGCTTCAAAAATATTTTTTTTCTATCTTGTGCGGATGATTTGTTTGGAATAACATTGCTTTGCCTTTGTGTTATATGCAATCTGACAGTATCATTTTGACTTCAGTCATGTCACACTCATAATAAAGACATACGATTTCATGTCAAGTAGAATATGTACTTTAGAGTCCAAAAAGTTTTTAATCTTTATATAATTTTGACACTGGGAATTGGTTTAGTTGTTCATTGTTTTCTTGAGTTAATGAATTTGGTGCTATGTTGATGCTCACTGAAAATACACCAGGCATTTAAATGGTTGTCATTTTATTTTTGCATTTCGGTGCATTGTAGCTCTCATTGTATTTTGTTAAAAGAAAAATTATTCACATCACATAGTTACTTAAATATTGGAATTGCTGCCCACTTCATAGTTTTTACTGCATTTGCCTTTCCTCTTTAGTTGACCTCTAATAATATTGCAATTTTTTGTTATACTGAAATTCTATGAACTGGAACATATTCTTTTAGGCTTTAAAATAAAAAAATTAAAAAAATGTCGTGTGTTTTTCATTCTCATTCTGACATTAACACTTCATATTTTTCAGGTCCGTGCAACACAAACAGAGGTTTTGGCAGTGGTTTTAGGAGATGATATGGGAGTGGCTATCAAACTTGTTAGTGAGCTCTGGGCTGGCAAACTGAAAGCAGAATTCGCTCTGACATCTATAAAAAAGATTGGGAAACAGGTACAATATGCATTGGAGTCTGGCATACCTTATATGTTGATTATGGGTGAGAATGAACTTAAGAATGGTCTAATTCAGCTGAAAGATATAAGAGCTAGTCAACAAGATGAGGTTCCAAGGAATAAAATTGTTGAGGAACTCAAGAAGAGATTGAATAGTTCAAATCAGTCTCCTGTCCACACTGTTGTACAATGAAAAGGCATGATTTTTACGCCTAAGGCGTTTATTATTTGAAAAGCTCGAGCTGATTTGCAGAATCAGTGGTTCACTTTTACGGATAGATATGCAAGACCTTTGCACTGTCTACAACCATCCAATCGTTTCTGTCAATTTTCGGTTACCACCTTTTTTGTCGCTGGCCTTTTTGTCATCCGTTTTTTCCTAATATTTGGCACTGTTACTGTCACGACACGCATCATGACACCCTTTGTTTGTTCTTTTTGGATTGCCATTTCTCTTACAAAGGCAAATTACTTGCAGAAGTTAAAAATACTTTCCTCCCGGAAAGGCACATAAATCCACCGTGCAAGAATTTTTTTTGGAGTTTACTTTTTATTATTTCATTTTTATGGTTTAGGTAGGTTTAACTTAAAATCATCATAAGGTGTTTAGTAAACTAAAAGTTTCTGGCACTATTATTTGTAGCTTATTTAAAATTAATACTAGCGCTTGCACCAAATGAGGTGCAATGGTTTAGCGGATAGTAATATATACTAAATGTTTGATTATTTAAAAACTCGAACTTGATGGTACTAGCATCTCTATTGGCAGATATATCGCATATCTTAACATAACAACTATTTTCTTATTCATGTCTATTGAAAGGCCTCTTATTTGCCTATTTTACTCCAGTTATTGAAAGACTTGAAAGAGCCCAAAATTTTTCACACAAAAACAAATGGGCATACTTTTGATGTTGAGAAGCATGTTGATGAATTGGTTCCAGTTACAGTCAAAGAGCAATGCATGAGCAATTTGATGCAGTCCATTGACACCAGTATTGTGGGGCTACTTTACTTACATGGCAATAGAACATTTACTTGGTAATCAATTTTGGTATAGGTTCCTTATATATTCATTGCAGCATCACAGAGATATAAGTGAGGCTTTCATTGTTCTTTGCTTGGTCATCCTCTTGGGTTCTTCCTAATGTATTAATATTCGACAGCCTAATTTGTGAAAGATTTGCACAGTTGGAGCAATACTGTGATAAGTGACCTCCCGATAAGGTCCGATGCTTTACCCCTGTGAGCATCACCTAGATGCAATGAGTGCTAAGTGTTCCATTCATTCTTATGGGAGACAAGCAATATTGGGATGAGTGACCTCCTAGTAAGGCCCCATGCTTTACTCTTGTGGGCACCACCTAGATGCATTGAGTGCTAAGTGTTACATTCATTCTCATGAGAGACGGTTTTTGCGAACCACTACTCATGAAACATGGGTCAATGAGTTTGACTCAAAAACTATACATTTGAATCTTGATAGGAATATCACAATTTGACTTGCTATGGAAAATATCTCCTACCTATCAATTTATATTTATTAAATTAAGAATTAACTTGAGGTTTCACACTATCCCCAAAAGTATACAAATGCAGAACTTCCATATTGACTTCTCATGATTGATTCTCTGTTAGACAACCAAAGAATTTAAAGGTATAAAAACATATATCATAAAAGATGCTTCAGATGTCAGCAGAAAAGGTTGATACTAATTGAAAGACAATCCTATCATTTTGCATTCAATCAATTCAGAGAATTTCTAAAATATTTTACCTGACAACCTGATGAGCCACCACAAAAAAATAAAATTTGAAAATGTGTTATTATCAATTTTTTTTTCTTTTTCACAAATAACCCTTTGTATTGTATATCTAATTTTCTAAAATTTTTGCTCATAAACATAGCTGTTTTCAAATTCCAAATGTTGCATTCTTAGATCTATGAGTAGGCGTTTCACTTTTAAGTGTCAACCATTAACTCTAAACCATAGCAATCTGCACCACATGGAAATATTAAACAATAAAATGTATCATATATACCTCCTCCAAATTCACAAAGAAGTATATCTGCTGTGAAAAGATTTGACAACTCTTCAAGAGGGGCTAAATTAATGCTAGTATCCTGTCGAATTGCAGCATGTAGGCAGCCGCCAATTTCAATCACAATTTCTTTGTGTAGGGAGAGCACCATGTTTCACCAATAACTCACCATCACAGTTGACTGCTGCTGAAACGAGGATTTGATATGGGTATGTTTTACTTATGATTTCTGGAGGCAATGCTATCATCTCTAAATTCAGTAAGTCTCAGATAAAACTTGTTCTTATACACGATTTTCTTTCATGGTTGTGAGGTCTAATGTCATATGCATCAAAATATGGCATTGATAGGACTAAGATAGTGATTTCCACAATGTTGCCAAAACATATACGACCAAAAAAGGCAAGCTCTCTTTTGATTGTTTTTCTTGAGTTGGAAAGGATAGAGTTGTTGGAAACAGGAGGCGAGCAATATGTATTTATTAACATGTATTTTTTAACGTGGTTTTGATAGTAAGGGTTCTAGTGGAAAAACAACAACAAAGTAAAACCCGTTCAACATTCAAATGATCTTCCATTACCTCAAGAACCATGTTTATCATAAACTGATGGAGACAAGGATTTAAATTTTATCACTTGAAGTTGTAATATCCAATTACAGATATGAATGCATTCACTTACTTTAAACAGTGCACTGTCTGTTAACATCACAAACTTTACAACTTCTTTTTCACTTTTCTGTCTCTTCATATGATTTAAGTCTTTGTATATATACCAGGGATAAAAACATTTTATTTGACACCACAATTTTTCATGTATTCGTCGTGAAGTAAAACAAAGAGAAGTCAGAGCCACTTTTCCTATGGATATAGCCAAATTTGTGAACCGCATGAATTTTGTTGTTTAAATGTGTTTGGTACTTATCTTTGTATAATTTCCTGCATTTTTATATTACTCTATTTTGTCCTCTTTGTACTAACAACAAAGTTCTTAACGAGGTTGCAAAAGTAGTTAAGTTGCTCAGAAACCATAACTTCACGTGGAGAGTGCCAAATTGATTATTACTTGTGAGAAAAAAATCCCTTATGATGACAGATTATCTTCCATTTGAAGCTATAGTACAGAGGTTAGTCAGTCAACCAAATACTGCCCTTTGAGTTAATACTATAGATCGATGATTGTGACATTTCACGCTTCCTACTTGAGCATGCCAAATATAAAACATGAATGTTACATTATCTTGGCATCAACTTCCCTTTATAGAAAGTTAATCCACAGAGTCTTCAAGGCTTCTTGCCATTGTTTTCTTCATGCAAATCCTGAATCATACGGCTTTTGAAGAAGCTTAAAGTTTATGGTTTTTGCATATAAACATAGACAAGTTCCAACTCAAGAAAACCAATCATTCAACTCAAGAAAAACAATCGAATGAGAACTTGTCGTTTTTGGTCGGATATTTTTTGGCAGCATTGTGGAAATCACTTGGTCCTACCAATGCCATTTTTTTGATGCGTAGGACATTAGACCTCACAACCATGAAAGAAAATCGTGTATAAGAACAACAAATTTTATCTGAGACGTACTGAATTTAGAGATGATAGCATTGCCTCCAGAAATCATAAGTAAAACATACCCATATCAAATCCTCGTTTCAGCTGCAGCAGTCCATATAGAAAGAAACATAGCGCTCTCCATATAGAAAGAAATTGTGCTGTTGAAACTAGAGGCTGCCTACATGCTGCAATTCGAGAAGATATCAGCATTAATTTAGGCCCTGTCGAAGAGTTGTCAAATCTTTTCACAACATACTTCTTTGTGAATCCGGAGGAGGTATATATGATACATTCTATTGTTTAATATTTCCATGTGGTGTAGATTGCCATGGTTTACAGTTAATGGTTGACACATAAAAGTGAAACACCTACTCATAGATCCAAGAATGAAATATTTGGAATTTGAAAAAAGCTATGTTTATGAGAGAGAATTTTAGAAAAGCAGAAATACATGCATAGAGTGGATTATTTATGGAAACAAATAAAAATGATAATATACATTTTCGAATATTTCTTTTTTCTTTTTATGGTGGCTCATCAAGTTTTGATTAAGTAAAAACATGATTTGAAAGGTTCCAAAACTTTATACAAGAGCATAAAAAGATATGGCAATGAAAGACCAATACAATTGTGGTGCCCCACCAAACAAACCAAAGGAACCAACCGTAGTTCCTACCAAGTGAAACAACAAAACAAAACAAAGGGCAATCGAGTTTTACATTTATGCCCATTCTTATGAGAACGTAAATTCATATCAAAAGGAGTGGAAGATTTAAATTTTTTTCCCTTAATTGTTGTCCATCCATCCTCCACCTTTTCAGTAGCTTTCTGCCAAGCCAAAGAAGAGCAAGAAGAGCCTATTAAAGGGCAAGTCAAATCAGAAACCACAGGAGGGACAAGAGTAGTATCACGACCAGAGACAACATCAAGAATCTGGTCAAGGACAACAATAGCAACACCAGAAGGGGCAGACAAAATAGTCTGAACTAAAGCCGCATCAGAGACAACATTTGTAGCTTCCAAGACAACATCAGAAGCAACATAGGCAGCCACATAAACTCCAGCCAAAGCATGATCAATCTGAGGAGAGCAAGCAACCAAACCCCCTTCCTTAGAAACTTTGCGAACTGTGTAATGGTGATCAGAAGCCCCCAACCACCAAGTAGACGATTTCTTTGATTTAACACCGCGCAACAAGATGGCCAGTCTTGTGGCACTTCCTACACTTGAACGAGATTCCCTCATAATCAAGATTCTGAGTCCAAGAGCCCAAAGGAGAAGCCAAAGTTATCTTCTCAGGTAGACTCTTGGAAACATCAATCTCCACAAGAATACGAGCATATGTAGTCTTAAAAATTTCAGAGTAGTCTGAATCCACCATTTGGAAATCCCCAATAGCCTCACCTATAGATTCCAAAACCGAATCCAACCAAAGATGAAGATGGAGATTCGGCAATCTTACCCATAAGGGTATTTTATTAAAGAATTCAGAAAGAAACCTTGATATCGGGGTTTGGCCATCAGGGGAAAACGCTCCTCCCAAGTGAAACAACTATTGCACAAAATAGTTTTCCTATTTTCAACATTTTCAAACTTTACAATAAAAAAATCCCTTGCCATAGAGTATATTTGAATATCTATTAAAATGGGTTCCCAATGCTTAGAAATCCAAGCATGTAAATCAGAAAGAGAGGGCCAGAAACCCCTAAAACGGAAAATAGCAGCATTGGAGAAGTCATCCATAGTTTTTGAAATCTCATCAACGGTATCAACATCGAGACTAATCACAAGGGGTTTACTTACAGAAACAGATTGCACAAGAGGAGAAGACCGAGATCCCCCCCTACCAGTATGGGCGGGACCATGAATGTTAGCTTCAAAGGCAACCACATCTGCATAGGAGATCGCGAAACCACTAGAGGCAGATGCAATAGACCCCAAAACCCTTGAAGAAACATGCCCACCCGCCAGAGAAGGCCTAGGCACAACCACAACAGTAGGGGCATTAGACCCGGACGACAGGGAAGACGCATCACCAGCAAGCACAGACGCAGCAGGAGCCGCAACTCCAGATGGCCTGGCCTATGCATGATTCAAACGGGCGGAAGCAGGAGCAGAACCGAACACGGAAGTCATCGCGGAAGTCAACATGGTGGCTCATCACGTTAGGTAAATCTTTTAGAATTTCTCTGAATTGATTGAATGCAAAATGATAGGATCATCTTTCAATTAATATCGACCTTTTCTACTGAGCATCTTTTATGATGTATTTTTTTATACTTTTGATTTTTTTGGCTGTCTCATAGAGAATTATTTTGCATTCTATGATGTTTATGTGAGTGTATTATAGTATTTTGTGTATGCACCCTAAAATGGTCGCCTAGACTTTGGGCTCCCATTCAGCAATTTATCAAATCCCTGAATCAATATTTTAAAAAATTAACATTTTATCAATAATATCAATTTCCTTGATCAAATCCTATTTTATCATTTTCGATTATTTGCCTTGGGCTAACCATTTTATCCTAAAGTCTTTATTTATTTAAAAGAAATTTCCTCCCCTTTTAATAAATAAAAAGCTCCCACTTTTCCTCTTATCCTAAGTTGCACAAATAAAACATTATTCTTATTTTATAAAAAAAAGAAAAATACTTTTTGTCTTATATGGACACAAAAGTCAACTCTTATTTTCTCATTGGAGGATATTTGTGCACATGGATTGCTCCTCTTTCAAGCTCCACCCTTGATTAAATCTTTTGCCTCTTAATCTCCATGGTCCATTCCTTTTCAATTCATTTAAAATGAGAGCTCTCTTCTCATTTTAGGGACCATCTTTTGAATACTAACCTTATGCTGCAGGATTGCTTGGAGACTGCATCCATCTTTCATTCCTTGCATCATAGGTTTCATGACATTTAGCTTAGTTTCCTTTATGCTTTAGATTAGATCACATAACTTAATTAGCAAGGGTTTGTAATACTTTCATCTTTCATTTTCATAGCTTAGCTTGCATCTTCATTCTTAGCATAGCTTCCATTGCATTGCATTGCATTTTCATTGATTCTTGAGGATATTGACATTCTTGCCCTTGTCTATTTGAATCTCCTATTGTATGGTTTACTAGCAAGGTTGCATACTTCAATAGCTCTAGCTGAGAGCAATATTCAAACAATCTTGTGACTCCATGCCTAGGGGGCTCTAGGTCGCTTTCTCAAGGTTTCCCATTCATGAATTCCCTTGGAAGTAATGACTTAGAGAAGTGCACTATTTAGTGTGTACATTTTTGGCGCCCACCATGGGGCATAACACTCTTGTTTTGTCATTCATTTTATGCATTTCCGCTAATTTTTCGTCAATATTTGCTTGCTGTTTCGTCAATATTTTAGTCTTTGATTTTTTTAACAAAAATATTGTGCGATAGTTTTCCAGTATCGTGCGATATTTTCTAACATACCAGTGCAATATTTTACCAGTTATAATATCACACTCTTTGGCAGATTATATCGTACTATTGTTCTATTTTTTGTTGCACGCACGTATTATCGCCCGGAGATATATTATCGCACTAGTACAAGATTAAATATCGCACGCTTGTTTTTTTGACAAAAATATCGCCCAGGCTTGGTAGTGAGCAATTTTTGTCATTTCTTTGCAAGATCTACTTGGTTTTGATTGGGATTTTTGATTTGCTGTTGTAGGACAAGGGTCTATTTGCAGATTTCATTCAATTTTTGATGTGCTAACCCTTGTAGGGCTAACAAGTGGTGCTTGTAGGTGCTCGTATTGCTTGATTATTTGCTTAAAAATGCATGCACAAGGGCTACTAACGGTTTTTGCAGGGCTGCCCAAAGCATAAAAACAAATCAAGTGCTTGTTTAATTGCTTTCTTTTGAGTGTGGCATATACTAGTTGTTTCATTTAGTAGACACTTAATATCTTGTTGTAGGAATCTTCGGGTGGTAGGAGAAATATGCTCTTCACCCTTGTGGTGAACCAGAAAATCTTGACCCATTTTAGATTTTGAAAGCAAGAGAGTAATTAAACATTTGCTTGGTGTGTTTGGGAGACATTTTTGAGCTAGGAGATTATGCTCTTCACCTTTGAGGTGAAACAGAAATCCTGACACTCAAAGATTGATCCACTCTTTGTTTAGTTTTAGAATCTTTTAGCGGGCTTGCTTTTGAGCAATCAAGAGGAACGACCCAAGTGGGGACAAGCTTTTCGCTGGCTATTCCAACCCACTATAAACTCAAGGCTATCAAGGACACAAACCTTGGTAGACGTAGTACTTTTCTTCGCTTGATGTGAGTATTTGTGGGATTGTGACCATGAGGAAAGTGTTGAGCAAGAATGCTTAAGGTACTTTTGTGGCCCCGAGGGCCAAGTCCATTTGGGGAGCAAGAGGGGTATTACAAACGAAAGCCCTTATTAAGAACCATAGATAGAAGCCACCCTATTTTGCCGCTTAGCTTCTTGGTGCAAGGATTGATCCAAGTGGAATAACTCGGATCACCCCAAGATTACTCACCATCTATGTTCCTTTGGTTGTGTCATTGACACTTCCACGACAAAGCCAATATCTATTGTGGGTAACCACTTTGTGTGAGGCAATGAGACATCAAGTGTGGGCCAAGTTGTTAAGTATTGAGCCATTATTTTTTTAGGCTAGTAAGTGCTTTAAGTGTTTTCGTTGTGATCTACCCGTGTAAACGTTCTCAAACATCAAATATCATGGTAGCATTCATAGGATTTTATTGCTTTGATATCACAAATTGCTTGTCTTGGTAAGGTTGTTTTTGTTGAGATTATTAGCTTATGTCGGATATATATATATATATATATATATATATATATATATATATATATATATATATAGGCTAATAATAAATAATACATTGATTATATCAATTAAATATAATATAATATAATGGAAGAATGAATAAATAAATAATAATAATGATATCAATATTATTATATTGATAGCATTAATATTACTTATTAATTATAACATATATTATAAATTGAATGATAAACTCTTCATGTATTATGCACCGTCGACTTGTTTTATGAAATGACAGAGATAACAAAAGTGTTAACATGCTTAAAGAATGTAAGGCTCATGACTGTTGTGAACAGTCACGCCTATGATAGGCGTGACTCCCTGAGGAGTCACGTCTATCATAGACGTGACTCTATCCAAGTCACCGAAGCCTATATAAATGTATTTGCAGATTGACCGATGGAAACATATACAACAATATACCTAGAGCATATACAACCAACGATATAAGTATTATAGTTATTTGTTAATGTCTGCAGCAAAACAGTGTTAGGTTTATTAATATCTATTCACAACATTTTAGATTCATTGAAAATATTTAGTCACTCACAATGTTATAATTAAGTATATAAAGGAAGATATTAATTTTGAACTTAGAGTGTTCTTCATTCAACTGTAAGATTGATATATATATATACAACTCATATTTCTAGTCTAAATTTAACATGGTATCAGAGCCAGGTTACTTCTACAAAGCCTAAACAGCCTGAAGGAAGATCCGATTAGATCAGAATTATATTCTCTTAAAATCTTATAATTTTAAAATGATGAATGGAATCAGAACCGAAGACAGACTTGATGGTGCTTCTGACTATGACTAGTGGAAACTTCGAATGATGTTAGTGCTAAGAAAGAATGAATTGGAAACTCTAATAGAACATCCCACTAAACCTGAAGGAAGTATCAATCAGAATCAGTGGGAGAAAGATAACATTAAAGCAATGGACTTATTAGTAGACGGAGTAAAGAATCACCTACTACCTATAATTACAAAATTAAACTCTGCATATGACATGTTTAAAGCCTTGAAGGACATGTTTGAAATAAACAATACAAGCAGAATCCTCACTCTAAAAAATCAACTCTCTAATATTAAAATGATTGAAGGAGAGACCATCACTACATATTTTATGAGGATAACAGAACTAAGAAATCAACTATCTTCAATTGGTCACACTTATGACAATGAGGAGTTAACTATGATAACTCTAAATGGGCTCCCCATCTCTTGGGAAAATTTTAGACAAGGAGTTAGTGCTCGATCCAAACCTCCTAAATTTGATCGTCTAAAAATAGACTGCATTCAAGAAGAGTACAATCTTATATCCAGAGGAATCATGAAACCCGTAAATGAAGATACACAAGCTCTAGCCTCAAAATTGAAAAGGAAGAAGAGCAGGATCTCTAACGATAAGAAATTCTTCAAGAAAAAGGATACATCTAACCTACAATGTTATAGATGTGATAACTATGGGCACACTATAGTGAAATGTCCTGATAGACTCAAAAAGGTACAATGTTATAGATGTGACAATTATGGACACACGGCAACAAATTGTCCTGACAGACTTAAAATACAAGCTTAACTTGCCGAAGTGAGAAATCCAAAACAGGAGTCAGATTTTTTCTAAAAGAAATCTCAAGATATCTTATGATTAAAAGGGAGTTCTGTGATAAACTTGACACATTTGTAAATTTTGATTATTAATAATAAATGTATTTTATGAACCTGTGTAAATCATATGGAGGTGACGACTTCCAATGATCATCACCTGTATTCTTTGATGTTATTGAAAGGTGAAGATCTTACAATAACTATCATTTATCATGATAGACCTCATGTGATGGCTGAAACAGATTATGATAAATGAATTATTACATGGTGGATTGAGTTCCTTAAAATGACCATGATCTCGTACTGTGATAGTCATCATGTGATGCTGAAATAGATCACAGTACTGAAGGTGATAGTCGTCATGTGACGCTGAAACAGATCACCAATACCTAGCTATTGTGATAGTCGTCATGTGACGATGAAACAGATCACAAATATTGAAGGTGATAGTCGTCGTGTGTGACACTGAAACAGATCACCGGTACTTATATTGTGATAGTCATCATGTGACGCTGAAACAGATCACAATTATTAAAAGTGATATACATCATGTGATGTTGAAACAGATCACTGTTATTTAGTTGATATTTTTTTATGTTTATCCTCCTTAGCTAAAGAGGGAGTGTTGAGATTATTAGCTTATGTCGGATATATATTGTAGACTAGGATTTGAGTGTGCACCTAAACCTGTTTTGAAGGCCAAAGACAAACAAACGTCATAGCATATAGTCAAATCAAATTTAATGGCAAACAAACTAAAATCAAAGCCACCTTAGTTTAAGCTTAAAACGGATGCGCCCATGCACCGTTTGATATGCTTGGATATAGATGGATGTGGGTGTGCAAACTCAAGCACTTGGAGCATGCAAAATAGGATGATTTGAGGATCAAGAGGACCCAAAATGACACAAAATAGGTATGAGGAACCTATTTTGCCTCAAAGGCCTCAAGAACACACAAATATGCAAAGCTAAAAGATGAACTATGATTGATTAAACAAGAAATGAATCTATGTTAATCCAATTAAGCTAATTTAGATGTGATTTAAGCTTGGAAATGATCTAAAATGATGAATGCTTATGCTAGAATGAAAATAGCATTATAACTTTGCTATTGAGTTTGAGAGTTGAAAGATGAGAGAGGATTGTTTGCTCAAAGAAGTGAGGCTATTTATAGGAAAAGGGAAGGTCTTGGGTTAAAAGGATGAGTCAGAGTTATGGCTAAGGTTAGGGTTGAGTCAAGGACAAGTGTCCTGACAAGTGTCAAGAGAGGATTGAGTTGAAAGTTTGAGGGCATGTGCACAATTTGGTAAATGTGCCCAAGGCCAAGAGGTGGCAAGGAAGGGATAAGAAAGTCTTAAATGCATAATGAATGCATGTAAGAAAGATAAGGAAGGCTTAAATGCATCCTTAAATGCATTTGCAAGAGGTGGCCAAGAGGTGGCCATCTTTGTTGACTAAGGAGGAGGTTAGCATAAGTTTTGGTAAACCTTTTGCTAACGGAATGTGACAAGATTAGAAAGGGGATTAGGATTAGGATTAGGAGAAAGGGATGGGCAAGTGGCTTTTGGTGAGATTTAGATATTTATTAAAGGTAAATTTAATAAATATTAAATATCTAGGCTTAGGGTTTGAAGGGACTAGATTAGGGATTTGACCCATTTAGAGGAAGGTTTAGGACTTTCTAGAAGAGTTTAGTGCTCTTTAGAATTTTGGCCAACTTTGGGATAAAAAATAAATTAAAAATAAATTAATTTATTTTTGAAGTTTTTGGGCAATTTATTAATTAAAATAATTAATAAATTAGGGATAATGTCCAAATGACATTTTTAGGCTAGATTCCTTAATTAAAGATTTTTAATTAAGAGAGAGGGATTTAATGCCATAAAAATAAATAAATTAATTAAATAAATAATTAATTAATAAATGATGATGTCATCAAGGATTTTCAGAAAACAAAAATAATTTATTTTCTGAAGGATTTTTCGGTGTCTACATTTTGCCCCTCTTTGATGCGATGCCGCAAGTGGCATGGCGTCAAAGACAAGAAAACAAGATGCCGAGGCTAGAATCAGAAGAAGACGGTATGACGCCTGGGTGGACTAGGAGAAAGAAAGATTCATGCCCCGGTGGGACAAAATCATGGAAGATGCACCCAGCGGGACAAGGAGAAAGAGGGATTATGCCCTGGGACAGAGTGTGCCCGGCGGGACGAGGAAGGAAAGGCCTAGGAAGAAAGGGGAGATAAATAACCTCACTTCTAAGAACAAATATGGATGATATGCAAGATGAGATGGAAATGCAAGATGCAAGATGCAGCTATATGAAAAGATGCAAGATTAATCTATAATGAATGCAAGGGACCAGATAGCTCCAAGTGCAAACGGGAGTGCACAACCTAGATTTAATATAGCTATGTTAGAGACCTGCCAAGGATACTGGGATCACGAGGCCTATCAACAACGTCGCAGAGGACTGACGAGGACTGACGCTAAACAAACACACAGGGTTGCCCCAACATCACACATGAAGCGCAGAGGCAACATGGAAGAACCGATGCTGAAGGAACCACAAACACACAACTGACTCACAGGCAGAAGCGAAAGATCAAAAGACCTTGCCCCAGATTATCCGCACACGCAGCACACCGTGATATAATGAATCGTGGTGACCCTGGTGGGATAAAGAGAAGCCAAAAAAGATTAACAAGATCAAAAAGACAAAAAATCCAAGATCAAAATGATAACTCCAAAAAGACATCCTTTGCCAAGGAGAGAGATTAGGTTTGATTGATGGTGGGAAGATTGGTCGGACAGGAGGAACGATATATCCTCAAGGACCAGGATGGAAGATTAGGTCAGATAGGAGGAACGATATATCCTCAAGGACCCATGGGTTGGTGAGAGAATAAGTGTAGTTGTTTGCTGGCAAAAGCTGAAGTTCAAGGAATAAACAGGATGAGCAAGGATAAGTCGACAATTGATGTTGCTGAAGCACAAGGCCCGAGTGGGACTACAAATTTTCTGAGGCTGGGGATGGGACAAGATATTTGATCAAATGCTGCTGCAGGACGGACAAAGGTTAAGACAAAGGATGGGTCCTAAAGACACAAATGTACAAATGAGCTTAGGTGGAGACACGACTGACACTATGGTACAAGACTCAAGAATAGGATATACAAAGAACCTGGGGATGAAGCTGACAACTTCAAAGATATGCAAGATGGTGCCCCAGCTAGGTTGGAAGGCCAAGATGGACTGGCAGTGGATGATGTGTCCTGAAATGACACGGATTTGGGAAGGACATATCCCAACGATGATGATTGAATTGAGATCAAGGCTTGCTACAAGACGAAGGATGCGATTTGATCGGTTGGCTTGATCTTGGGTGTTGGCTAGCTAGAAGATATGGATAGGTTGGGAAGATTGCTAGCAAGGTGTGGATAGGGATGAATGACATTGGATTGCAATGAGGTTGGCCTGTAGCTAGATACCAATGACAAGAGAAGATACTAGGTGTTGGAAAGATGGAGGAAAATGCTGAGGATGGGGAGGATGGAACTGCTAGAAGATTTGGATGGAGGAAGATTCGGGGAGATTGGATGGTGGAACTGCTAGAGGATTTTGAAGATGGAAAAGCTGCTTGGAGGATGAAAAGCTGGTGGAAGATGGAAAGCTGGTGGAAGATGGAAAGTTGGTGGAAGATTACCAAGTGTCAACAAAATGAGCTGCTGTTTTCCCAATGGAGGATCAGAGATATGATGGGGTCAACCTAGGATAGACTGATGATCTTCGGTCAACTGGATTCTTGTCAATACAAGCCAATCTCTTGCTCGAGATGATAAGGCTATGCAAGGACAAGGTTTTGATTTCTTTAAGACAACACCTTGTGCCAAAAAGAGGATGATTTCTGATTTAGGATAAGGGATGGAAACAACTCAAAGGGCTGGAACACGATAATGCTTGTGGATTTGGAGCTCTGGATTTTGGTGCAAAAGATGGTGAATTTGCTTTCTGCTGTGGATGGTGGATGTTGGATTCTGATAAAGGATATGGGATGCTGAGTTGGTTTGCTGGTGGATCAAGATAGAGGATGCTGGAGGAACTGCTGATGGATTAAGATAGAGGAGTGCTGGAAGGATTGGATGGTGGTTGGTTTGGATTTGGATAGAGAAATTGCTGAGGATTTTGGGAGATGGAAGATTTGGATTTGGATAGCCTCCAAGGAATACGTCACCAAGGAAGAGGATGCCCCCTGTTTAAGATAGTTCATGTGTTTTAAAGGCATGGTGTATGCTTGGACGAAAGATATGCCAACAAGAGGATGAGGAAGGATGGAAGCTAGGATGAAAGGATTGGATAGAGGAATATGTAGCTGAAAGGTGCAATGGATGCCAAGGAGGTGCCCAAAAGCATGTACATCTGATAGTCTCTGTTTTTGTCATCAAGATCCAATGGAAAATGAAAGAAGTGAGAGACAAAAGGGGATGGAGGACATGTTGGATAAGAGGTGATAGAAAGGAAGCCCCTAACTGCCGAAAGGAATTAGGGGGGGGGCACTACGCATGGCGCCTGTTTGCCAGGTTTTCACCATGGTACTTGTCCAAGGCACTTGAATTGCCAAGTTTTCACCAGAGGACGAATGTTTTTCTCTTGATTTTTGCTTTGTTGATAATTTGCTCCTTTGATTTATCCAATTTTTATGGATCTTTGTGTTTTTTCCTTGACTTTGTGCTGATCTTGCTGATTTGTTGCTGAGCTTGTGCTGATATGCACTAACATTTTGATTTGTTGCTGAAGCTCTGATTTAATGCTGTTGTGCTTGTTGATCAGCTGATGTCGTCATTTTGGCGCTTCCTCTTGATTAGATGGTGACCTTTTGATTTGTCACTGATATTCTGATGGTGTTGCTGATTCTTTGATTGGATGTTCCCTTATGATTTGATGATGGCCCTGCTGTTTGTGATTTTTGCACAGATATTTTGATGTTGTTGCTAACTCTCTGATGTGGCGTTGAGTTTTTGTGCTGATTTTGGTGCTATCATGTGATTTGATGTTGATCTTCTGAGAGATTCTTCATTGATTTTTTTGATGTGGATTGCTGATTTTCTGATGTTGCCGGCTTGTCATGGGGATCCATTGCTAGATGATGGACGACAAGCTTAAGATTACACCTAGGCATGTGCATATGACCATGCACAGTTGATAATTGACTCCTCGGAGCAAGGCACTTAAGGTCATGATTCACTTTCTGTCAGGTTAATCTCCATGTAGATGAGCCACAAACATCCTTCTGTACCCAAGTTGATTTAGCTTGGTTTCTGCAATGTTGATAGGTAACTATCATGTGTTGTTATCCCAGATAGGAGGAAGAGGCAAAGCTCCATCTTCTAGCGCTTGAATTGCCAAGTTTTCACTAGAAGATACGCCCTTTATTTTTACTGTTTTGGAATCAGAATGTGCCCCAGAAGGGTTTTCACATAAAGACTCATGATTTGCTTTTGTTTTTTTAACTTTTGCGACTAAAGCTTGCCTCTTCCCCAAAATATGCTTCTGTTTTAAGCTGATAGGCATATGTTGATGCTAAAGCCTGATTGCCTGTTGACTTTGCTGATTTCTCTGATTTGTCATTGATTTCCCTTTGCTATTTTAGATGTGCTGACTGATCTTTGCTGACTTTCCTCACTGATTTCTTCTGATTGTGTGCCTGGATGTTGGTACAACTGTAGCAGGACGGGGGGGATCATGCAAAGTCATGGATTAGATGGGGGAGATGGGAAAGATGGTGGTAGAAAGTGTTTGGATGGAAGGATAGAAAGTGATCAAGATAGGGGGATGTTGTCAGGATCAACATTGGCACATGTTGCGAGGAAGATGGATGATTGGATGTGGAAGATAGAGATAGATGTGATGGAGGATTTATGCTAGAGGATGGAGGAGATGGAGGGGAAGATTGAGGAGCTGGGAGATGGGCAACGTTGGATGCCATTGTGGATGTTTTTGTTAGATGGATTACATCTTTTTGCTTTGGGATCCACATCATTTTTGTTTTAGCTTTAGTGTGCCTTTGTGGCCATTGGTGGGCATCAGATTGTGCTTTTTCTTTGCTAGGCCTTTGTGGCCATGTGATAGATTTTGCTTGGACTTTGCTAGGTTTTCGGAGCCATTGGGGTGCTTTAGCATGCCTGATTGGCTCTTTGCTGGGCCTTTGCGGCGCATTTGATTGCCTGATTGGAGCTTGCATTGATTGACCATGTCGATTAGACTGGACATGGTAATCATCATTGGGCCTTTGCAGCCATTGGGATGCATTAGATTTGGCATTTGCTTTGATGGACCTTTGTGGCCAGTGGTTTGCTTTGGCTTGCTTGATCAGATTTTGCTTTGATTGTGCATGTCGATTAGACTGGACATAACAATCCTGGGATATTTGTGGATTTTTCCCTTTATTCATGCGCGATATGGCATCCAAGTTGCGATGAGCATTGGGAGGAATATGAGTTGTCTGGGATGGAGGAAATTTGGATGGAGAGATGGAAGGAGATTGGTAGATAGGATATGTGGACATGTGCCGTTGTTGATCTTGACTAAGGATGTTTGGATGTTGGATGAAAGGCTGAGTAGGATAAGATGGGGGATGATATTTTGGGATATAAGGTCCCAAAATGGATTTTCTAGGTAAAGGAGATGCGCTGAAAGAATTTGGGACATAGGGACCCAAAATGGATGGGGAGGATGAAGGAGGAATATGATAGGTTTTCCTCGGTTGTAACGATGGAGGGGGAGGAATTGCATTGTGGTTCTTGGAAGATGTTTTGTTGGTTTTGAATGGATGTTTGAACTTTGTCTTAGCTGTACCAACATTTCTGGATGAAGTACCTTTCGCTGATGTGGAGGGAGTGTCCTCTTCTGGTGTGCAACCGATTCCATAGCCTTTCAGATGTTTCTTGCCTTGAATGGGCTGTATATTTCCTTGTTCGTGAGTGCCAAGGCCTTTGCCTTGATAGTTCCATCTTTTCAGCATTTTATCCAGACAAGGATATTTTTGACTTGGGGTGAATGACAAACAACCATTTTCTGGTTCCCTGATGGAAGATAAGAAGCTGATGTCTTCTTTTTCAAGTGGTTTACCTTTGACAAATGTTAGTGACCCAAGAGGATAGAGTGACGGTAGCTGGACAGTTTGGTTAGGAGGATCCTCAAGAGGAGAGGATAGGATGTTTGGATTTTGACTAGGATTGGGGGATGGTATTGGATCTTCAGTTGGAGAAACTAGGATGATAGGATCTTGGATTGGAGGAATTGGGATTGTAGGATTTTGGATCAGAAGACTTGGGATTGTAGGATTTTGGATAGGAGGTGATGGGAGAAGAGAAGGGATTGGATCTTGATGTTCTTCTATAGATATTTCAACATGCTTTTGGTCCAGATCTTGACACGATGGGATTTGTTCAGATAGAGGATTAGGGGATATATGGATGGACTCTTTAGAGGGAGTGGATAGAAGGATTGGGAACTCTGCTGCTGGGGTGTCTGGAAGAAGGAAGAACTCTTCAGATGGTATGGATAAAAGGATGGAAGATCTTTCAGCTGCAATGGTAGAAAGAAGGGTGAACTCAGGAAGCTCATTAGGTATGCTTTGGATAATGCTAGGAGGAGATGATTCTGGGGATTGGATAGATACTTCAGACGAAAGGAACTCAACGATGATAGGAGATGGAAGAGGATCAACGGTTGGGATGTATGGAAGATAGATAATAGATGGGAGCGCTGGATGGGCCTCATCAATGATGGCTTCATATGAAGGATTGCTTGGCTTTTCAATTTCAGGTGTGGGTTTTGCTATTGGCTCTTCCTTGGGTTCTGTTATTGGTTTCCTTGGAGACTTTTGTGGTGAAGAAGGTTTGGAAGGTGGAGGAGATGGGGAACTTGGATGATCTTCGCATGAAAGTGGGGTTTGTGCTTGAGTAGATGTTTGCGAAGGGGGAAAGAAAGAAGGGAACACCCATGAAAAAGATGATTTTGAAAAGGGAGCTTTGGATTTTGCTTGAGGGGATGATGTAGCTGCAGTAGTTTGAAGGGATGACGGTGCTGAAAAGATGGGGGTGATGGCTTGAGGTACAGGTTTTGGAGTGGGTTGAGGGATGAACTCTGCTGGTGGGAAGAGACTTTTGGTAATGTGGTTTGGAAGAGAGGATGGTGGTTTGAGACAGGATGGAGGATTGGGGTTTGGAGCAGAAGATGGTGGTTTGGGAAAGGATAGAGGTTTGGTGAAAAGGATGGGAGGACTAGACTCTTGGATTTCAGAATTTTTTGGAGGATGGGCAGATGGAGGCCTTAGATAGGGGAAGTAACGTGAAGCACTTCTAAGGGATGATGGTGACTGGGATATGACCATAGCAGAAAGTGGAGGCCTGAAAGGAGCATATGGAAGAGGTGTAGGTTGAAGACAAGGATAAGTTGGGGATGGATAAGATACTGGGGTTGCTTTGCCAAGGACATGAAAAGGAGTGCTAGCCTTGCCGAGGACATGAAAGGGAGTGCTAGGAGATAAGCACGAAGGCATGGTTGGCTGAATTGGAGGAATGATGGAACGAAGGGGGTTGCTTGGAGCAAACTGGCTGAAATAGGCATCATGGTCTACAAGACCATCATCATTAGGATCGATTGGAGGGAGAGGAGAGATATCATAACCAAACTCATTATAGATTTGAGACATGCTGACTTGCAGATGAGTTTGGATAAGGATAAGGACGAAGATGGTTTGGAAGACTAAGACTCAGATTGGGATGACTGACGGAAGAAGACGGTTTTCTAGAAGAAGACAGACAAAGGGATGGGAGATGACCAAGTTTTGGGATGGCTGCTCTGATTGTCCTTCGAACCAAGTTATAGATCTGCTTGATGTTTTTCCATTGGCAAAGGATTTGATAAAAGAAATCTTTCACAAAGGACAAAGCAACTTTGTGAGATACAAACAAGATAAAAGACTCTGATAAATGCTTTCGAAAAAGTGTATGTTTGACAAATGTTTTCACGGGTTTTTGACTGTCAAGCACTTCAAACAGATCTACCTAAGGAAGGTGAGTATCAAAATCGCTTGCCCACAGCTTGGTATCCCCTAGAAGGGAATACAAATGGTGAGTAATCTTGAGGCGACCCGGAAAACCCCTTGGAATCGGTCCTTGCACAAGGATTTTGATACTTTCGGATGTAGATAGGGTAGCCTCTATTTTATCAAGTTTTTAATAGTTCCGTGGTGTCTCCATACCCGATTATGCTAATCATCCGTGACTCACTTAAGAGCCTTGCCAATAATGCTGGGGGAGAGGAATGTTTACCATCCCCAGACACGTGTTTGGCACGAACGCCCGACGATTAGGAGATGTAAGCGATTCTTTTGGTATTCGCTTATTTATATACCGGCCGGAGGGGATACCGGTTTGAGGTCGTTCTCCGAGGAGGAAGCGCTTCTCCTTGGACAGGCCTCGCTAAAAGCAAAACAAGTGAACTTGTCCAAGTTCAAATGTTCCACGTTGCTTACTCTAACAAGGATTATGCAAGAATTGAAAAACTCCTACATGCACATCAAGCAGATTTTGTTCATTTTCCCAAATTTGCTTAAGTGATGTTTGAACTTTGAAATGAAGACACTCGTGATTAGATTTTGATTTGTTCCTTTCTCCAAAATGTAAATGATTTGAATGGTTGCAAGTTCTTTCCTTTTGTGCATTCAAGATTTGATTAGCGAGTTGATTTAAGAACTTTGAAAAAGCTTTGTTTTATCCCTTAGATCACTCAAGATTGAATTTGTTTGCTTGCTTTGGAATTTGAAAAGAGATAGGGAACAGAGTTGTTCGTTCCTTTAGTGCATTCGAGATTTGGTTTGATTTTCAAATTGACAATGACACTCTAGGACCTAAGTTCATTTCCTTTAATGTCATTCAAGATTTTGTTTGACCTTTGCTGTAAATAAAAGAAGTGAAAAACCAGTCCCAAGCAAAAACAGAAAGCGACACTGTCCAGCTTATAGGCGACGCTGGAAAGTTCAGAGGCGACACTTCATTTTTACAGACGACATTCTGTACCTCAAAAGGCGACAGATAAAAATCCAGAGGCGTGATTTCTTTCGTTACAGGCGTGATTTCTTTACATGCAGGCGACAGAAGAAGAATTTTGGGACGTAACAGAAGTTATCGACAACAGGAAAATCTCAGTTATGCAGGCGTGAAAATAGAGCTCATAGGCGTCATTTCTTTCCTCAAAGGCATGATTTAATTGCATGAAGGCGTGACTGAATTCTTTGTAGGCGACATTTCTTTTGATGAAGGCGACATTTCTTTGTTTGAAGGCGACATTTCTTTGCTGTAGGCGACATTTCTTTTCATGAAGGCGACATTTTTTTTGTTTCCTGCAAAATACAAGCATATAAAGTATAATTTCATCAAAATGATTATGGTTGCTCTCCCACCGGGCGTGCCAGAATGTAGACTAGGATTTGAGTGTGCACCTAAACCTGTTTTGAAGGCCAAAGACAAACAAACGTCATAACATATAGTCAAATCAAATTTAATGGCAAAAAAACTAAAATCAAAGCCACCTCAGTTTAAGCTTAAAACGGATGCGCCCATGCACCGTTTGATATGCTTGGATATAGATGGATGTGGGTGTGCAAACTCAAGCACTTGGAGCATGCAAAATAGGATGATTTGAGGATCAAGAGGACCCAAAATGACACAAAATAGGTATGAGGAACCTATTTTGCCTCAAAGGCCTCAAGAACACACAAATATGCAAAGCTAAAAGATGAACTATGATTGATTAAACAAGAAATGAATCTATGTTAATCCAATTAAGCTAATTTAGATGTGATTTAAGCTTGGAAATGATTTAAAATGATGAATGCTTATGCTAGAATGAAAATGGCATTATAACTTTGCTATTGAGTTTGAGAGTTGAAAGATGAGAGAGGATTGTTTGCTCAAAGAAGTGAGGCTATTTATAGGAAAAGGGAAGGTCTTGGGTTAAAAGGATGAGTCAGAGTTATGGCTAAGGTTAGGGTTGAGTCAAGGACAAGTGTCCTGACAAGTGTCAAGAGAGGATTGAGTTGAAAGTTTGAGGGCATGTGCACAATTTGGTAAATGTGCCCAAGGCCAAGAGGTGGCAAGGAAGGGATAAGAAGGTCTTAAATGCATAATGAATGCATGTAAGAAAGATAAGGAAGGCTTAAATGCATCCTTAAATGCATTTGCAAGAGGTGGCCAAGAGGTGGCCATCTTTGTTGACTAAGGAGGAGGTTAGCATAAGTTTTGGTAAACCTTTTGCTAATGGAATGTGACAAGATTAGAAAGGGGATTAGGATTAGGATTAGGAGAAAGGGATGGGCAAGTGGCTTTTGGTGAGATTTAGATATTTATTAAAGGTAAATTTAATAAATATTAAATATCTAGGCTTAGGGTTTGAAGGGACTAGATTAGGGATTTGACCCATTTAGAGGAAGGTTTAGGACTTTCTAGAAGAGTTTAGTGCTCTTTAGAATTTTGGCCAACTTTGGGATAAAAAATAAATTAAAAATAAATTAATTTATTTTTGAAGTTTTTGGGCAATTTATTAATTAAAATAATTAATAAATTAGGGATAATGTCCAAATGACATTTTTAGGCTAGATTCCTTAATTAAAGATTTTTAATTAAGAGAGAGGGATTTAATGCCATAAAAATAAATAAATTAATTAAATAAATAATTAATTAATAAATGATGATGTCATCAAAGATTTTCAGAAAACAAAAATAATTTATTTTCTGAAGGATTTTTCGGTGTCTACATATATATATATATATATATATATATATATATATATATATATATATATATATATATATATATATATATATATATATGCTAATAATAAATAATACATTGATTATATCAATTAAATATAATATAATATAATGGAAGAATGAATAAATAAATAATAATAATGATATCAATATTATTATATTGATAGCATTAATATTACTTATTAATTATAACATATATTATAAATTGAATGATAAACTCTTCATGTATTATGCACCGTCGACTTGTTTTATGAAATGATAGAGATAACAAAAGTGTTAACATGCTTAAAGAATGTAAGGCTCATGACTGTTGTGAACAGTCACGCCTATGATAGGCATGACTCCCTGAGGAGTCACGTCTATCATAGACGTGACTCTATCCAAGTCACCGAAGCCTATATAAATGTATTTGCAGATTGACCGATGGAAACATATATAGCAATATACCTAGAGCATATACAGCCAGCGATATAAGTATTACAGTTGTTTGTTAATGTCTGCAGCAAAACAGTGTTAGGTTTATTAATATCTATTCACAACATTTTAGATTCATTGAAAATATTTAGTCACTCACAGTGTTATAATTAAGTATATAAAAGAAGATATTAATTTTGAACTTAGAGTGTTCTTCATTCAACTGTAAGATTGATATATATATACAACTCATATTTCTGGTCTAAATTTAATAGTTTTTGCCTTTGTGCAAGTGTTTTATGACATGTTTCATCACCTACTGTTTGCAAACCTGTCTATTTACTGCTGTCACTGTGCTTGAAATAAAAAAATCCAACCTTCAAACTAAAATTTTGAACAAACTATCCTTAAAACTGAGATTTTTAGCACTCACTGGTCAAGAGTCGTATGATCCTGAAATAGTATCGCACATTGTACTAAGAATTATCGTGCGATAGTTCGCCACTGGAAGACTATCGCACTGCTTGCCTGGAAAATATCACACAGGTTGCTTGGAAACTATCGCCCTGCTTACTGAGAAATATCACCTGTTGAGAAATTATCGCACTATTTGCTTGGAAACTGTTGCACAGAGTCTTTTTGCTGCCTGTCTGGTTTATGTAATTTTCAATCTTTCCTTAGTCGACCAGATTTTAGAAGGTGACCTACTCTGCTGCTAGAAACCTGTTTGTATCTCGGGTTCCTGATTTTAGGCCCCTTGAACTAGTGTTCTTTGATTTTACAAAGTAGTCTTGTTTGACATCAATAAGTTAGGAATTATCCTTGTTGAAAAAGTACACCTTTAGATTCTTTGGTAACACGCTTGGAGAGTTTTAGTACTCTTTTGTCCAGTTCACTTCCATCAAAAATTTAATTTCAATTATATATTTGGTTAAATCCATTTACTTGGCCCATATGTGTTAGGATACTCATCCTTTTATTATGCACCTCTGTGGCAGGATTGGTTTACACCTTTTGCAGCTTTCTATCTTACCATTTTTTTTTGGACAATTGAACACTTTCACTATCCTTGTTTGGTATTGACCTTTCATAAGGTCATCCTATCACCAAGCAATCCTTTCCTTTCATGTCGGTTACGACAAGGTACCAAGTTAGTCAAGGAAAATGACCTCAAGTTGTCTTTGAACAATTACTCTTAGTCCAAACTCGTCAAAAGAGAAAGGGAAAGAAACTCGTCTTTGATCAATCACCTAGGAGTGAGTCTGAGGCTTGGTTTGACCCAAAGAGCAATCCTAGTGAGTTGAGTACCTCTTTACCATCCTCTCAATCAAATATGGACATGAGCTACACTTTGACTAGGAGACAAAAAGAAGCAATGGATCAAACTCTTGATGACATTTTCCAAAGACATAGGGACAACATGTTGTTTGGTGATGACAACCACCCTGAATCACCCCCTATTAACTCAAGATATCTAGATGCTCATCAAAGAGCTGAAAGACACTATGCCCAAGCTCACCAAGATGCACGGTCACAACATGAAGACCAAAACAACGAATCTAGTGATGCTCATGTGAATGCCGCATTCACTAACGACTTGTTCAAACATTCAAGGTCCAACTCGCCGCTCAAAACAACCTCAAGATATGCTAATGAAAGGCTTAAAATAATTGAGCGCGAAAAGAAAGCCTTTTTGGACGAACAAGCTGCTAAAGAAGAGAGATTTAGACACCTAGAAGAAGAGCAACAAGCCTTGTTGGAATTGAGAAGAAAAACATTCCAAGAGGAACAAGATAGGCTTTTAGCCCAACAACTCAACGACCAATTTAACAAAAGGGGTACCAACAGTGGAAACAACTCTCCACCCTCCACTCCCTCAAGAACCCCAAGAAGTAGAAGGCGGTCAAGGACTCCTTCAAGATCTCCTAGTCCTAGAGGAAGAAGGATTTCACAACATAGGAGACGAACACCTCCTAGGACCTTAAGACAACCCTCCCAATGAGCTCATCATGGCTCTCAACATGGAAGAAGTAGTGCAAGTTTTGATGATCAAGATTTTATGAAAATGCAACAAGAGCCACTATTTCAACAATATGTGGAGAAGTACCTTGATCAAAACAAAGATAGGTTCCTAGAGAGCTTGATTAACAAGGGTGCTAGAGTCCCTTACAACTTTGATGTGGATAGGAGGATCAAGAAACAAGGACCCTCTCAAGAAGAGGAAATCAAGCAACTCAAGCAAATGATGGAAAAGGTGTTGGCACCTAAAAGTTCCTTTTCACTTGATTCTATTTGTCCCAATCCTTTTGACAAAAGTGTGACTATGATAGAATTTCCTAGGAAAGTTGAAATTCCCCAATACGATAAGTATGATGGCAATGGTGACCCACATGATCATGTGCGTCAGTTTTACACCATGAGTTTTGAGTTCCACCAAGATGACTCTTACCTTATGAGATTATTTCCAAGGAGCCTCAAGGGCCAAGCCATGGAGTGGTTTACCAACATAACCCCTCTCGTCAAAACTTTTAAAGAACTTGTCCACAAATTTGTTCAACATTTTGCATACAACTTATCAATATCAATCACTATGTTGGACTTATGCAATTTGAAACAAAACCAAGGGGAATCCTTTGTTACCTTCTTGCAAAGGTGGAGACGATTGTGCTCCCGCTATTCTAGGACTATTCCTGAGCATGAAAGGATTGACATCATTGTTAGTAATTTGGTGCCTGAAATGCATTATGAGGTTCAAAAAATGGTCTTTGATTCCTTTGATACTATGGTTGAGACAACATGTCGAATAGAGGATGTCTTAAAAGAACAAGGTATTTTGACCAAACATAGCAATAACAACAATGGTCAAAATCCCAATAATGCCAATAAGGACAAAGGCAAGCACTCGCACTGGAACAAGAATAAGCAAGTAGTCAACGACGGAGTTGTGGACTCTTCCCAACCCAAGGATCAAGGAGTCCTACATTTGTCTAGTGCAATCCAAGCTATAAAGCTCAACACATCCTCCAACCAACAAGAGAATAAACCTAAGTATCAAGAAAAGCTCAAGAAAAAGTTGAGACCGTTTTCTAAACTAGGTGACTCCTATGAGGATGTTTTCAAGACCCTTATTGCTAATAATCTTGCGCAACCACAAGATCCAACAAACTTCCACATGCTTGATGTTAAGCCACATTGGTGGAATGAAAAAGCTTTCTGCAAATATCACAACGGCATTGGACATGACATCGAACATTGCTGGAAACTTAAGCACCTCATTCAAGATCTTATTGAAAGTGGTAAACTTCAGATTGATGGGTTGAATACAAATGCAGACCACAAGGCATTCAAGGAGCCTTTGCCCAAATATGAAAAGGGGGAAACCTCTCAACCCAAGAATGGAAAAGCTACAATCGACTATACCTACACAGGTGCAGAAAATGTGGTTAATATGCTTGAGATTGTCAAGGAAAATGTCAACATAATGTGAAACAAAGACTCTTATAGTCATGATGTGGGCTCTCCTCCTATATTTGATGAAGAACCCGTGGTGGTGCTTAGGGGTCCTCACTCTCAAAGGTCATCCCAAGCTCTTAATGCTGTCACCAGAAGCCAAAGTCAAGGTCCTGTGGTTATTAGAGGTCCTAATTCCAACCAGTCTAGTAAACCCAAGCAAGTGCCATCCAAGAATGTCACCACCCAGTTAGCAGTCAATCCTGAAATGAGTTACAATCTTGTTGACCAGTTACAAAGAACACTAGCTCAAATCTCAATTTTTGAACTCCTAGAATTGTCTCCCAGACATAAGCGTGTCTTTGAGGATGCTTTGTGTACAACCAATGTTCCTAACAACATTGATGTTGACCAATTCCAAAACATGGTTAACCACCTTGCCAGCCCTCATTACCTCACATTCTCAGAAGAAGATGACAAAGCCTTGAGCCATCCGCATAATCTTGCCCTTCATATCGAAGTCATGATCCACAAAACTCGTGTCAGGCGTGTGTTGATTGATGGGGGTGCTAGGCTCAATATTTTTTCCTTGAGTTTGTTGAAAATACTGGGTTACTCTGAGCAATTTATTGATACTCGTAAGAAAATCACCATGAAAGCCTATGATGAGGCAGAGAGAAGCTCCAAAGGTTTGGCCGTCCTTCCTGTCAGGATTGGCCTCGTTGAAAAGGACATTTTGTTCCAAATTATTGATGCTGGTCCTTTAGCCTATAATATCCTACTTGGTAGACCGTGGATCCATGACATGCAAGTAGTGCCGTCCACTTACCACCAATGTGTCAAGTTCCCCTATAATGGAGTAGAAGTTTGTATACTCGGGGATAGCACATTATCTGTTAATGCAATTTCAGCAGGGACCCATGTTCCTCTCAATAGAGAAGCAAAGGATTTTGATGCCACTTTAGCACAATGCCAGAATAAGTTCAAAGCCATAGACCTTGGTATGGGGGGTTATCAAATTGACTCCTTCACAAAACTGCCAGTTTCACCTAGGTCCTATGGTAAGCCTTCACAAGAGATGCATCCTTCTCTTCAGCAATGACACTGTTTGATACATTTGTAGAGTCCTTAGTACCCATCCATGATGAAAAGGAAGAGGTAGCTGTTAGAGATTGGATTTACAAAGAGGAAAAATACAAGCATAATGAAAATTTCTCCCCATCTCCTAAGGCTTATGAGAGAGGGTACACGTTGGTCAAAAGTATGGGCTATCCAGGTCATGGTCCTCTCAATCACAGATTAGATGCTAAGGCTAAGCCACTCAATCATCCTCTCTTTGGCCGCAGAGTTAAGACAATAGTTGGCCTAGGTTTTGAAAGTCAGAATAAGAAAACTGCTCCTATCCTTCCTGTGACGGATAGTGATGATGAATCTAGCTACATACCCAATTTGCAAAATCAACAAGATAGGTGTGAAGATTGGGTCCCTTCCACCAATCTCCTTTGGGGAGATTTAGATGCTCTAGTTATCAATTCAACAGTTTCAGACCTAGAACAAGAACAATCCACTATTGAGGATCATGTTGAGGACCCTATTCAAGAACATCAATAAACAAATGGCATTCAAGAAGGTGTTACCCTTGGTGACATCAAAGCCTCTACCTCAAGGCCTAAAAAGTATGCTTGGTGTAAACATCCTAGCAGAGATTCAGATACAGACTCACATGAGTATGAGTGGGAGACTCTTTCTGATTGTTCTATAGTTGACATGGACATTGATGTTGTCCATACATATGGTTCCCAACCTGAGGTAGTGTTGGTCCTCAAAATGCAGTTTTGAGGAACTCCGTAAATTACTTGAAGTAGTGCTCCATTTGTCCCGAAATGCGTGTTTCTAATGGGTGGTCCGGAGGTCCCTTCATGAAGGTGATGTGTTTCTCACCTTTCTTATACCTCTTTGAGTTATTTTGAGTCCTTGGACTATACCTTGAAATGGGTTTTCATTATTTTATTCCGGGGGTCTCAAATTCAAAAAATTGCTATGTAGAAATCACCGGGAAGGGTTACTTTGAGGTTGAATAATATGAAATTTGATAAGTTTCATGAAATTCTGGGCCTAGCATCTTATTGTACACATTGCATACTCTATGTGTTAGGTTTCAGGTCCCTGTGATAAGTTTTGACCATATTTATTCATCCCCTTACAGAGGTGTTTTCTTAGTTTTGCACTTGTGCACTTGTTCATTTGTTTCTCGGATGCCCTGTTTGTGAAGATATATCTGATATCCGGTGATTGGTCAAGAAGAATTAATGATGGATCTATATTTTAGGCATGTTCCTCTTCTGGCCCATCTGTTGTTAGCCCCTGGTGAATCCATTTCAGTACTTTTCAAAGCCAAATCCATTTCCAGTTTTCACTGTTTTGCTGAAACCCATAAGTTCAGAAGCTTTAAGGGCTATATTTGACAATATGTAAAAGGACACTTGTGTGATCCGATGAGAAAGCTAATGATTGGGTTATGTTGCAATCATGTTTTACTCCCACCATGCCAAATCCGGAACCATGACCAATCCGTTTGACCAAGTTTCCAAGCTCATTTCATTTGCAATTTTCGCAAAATGTGTTGAGTTTTGCAAAGTGTGTTTTCCTAGGAATCCAAATGCCCTACTTTGCCAGTGAATAATTTTTCACCAGTTGACTCTTTTGATGAATTTCCTTTTGCATTTTCTTGCAAATCTGGAGTACTAACCCCAGTCCCAATTTCAGCCCCCTGCTAATCCATTTGTCTGCCTTTAAAAATCAATCACGATGATTAAAATTGTTTCCTGACATGATGTTTTGCAAGGCAGAATGAAAGTGCTATGTTTGTCGTTTAAAATCTTTCAGCTGGGTTACAGTCAAGAAATGTCATTTTGCAGTATGAATAAATGTGGATCAATGATCATGCATGTTCAGTGGTGTGACCCAGTCAGGTGAAATTGTCAGTTTTTAAAGCCGCTCTTGGAGCCCTCTGACCTAGTTTTGGCACTTTGCATAAAATGTGAATTTCAACGTTTCAATGATCCGGGTTTGATTTAAAATGGATTCAAAAGTATGCAAAGGGCATACAAGATATTTGAGATCGTTTCAGCGATCAGGTGTTTGAGTTTGAAATTTTTTTTAGCCGGGCCCACTTTGGACCCGACTAGCTTCACAGATGGAAGAAAGAGATGAAGAATATGATTGTGAGATGGTCAGATGGCAGTATGCAGTTGCTTATCAGAAGTGCAGTGCTTGATATATCTGTTCAAAATGCAAGACATGATAATGCTCATCTATTTTTACGCCATGGAAAGGGTGTTCTGTAATCTCAAGGGTGGCTACAACATAATATGAGATTTTTTCCATTTTCTTTATCTTCAAAGTCACACAAGTTGTTGAATGTTGTTGTTGATTCTTGACATAAGAAGAGTTACAAAGTGAAAAATGTTATAACAAACACAGAACTCCAAGGAGGTACATCGTCAACAATTGAAGGAGAAAGAAAAGACATTTCAGAGCATTCTGAAATTAAAGATTTGAAAGAGAAAGGTATTTCCAAGAATATAGAGGAATCCTTTTTCCTCGGAGATTGATCCAAATGGGGGAGCTGGTGATTTCTATCACAATCCGAGATTTGCAGCAAATATGATCTCAACAAAACCCCAAATGTGTGATGTTTTCTGTAAATCGTCAAACAGTTCATGTGCCTGTTGATGTTTCCAAGCATCAAAAATGTATTTACCTGTCGCAGTTGCTTTAAGGTTTCTGAAGCTTTCCTAACAGATCTATTCCATGCATATCCAATATGCGATGATGCACATCCAGACCACATTAAAAAGTTCTCATTTTAGCTCATGTTGATGTACACTATGAGGGGAAGTCGGTTTTAGACCAACCAATTGCATTTGTTCGAAGGTTCCAAATCAAATCAATTTTGATGACATCGAATAAGCATTGCTCTCTGAGAGAACCAGTTCACCAAATAGTTAACAAAGTGGGAGTTCACGCTAGTGAGCTAGAACCCACGCACCTTGGAGTGGGGATGCCAAGCAAGTAAGGGAACTAGCAACGTAGGCACCCAGTCTGCCAGCAAGTCACACAATTTAGCAGCGAGAATGCTAGTGTAAACAAATTGGGGGCACTCACGCACTGCTGTGAATGGTAATGAAAGCCAGCATATTTGGAGCTCTGCGTTAAAAGGAACTCACACAACTTGTACAAGAATGCAAACAAAAACCCATGCATGTCTAAAGGGAGGCTCATGCTTAGGTGAGTTTGCAAACAAAATGGCATTCACACAGCTTGGAGAAGCCAACACGGGTGTGAGGCCAGCAGCCAGCGCGTAAGGTGGAATGTCTGCGAGCGTAGAAGAGGAGACTCCATATAAGGGATGGTGCCAAATTTGGGCATTCACATGAATGATGGGATGCCTGCACAGGAAGACCAGCAAGTGCCTCGCGTAAGCCAAAGATAAACACTGAGAATAATATGTGTTGAGTACTCATTATTTTGAATACTAGCGGTATGAGGAGGCCTTGCGTGAGGCAATAATGGCTACCATCACAAAAGTACTGAATGATAGCCTTGAAAATGTAGCACAATCCTTTGTTTCAAAAGTAGAAGTGCAAAGAAGTGAAATGACACAAGAATCTACACTTTCAAAGTTCAAGGCAAAAGTTCACAGTTCCCAGGAGCACCATTTCTCTTCATTGCAACGTGAGACAGAAAAGTTACAAACTGACATTGAAAGAATGCGCAGTGAATTGAGGTATGAGATCGACAAAGTCACTGCAGGACAGCGGTTGAATTTGAACTTGGAAAGAGGCCGCATTTGTGATGAGTTGGCAAATCAAAGTGTGGAGACATCAAATCTAACAAATAAGCTTGATAGGGAGATTCATTTGCTCAAGACACAGCCGAAGACTTGCGCAGTGAAATAGAGGCTACCGATCTGCAACTGAAGGCACTCACCTTGAAGAGGCCGTGTTGTATACAAGAGAGGGGTTTATCCCACATGCAATGGGTGTTTACTAATTGTTATGTTTATAATAGAGGCCGCTCATTTGAAGTGTAAAGTAAGAAAAATGGAGGCAATGCAGGAGCGCTCACGTGCAGGAGGTCTTCGAAAATTATGTCGGGCGGGCCCTCTTGGCTTGAGGATTGAGTGCGTGGGGCCCACTTGAATTTTGACAGGACAAACGAGAATGAAAACCTTTGTATCGCCAGTTCGCTAGATTAAATCAGCAAGGGAGAAAGTTTTTCGCGAATTAGAGAATGCTTTGCATTCGCGTGTTCGCTTAATCAAACCGGGTGGTTAGAGAAAGATTTAGCGAATCCGAGGATGGAGAGGTCACCGATTCGCCAAATGCTAGCAGTTAAGGCGAGGATATTTGGAGATCATGAGAATGGTAGTCGCCAGTTCGCTAGATAACTGGCGGTTATGCCAGAACATTCCGCGATTCAGAGGTAAAGCATTCGCCAGTTAGCCAGTCTAGTCCATAGTTAGCATTAATATTAAGCGACTTAGAGAATGGTAGTCGCCCAGTCGCCGAAGTAGACAAGGTAGTGATGAGATGGCAGATGAGGTGGCAGGTCGGCCAATCCAGGCCTACCACGTGGACTGTGGGTCTCAATGAAAATATTGAAAATAATATTTTATTATTTTCTCCCGTGCACATTCAGGTTGAAAAAATCAAAATTATAAATGTTAAATCATATAGTTAAAACTATACCAGAAATTCAAAAATTTCAATCACAGAGCATGAGACAAAATTAATTGCTGGGGGCTGTATTTTTTGCCCAAATATCAAGTGTTATATATCGTCAGAAAGGTGAGAGAATGAGGAATCCATTTCTGAGGTCAAATTCAGTGCAGGTCCTGTTGGTTTCAAGTTATTTGCAGTTAAATGAAACAGGGGGGCCGGGAAGATATTTTGAGAATATCTGTTTTGTTGCATCTGGTGATTCATCAGTTAGTTTGAGAAGATGAAAAGAGGTGTTCTCAGGAGAATGATGCAAATCAGATTTTCAGTTTAAGACAGATGATTCATCAGTAGTTGTTCAGGGTTTGACAAGTGTCACTTTGTAATGCTTCCTGGATTGTTCCCCTTCTCCTTCTTATTCTAATTTTCTTTCTTGGTAAGGGGTTCTGAATTTTGGTTCTCCAAGGGAGAAATCCAATGCAAGTTCCATTAATGGAAGTTTGGTTCTTAAATTACTATTTTAGCCTAAGTGTAATGTTAATTTGAGTGTACTGAAATAGGTTTTATCAATGAAATATGACTAGAATCTCATTGCAAGTATTCTGATGTCTCTGTGTGTTTTGGAAGTTCTTATGAATTGGATTTGTAAGGCAATGTCTAATTTGTCGTTTACAAGGTAGACTGTGAGTTTGTTCATAAGTTTCCTTCAAGGAAGGAGTAAATCTGGTTGGATAATCTCTGAGAATTTCAATCATGTATAGATTTGATGATCATGTGTTTATAGTGAAAATGGTAGTCTGTAAGGCAGGGTATTGATTCTAGGTGTTTTTGAATTGATGAAGTTTTGTGGATGTTTTCTCGATTTGACTTTGCACCCTAGGATAAGGCACTGGTTTTGCACCAGACTTGCATCCAAATCTTTAAAATCAATCACATTTCCTTTTATGTTTTGGTGTGTTGAAAGATAAACCAAGTATGATGGGCTGGAAGCCATCCCCTGATTCACTCTGAGTAGTGAATCCCTTCACAGGATGTTAGTGTCCTGTCTAATCCATGATTATACTTGCCTATGATTTGTAGAGAAATTATCATTCGAGGTAGATGTTCATAGGTACACCCGCCTGGGTCTGTGGAGCCCAAAGTGAAGAAGGATTCAAATCCTTGTCAATTAGCATTTCTCTTGCCAGGAAAAGAGCATCAAAGGGGAGAGATCAGGTTATGGTCTAGTTATTTACCCGTGCAAGAAAAATAGCTAACAGGTAGCTAACGAGTCTAGTGTAGGATTAGAGGATTGGAATCCATGAGTCGCTTTAGTGGACAATACTTTGCTTGGTAGGATAAGTCCTGATTTGGGTACCTTAGAGGGATACTTGATGGATCCTAACTCTGCAATCACCAGAGATGATACCATTCGCATACACAATATTGAACCAGTCATTGACCTACCCCTTGCCAATCCTCACTTAATTGATTGGTCTTAGCGCTATCAAGAACCTTAGCTCCTAACTTTTCCAAATGACTATGAGATAGCATGTTACCTAAATGCTCTTGAACCTGTAGTCTCTTCCACTAGCGAACCAACTACAAGCATGACAAAACCAGCTATCAAGTACCTTAGTTGCAAAATGAAAAGAAAAGAAAAAAAGAATAAGAGTTCTGATGGTGAAAACCACTATGTGGTGGTGTCAGAACCTAAAAAAGTAAAAATAAAAGATGTATTCGAAGGTGAAAACCTCTCCGAGGCACCTAAGGATGAGGTACTTGACCATCTTCCAAGCTACTTTCAGGACAGGTCTTTAGTGCTTGTTGAGCCTACACAACTAGTTAATCTGAATACACCAAAGGCTCCACAAATTGTGCATTTAGCTCAGTCTTTATCAACAGAAGAAAAAGAGGCATATACCAAGTTCCTATAGACCAAGAAGATCAATTTTGCTTGGACTTATTCAGACATGCCAGGATTGGACACTAGTCTCATTATGCATCACTTATCCATAGCTCCAGGTATCAAACTAGTAAAACAAAAATTGAGGAAAATGCATCCTCACATAGCTCTTCTTGTCAAAGCTGAACTAGAAAAACTCCTCAGTGCAGGATTTATAAGAGCCATTGATTATGCCAAATGGATATCCAATATTGTACCAGTTTCAAAACATGACAAGTCCGTTCGTGTCTGCACATATTGTAGAGATCTTAATAAAGCATCCCCAAAGGATGACTTTCCACTTCCAAACATAGACATGATAGGGGACATGACCGCAGGTTATGAGATCTATTCTTTGATGGATGACTTTTCTGGGTATAATCAAATAAAAAATAGCTCCTGAAGACCAGGAAAAGATTGCATTCACTTGTTCATGGGGAACCTATTGCTGGAATATCATGCCATTTGGATTAAAAAATGCTGGAGCTACTTATCAAAGAGCTATGAATACTATCTTTCATGACATGATGCATAAGAATATGGAAGATTATGTGGATGACACCTTGGAAAAATCCAGGAAAAAAGATACACACCTAGGCGATTTGGAAGTAATTCTAGATCGTATGGAATAGTTTCAATTGAGATTAAATCTCAAAAAGTGTGCATTTGGAGTCACCTCTGGAAAACTCCTAGGATTTATCATTTTAGTTAAAGGAATAAAGGTGGACCTAGAAAAAGTTCAAGTAATAATGGATATGCCGCCTCCCAAAAACATCAGTCAAATGAGGAGTCTTCAAGGATGCCTTCAATCTATAAGGAGGTTTATTTCACAACTGGCTGATAGAGCTCAACCCTTTAAAAAAACTTTACACAAAGGGGTTAAATGTGTCTGGAATGAAGATTGTCAGCAAAGCATGGACCAAATCAAGCAATACTTGGCCAATCCTCCAATCTTAATGCCTCCTATCCCAGGAAAACCACTCATATTGTATGTGTTAGCAATAAAATCTTCCCTGGGGGCATTATTGGCTCAACTTGATGATACTGGAAAAGAAAGAGCTATATATTACATCAGCTGTACTCTTGTGTCATATGAGGTCAACTACACTAGTATTGAAAAATCTTGCCTAGCGGTGGTGTTTGCTTCCCAAAAGTTGCGACATTACATGCTTGCGCATACAATACACCTCATTGCAAAGATTGATCCTCTCAAATATTTTCTTGGTAAGACTGCTCTCACAGGTAGACTGGCTAAGTGGATGATGATCTTATCAGAATTTGACATAGAGTATGTTGAGCATAAAGCTATAAATGGAGAAGCCATTGTAGACCAATTGGCTGATTTTCCAATTCAAGACAAAGCACCAATTCAAGTTGAATTTCCAGATGAGCACATACTGTACATGACTGCAAGAACATGGAAGATGTTCTTTGATGGCTCTTTCATGCATAATGGTTTAGGAGCAGGAGTGTTATTTGTTTCTCCTCATGGGTACACAATCCCTAAGTCCTACAAACTACTGTTCCTTTGCACAAATAACATTGCCGAGTATAAAGCCTTGACAAATGGACTAAAAATGGCTATAGAGTGGAGAATCACAGAGTTGCATATTTATGGGGATTCACAATTAATAGTCAACCAAGTTAATGAAGAATATCAAACCAAAGATGAAAAATTGGTACCCTATAAGAAAATGGTTGATTCATTGCGACGATACTTCACCTTTGTTACATTTCAACAAATCCCTAGAGCAGAGAATAAAGCAGCTGATGCTATGGCTACATTGGCTTCACTTCTTCAGCTAGAACAACATGAGTCCAGATTTGAATTCCTGGTGGAAGAACTACGCTACCCTATCTATGACTCCCAAGAAAGCCAAGTTGTTTGTACCCTTATTGGCCATGAGTCATCCCGCTATGGTTCCATCTATTCATACCTCCGCGATGGTACTATTCCCAAAACCTTCAACCATTTTGAACGAAGAAACCTAACTTGAAATGCCTCTCGCCACACCCTTATCTCTGGTGATCTATATAGAAGGGGTTTAGATGGGACACTTCTTAGGTGTTTAGAAAAGGATGAGTCCAACCAAGCGTTAGTTGACATTCACGAGGGCATTTGTGGAGGACATTCTAATGGTCTTGCCATGGCCCGAAGGTTGCTTAGGGTAGGGTACTATTGGCCTACCATGTAGACAGATGCAATAGCTTTTGCTAAATCTTGTGAAAAGTGTCAGAAACACGGTAACCTGATACATGCTCTAGGCAGGGAGCTTATTCCTTCTATTTCTCATTGGCCATTTCAGCACTGGGCCTTTGACCTTGTTGGGAAGATTCATCCCAACTCATCAAGTGGACACAAATTCATTATCACTGCTATTGATTACTTTACCAAATGGGTAGAAGTTGTCCCACTTTCTATTGCCTCAGGCAAGATAGTTTCTTTTTTTATTTTGAACCACATCATCTGTCGGTATGAAGTACCTTCTGAGATAATCACTGACAATGGAGGTCAGTTTAAAAATAAGGACCTTAAACATCTCTGCAAGAAATTCAAGATAAAACAACATTGGTCCTCCATTTACTTCCCACAAGGAAATGGACAAGCAGAGGCTTCAAATAAGACCATCCTCAAAATCTTCCATAGAACAGTTCACAAGAATGGTAGAGATTGGCATCTACAAATAAATTCGGCCTTGTGGGCCTACAGAACAAGTATTCATACTCCAATAGGGGCTACTCCTTTTTCCCTCACTTATGGTGCTGAAGCAGTGTTACCTTTAGAGGTGGAGATTCCTTCTCTTAGAGTTTCCCTTAAAGGTCTAGTGACAGATGAAGACTACCGTGCCATGAGGTTACAAGAACTGGAACTTCTAGATGAAAAATGTAAAGCATCTTTTGATCATATAAGAGTTTACCAAAAGTGTATGTCCAAAGCATTCAACAAGAAGGTTCGTCCTAGAGAATTTCAAGTGGGGGATCTTGTCCTACGAGAAAACCCTAAGAATCAACAACATAGAGAGCAAAAGCAAAAATTTGAACCTAATTGGCTTGGACCATATATCATTACTGCTGCTTTTGGTATAGGTGCTTATTTACTATCTGATCCAGAGGGAGAACAACTCCTTGACCCTATCAATGTTTTGCACCTTAAGAAGTTCTATCCATGATGCATATTCTGTCTGGGGGCATCCTTTGTACATATCTTATTGATCCTGAAAAAATCCTAAAAAGCATATAAAGTCCTGAAAAACAAATACAAAAAAAATAAAAATAAAAATAAAAATGGGAAAAATTCAAAAAAAAAAAGAAAAAGTGCCTTGGTGAAAACTTGGAAACAGGCACCTTGGTAGCAAAAATACAAAAAAATTAAAAAATCAAAAAAATCTCCAAGTGGTGAAAACCTGGAAACAGGTGCTACTTGAGGCCTTTGCACCCTTGTTTCTTAGCATGCGTCCTTGACACTTAGCCTTTCTCCATCATGCCTTGACCTTGTTGCTTTGGTTTGGAATTGGTCTTTGTCTTTGACTAGGGGGCATAACTGTATTGGCTTTGGTCTCTAGGATGCATTGGTCTTTAGGACATCTCGCAAATGGTGTTTTTCAACACCACCCCAAACTGTGTTTTTCAACACTACCCTAGCATCAAGTGTTTCCTAACACTTATCAGATATCTTACCCACAGTCTAGCATGATATGATATTTCTCATTCACAAATGTGATACTTAAAGTTTGACTCTATGACCTACACACACGCACTTAAACACTTGACTTGCCAAGACTTGTTTGACTTTATTTCTTTGTGTGCTGTCTATGATGATTTCTTTAATGAGTGTTCTCTCCCTAAGAAGTTTTCGATGATGCATAGCTAGAAGACTGAGGGCATGAGGACATGTTTTATTGCCTTTTCTGCTTGTGGGTATATTTTTTTAGTCCTAATTGTCATTAGTATTTATGCTTGTTCCACTTGACAATAGGATCTACAAGGTATTATCCTTGACTGTTTGCGCAAGTGCGTACTTCTAGCCATCTTGACTTTCCTTGTGTCTTGATGCGAGTATAATCTTGCTATACTAAACTTAGGTAATCTCACTGCACTAGTCATCTTGACCTATATGTCTTTGATGCTTAGGTGGGATTCCCATATATCTATTTGATATAGATCATATTCAAATTCACAAAGTCATACTAGTGTGCATTGTATGATCTTGCAACACTACCAATAATGCTCGATGATGAGTATTAGAGTTTAAAAGCTTTGTGACCTTGCAAGTAAACCACTTTTCATAGTAGCTTGCATTTTTTAGGTTCATATTAGTTTAATTTTGCATCTTGCATATGGAGAGAGCTCTCATTTTACCTATTGGTCAACTGTGCTCACCTTTCCTTTTTCTCGATCATGTCTTTCGCTCCTTGTCTTTTACATCACGTCCTGTTCCTGTCATCAAAAGGGGTTAATCTTATCATCATATCTATCCTAAAAAAATCATTTTCAGAAACATGTGTATATATCATAAACATGAGAACTAAAACATACATCTATGAGAGAGATTATACATGAGCATATATATCATACATTTTGAGCAAAATGACAAGACAATATAAAAATTGAAACATCCATCACAAGTGGGACAAGTACACAAGATATATCATCAATCTAGTAATCTCATATATATAAAAATGTCATGATACAATATGGGATACAAAAATCTGGATCAAGTCCCAGGATATGTCTCTATATATCTATCTAACCTAAACCTAGGACTTGCTACCACCATCATGTGGTGCTGGTGGTGGAGGAGGTGGTGCCATGTCTGGTACTATATCAGATCTCCCCACTATAGCAGAGTAGGGCAATGCTCTCTGACCCTATGGCATAGCCTGTATATAGAGTCCATGATAGTATGTGGCTCGCGCTGCCTCTCTCCGTGACTCTGCAATAGCAACCTGTATAGTCCTATCCCGCCGCTCAAGCTCAGCTCTCAGATCCATCAGCTGCTGCTCTTTGACCGCTATGGTGATGCGTAATTGCTGCATCTCCATCTCCACAGCTTGGATCCTGGCTCTCAGATCCTCTCCTCCTGCAGGCTGATCCTGCCTAACATCCACCCGATGGCGAGCTGGCCTCGCCCCGTCATCACCCTCATCTGCAGAACCCTATCCCCATGGCCATTTCCAACCACCTGATTGAGAGCTTTGACTAGTCTCTCTCCCTCTCCCTCTCCCCCCTCCATCTCCTCCATCCCCGTCGTCCCCGTCATCTCCCTGTCCTGCCAGCTGTGCATCAGGTACAATGAACGTAGGGAAGGGCCACCTCCGCCGCTCTACCCTATAGGCTACATCAGCTCCTGCATCTACCATATCTGGGAGGTAGTCCCATGGCTCCTGACGTATCATAGTTGTATCCTGTACTACCTGCTGGTAATCCAGCATCGGTAGCCAACCCTGGCCCTCCTCATCCCTAACCTGAGCATATGTGGTGGTCTTGGTGGGTACTCGTTGCTGGCGCCCAAACTATCTCCGACATGGGTGATCACAAATCTCTCCACAATATTTGAGTGCCAACCTACTAGTGGCTGACTACATAGCATATAATCTAGCTCATCCCGGTCACCCCACTGCTCCCATGCCCTGTATGGTCTCCACTGGAATGAGGTGAGCTCATCCAGTACCTGATGGTAATATGTGACATCCCCACTGCGAGGCTGAGATATGAACCTTGTGTACCTGTATATGTAGGGCCATCTCCGCTCCCTAGGCTACACTTGTGGTCGCACTATAGCTATGTGCTCCCACACCCATATCTACGTGACAACAGCTCCGCAGGCCCAGGTCTTGCTCTCCCGATAAACTATCTCATGGAGCTTGTGGTACATGTCTGCCAGGATGGCTGGCCCCCATGCCATCCGCCATGGGTGAGCAATCAAATCCACCGCTAACCGACCCCAGCCCAATGGAAAACCCTTTTGACTCCTGTCAGTGATAAGGGCCTGTGCTATAATGGAGCAAACTATACATGGCACTGGAAAATCCCTGCCAAACTCCTTAATTAACCGATCCCAACTCAGATGCCTGTCAATGATAGTAACATCTTGAAACATACCTTGCATGATCTGCCTCCCCTCTGTCGGATCCTGATCGTAGTACACCTGTGCCAACAAACAATCATGTCAGTTTCTATCATATGGAAACTTTACATCTATGACTATCTATAAACATGATTATACTTACAGGATCTCCATGGCTTGGAACTCGTAAGATCCGATAGACGTCCTCGAGGCTAATCGATGCCTCTCCAGTAGGCAGATGGAAGGTGTTGTGGTCGTTGTGCCATCTCTCAGCCAGCGTAGTCAACAACCCATGATCTGCTCGAATATGGGGCATCTGCAGCAAATAACCAAACCCCATCTCCCTCAGGTCTGCTCGCCCTGGATCATCGAGATCCCAAACGCATCATAGTTCGGTCACTCAAGGCGCTCTAACGAGCAGCGCAGGAAAGTTCTCCTACAAGATATTTAACCCCAAACCAGATGTCAGAACATATCATGATGGATGTATAAAATCAGTACAAAACATCTTAAAAGCAAACATTGTTAGGACCCATGTCATTTTGCTCAAAAACATTAAAACAAGTTATTTGTATATACTGTGCGATATTATTTTTTGACTAAGTATCGTGCGATACTTTCTTCAATAGCAGTGCGATGGTATCTTTTCCTACGATACTTGGCATAGCATCACATGATATTTCATCCAGTGTCGTGTAACACTGGATTCAATATTGGTGCGACACTATTTTGTCCCACGAAGTATCGCACAATAGAGCTCCTCAAAGGGTGCGATACTTGCAAGGTATCGTATGACTTTTCGTATGAAGAAAATTTGAAATTTTTAAAAAGCTTTAAAAATGTGTTTTAAATTGACATTAAAGCTCATAAATGACCAACAAAGCAAGTTTTTCTAAAAACATATCGGGGCACCATACTGCTGAGGTCGGTTGTGCAACCGGGCACACTCAAATCAATGCATGTGGACCAGGATCGCTGCTTGTTGGGCCATTTTCTCTCTTTAAGCTCTAAATATTCTCAAATCACTAAAAGACAAATAATTTTGAAAATGACCTTTTTACCCCCTTTTATAGCATTTTGACTTTTTGACCAAATTTTAAAACACCTCAAAATTGCACCCCTAGCTAATTTCGACGTCTTGAATCCATTTTTGAGATTGAAATCAAAATCTAAGTTCATCTTGATAGTCAAAATTGCATTTCAAAACTTTCCCCCTCTTCTGCGCAGTTGGCTAACCTTTTGAGGCTCGATCCTTTGATCTTTGTTGGGACATCTTTATTTCTTCATCCCCATCTCTTTCAAACTCCTAGTCTTTCATTCACTTTCATTCGATTCATCTCTCTGAGGTTTGACTTCATCCTTAATCTATATCTTTCTCAGTCCAACTTAGTCAAACTGGGGCATATCTTCACTGCCTGATGGTTATCCTATCATCTTTCATCTTCGATTGTGATTTATAGTGACTTGATCAAGTTTATCAATTTATTGTTTCTCCTCTACCTGATTTTGATTCCGATTCCGAGGGGGCAGTACCTATCACCTTTAATCTTTGATTCAGCTTATCAATCAGCTTTGCTTGAGATTCTTATCTCTTATTTTAGACTTGACAATTACTTTTATACAATGGTAATTGGCCTTGTCTTTCAGCTTATGCTTATCTTTGTCCTGATATGTTCCCATCCGTCGAACACATGTCTAGATTGTTTTGTGATCCCAAATCGATCTCACACTTCAATTCCATTCTTTGACTGCATGTGATCCCAAATCGATCTCACATTAGTCAAAGAGGGGCAAATGTATGCACTCTAAAATGGTCGCTTAGACTTTGGGCCTCCATTCAACAATTTATCAAATCCCTGAATCAATATTTTAAAAATCAACATTTTATCAATAATATCAATTTCCTTGATCAAATCCTATTTTATCATTTTTGATTATTTGCCTTGGGCTAACCATTTTATCCTAAAGTCTTTATTTATTTAAAAGGAATTTCCTCCCCTTTTAATAAATAAAAAGCCCCCACTTTTCCTCTTATCCTAAGTTGCACAAATAAAGCATTATTCTTATTTTGTAAAAAGAAGAAAAACATTTTTTGTCTTATATGGACACAAAAGTCAACTCTTATTTTCTCATTAGAGGATATTTGTGCACATGGATTGCTCCTCTTTCAAGCTCCACCCTAGATTAAATCTTTTTCCTTTTAATATCCATGGTCCATTACTTTTCAATTCCTTTAAAATGAGAGCTCTTTTCTCATTTTAGGGACCATCTTTTGAATACTAACCTTATGCTGCATGATTGCTTGGAGACTTTGGAGCTTTTTGAAGACAGTCTTGCATCCATCTTTCATTCCTTGCATCATAGCTTTCATGACATCTAGCTTAGTTTCCTTTATGCTTTAGATTAGATCACATAGCTTAATTAGCAAGGGTTTGTAATACTTTCATCTTTCATTTTCATAGCTTAGCTTGCATCTTCATTCTTAGCATAGCTTGCATTGCATTGCATTTTCATTGATTCTTGAGGACATTGGCATTCTTGCCCTTGTCTCTTTGAATCTCCCATTGTGTGGTTTACTAGCAAGGTTGCATGCTTCAATAGCTCTAGTTGAGAGCAATATTCAAACAATCTTGTGACTCCATCCCTAGGGAGCTCTAGGTCGCTTTCTCAAGGTTTCCCATTCATGAATTCCCTTGGAAGTAATGACTTAGAGAAGTGCATTATTTAGTGTGTACATCTTGTAGATGTAAATTTTAGAGAGTTTTCTATGCTTTAGTAGAGTGAATATGAAGATGGAATAAATTATTGTCATCTTTCATATCATTAACAAACAAGGAGAATAGGAGAATGGGCATGATGTATGTTTTCTGTGCTTACAAAACTATCTCAATCAATGGCATTAGGGGATGATTTGTAAAGTAATGGTTGACTGGCTAACCTCTTTATTATAGCTTGAAATGGAAGATAATCTGTCATCATAGGGTATTTTTTTTGATAAGTCATAATCAATTTGGCACTCTCCATGTGAAGTTATAGTTTCTTCAAACTCCTAACCAAGCAGCCACAATTTCTTAGGAATTTAATTACTTTTACAACCCCATTAAGAACTTTTTTGTTAGTACAAACATGACAAAATAGAGTAATATAAACCTGTAGGAAATTATACAGAGATAAGAAGTATCAAACACACTGAAACAACATAATTCATGTGGCTCACAAATTTGGCTATATCCACGAGAAAAGTGGTTCAGACTTCTCTTTGTTTTACTTTACAACAAATACATGAAATTGTTGTGTTAGATAAAATGCTTTTATTCGTGGTATATATACAAAGACTTAAAATCATACAAAGAGACATAAAAGTAAAAAGTTGTAAAGTTTGTGATGGTAGTAGACAATGCACTCTTTAAAGTAAGAGAATGCATTCATATCCGTAGTTCGATATTATAGCTTCAAGTAGTGAAATTTAAAACCTTCTCTTAATCATTTTATGATGAACATGCTTCTTGAGGTAATGCAAGTCAATTGAATGTGGAACTAGTTTTACTTTGTGGTTGTTTTTCCAAAAGAACCCTAACTATTAAAACGATGTGTAAAAATACATACTGCACTACCCACCACCGCCCTCCAAAATATTAAATCTTCAAGTATTAAAACATTCTCTCATCATCTTATGATGAAAGAGTTTACGCAAGTTTACAAACATGAGGGATGAGCATAGTAGAGGGGAGAGATTGGTGAAGAACCAAAGAACATGAGAAGAAGTTGTAGCGTCGGTGAAGTTGGTTCTCCAATGGCACCAAATATAGTAACTATTTTTTTTCTAAGCGAGCCAATCAACTCACCTTGAGAAGAGGGAGGGTATGATGGTGCATCAACCTTTTTGTTGAGAATCTTTGTTTTTGTAAACAAATTTTTGCTTTCTTTATGATTGTTGTATATGGATTGTTTTGCATTTTAGAGTATCAGTCAAAGAAGAATGTTGATTCAATGCGAAGCCTATCTAATGATTTCACTCTTGATATGGCTGTGAATGTTAGGCCTTGGACATTTGGGGGCTGGGACCCATGTCAATATATAATATCAACAATTTCACCAAGTGCTCCATTGACAAGGCTTGTTTGTGTCCATGTGTTTGCGGTAAGCATAATTTTTTGGCCCTTGAACAATAGCACGTCTTTCAAGTTCTTCACCAGTTTCAATATTCTCATTACTTCAAGTATTTGTTGCAGTACTTATAGAAATTGGAAGGTTTAATTGTTTTACCATTCTTCTATTATACAACCTTGCCAAATCATTCACAATGAATAAGTGTGTTGAACTGTTAACTTTTTCAAGAATATAAACTAAATTTAACTAGAATAGAAGAATCTATAAGTAGAATAAAAAGCTACACCTAATATGATTATTGCATATTCAAAGAAAAGATTACAATATTCTATTGTATAGTTCTTTGCCTCAAACTCTAAGCTATACTAAAGGTGTCAACTTTTGCTTTAGTTCACCAATTTCCAATTTGTTCAATACTTACTCTTATATATTGTTTCTTATAGAAGGGGAACTATTAATCGTGGTGTTTTTGAAAGTAGCTTTCTTATTATTGATTGCCATCTCTATAATGTGCTCCTTTTTTTTTTTTTCTCTCCTCATTTAAAAAAATAAAAATATTATATTCATTGAATGAGATTCATTAAATCTATAATGCATGGTTAACAATTGTAGTCATCTTAATGATCTCATAAATGTTTACCATTCCTAGGTATAGGATCCTAAACTCCAAAAACAAACTTGACTTGACAAAACAAATTACATAAAATACATTACACTTTTAATAAGTAGAAAAAATACTAAAAAAGAAAAACAAATAAGCTACATCTTGCGTATATATTATGTGTGAAAGGGATCTATTTTGTTAAGGAATTATCTATATCTGAACTTCTGAGTGCCAATCTATGTAATTGATGAGAAAAGATAGGTGATGTAGGAGCATTTCAGGTTCTTGGCAATCCTATATCACAAAAAACATGTTAGAGTTGTTTGATGTTCTCGGTAGCTGCTTGGTTCGGTTGTTCACTGAGTCGGTTTCGGTTGCTTGATAGTCTTGCTCATCGAGTGGTTTATTTTGGATTTCTATTGAGGCTGACTTGTGCATTTAATTTTTGTCATGGAGTTAATGATTGCATCAATCATTAGGAAGCATGTGGACTTAGATCTACGTCACCCTTTCTTCAATGCTGGATTTAATTGATCTTAAGGCTGACCTATTCAGTAGCCTCATGTATAAATAGGATAGCATGTTGTAGATTTAGGGTATCAGTTTTGAGAGGAAGATAGAACCAAGATATTGGATGCTCGCATGTATGAGGGTTATTTGTAATTCAATTCTTTTGTACTGGCTATAACCGAGAAGGCCTTACAATCCGACATGTATGAAGTTTGTTGATGAATAATACATGAATTTTCTGCATTCTCTTTCTCGCTTGCATTAGGTGGTGGGCTTATAAGAAGGAACCAGATCTAACTCGCAATTACAGAGGGTTTCAAGATGGTTTGTGGGAGGCGAGATGCAGATCCAGGCCTGGCTGATATGCTAAGACAGATTCCTGCTAGGTTAGAAGCTATTGAGACAACCCAACAAGGAGGAAGACATCTTGATGATGTTAGTGATGAAGAAGCCAAAGATGAACAAGGCGAAGTTGAACCTGCACCTGTGATGGATCAAGGTGAAGAAAGACTTTTGAAGGCATTAAAAAACTTGAAGGCTACAAAACATTTCAATCTTCCTAAATACAGTGGAAGACTGGATTCAGATGAGTTGGTGGATTGGATAATCGAGATGGAAAAGTATTTTGAATATGAAAATGTTTGAGAGGAAGAGAAGGTAAAAATTGCAAGTACAAAATTGAAAAGTCATGCATCCTTATGGTGGGAGCATCTACAATTGGACATAAAGAGGAAAGGCAAAGACAAAATCAAGGTATGAAACAAGATGGTGAATAAATTGAAAGACAAGTTTCTACCTTGTGATTACCAGATTAACCTAGTTCGGAGAATGCAAAGTTTGAAGTAGAAAGATAGCTCGGTAAAAGATTATACTAAGGAATTCTATAGATTAGACATTAGATCTGGACATGTTTAGGATGAGATAGAAAGAATTGCTAGATACCTGAATGGGTTAAGAGTTTCTATCCAAGAAGAAATCAACTTGGTTAAGTTGGGAAGTATTGAAGAAGCTTATCAGTTTGCCCTGAAAGCTGAGGAGAAATTGAACAAAATACATGAGAAAAGACAAACAAGAAGAGGTGGTAGATTCCCTAGAGGAAGAGATAGATCTTATGGTGAAAATAATAGATTTGATCAAGACAAAAAAAATCAGGATAAAAGCAAGACCGAGTGGAAAGGTGAAAGTTCTTCTAGAGGAAGAGACAATAATTACCAAGGTGGCTATGATAGAGGTGGATTCCGAGTAACTTGTTTCAATTGTGGAGGAGAAGGACATAGATCATTTGAGTGTACACATGCAAGCAAGAAAGTCGGTAGCAGTAGAAATGCCTTAGTGCAAGAAGACTCACCGAATGAACCAGAGAAGGAAAATAACTTGATAGTCAGAAGAGCATTATGGAGTGAAAGTAATAAGGAAGATCCGGTAAGGAAAAATTTGTTCAAGACTAGATGTAGAGTTGCTGATAAAGTGTGGAAGGTAATCATTGACAGTGGAAGCTCGAAGAATCTAGCATTTGAAGAAATGGTTGAAAAGTTGCAGTTGGAAAGGTTGAAACACCCAAAGTCTTTTTAAATTTTCTTGGATCAAGGATGAGCATAGATTATTGGTAAATGAACAATGTTATGTGAATTTGAAAATTGGCAAGTACTATGTTAAGCTGTTGTGTGATATTATGCCTATGGATTGTTGTCATATCTTGTTGGGTAGACCTTGACAATATGATAGATATGCTATATATGATGGGAGATTGCATAAATATACTATTTGGGCTGATGGGAGAAGAAAAATCTTGTTACCTTTGATTGAAGAGTCTGTTGGTAATGTTTGTACATCTGTGAAAGTTTGTTTGATGGAAGGAAGAAAGTTTGTTAAGGATCTGAAAAAAAATGATGTATGTTTTGCTGTGATTCTTAACAAATCGAGTGAGAAAATAGTGGATAGTGTCCTTGAAGAGGTTGATAAAGTACTCACCGAGTACAAAGAGATCATTTTTGATAATGTACCTGATGGTTTACCACCGAAGAGAAGCATTGATCATGTTAGAAACTAAAGTCCACCAAGATAAATGAGAGGAGGGGGGGGGTGAATCAGTTATCACATAAATACAACTTTTATCACCTTTAATAGATTTCAACCATGTAAGCAATGTAATTAACAACCATAGAAAGATATACAATCACAATGACACAATAACACAAGATATGTTGACTAGGGAACCTCTTGATCAAAGAGTAAACCCCGGTGGGAATGATGCCCACAAAAAATGCACTAATATGAAAGTTCCTTGTGAGAGGATAGACTCTGTTAGGAGCCTTATGAAATACATTCATTACATATTAATCTTTATTAGGAGACTTTGAATCCCAGTTACAAGATTCTAGCTCGGTTAGGAGTTATGGAAGACAGAAGGACTCACTGTCTAAACAGCTTCAAGGGCAAGATCACTGAACACACTGTCCAACTGATCTTTGTATTACTCAACATAATAATACCAAAAGATTACTGATCTCAAAAACTTATCACTTCTCTGACCGTGCCAAACCGTACCAACTGCTTCATCAAATCTCAATACCAGATCTCTATACTTCACATATCCTCTTACAACAAGTATTACACAATTCTGCAATTCACTTTCACAAAATCTTACTCAATCTTACATTACAATAAGGAAAATAATCCTTCCTTTATACCACACTCAAATAATTACAAATGAGTCGGCATACAAATTACAAAACAAAATCTTCCACACATTACAAAAAAACTCACAATTACATAAAACTGTCGGCTTCCAATTAAGATAACTTTTCACTTGTGTGACCTTTGACCTTGCTGTCATGTCCACATCACAATCATCATGTCTTCATCATCTGTACAACTTCACATGCTTAGATTCTATCCTGATTAGGAGATATCATCCGATTTCTACAAATCGCTTCTCAGGAACACTGCCTGAATACTGCTTCCACTGAATTACATATAATTGTCATGAATAAATGAATTTCCATATGCGCTCTTAACCATGATCTTAGGAAACATCATAGATTAAGTCCTCAACTCCGCATAGCTTGATCTTCAATATGCCACGTGCGCTAATTCAAACACTGTCTGCTACTCTGCTAATCTTCAGTAGATCACTGTGTTGACATCAATGACAATCACAATCATGAATGCAAAAATTGCTATAGAATGAATATGAATAATCCCCCATAGGATATATTCAGCATTCATTCCTAACAAATCATTGTGTGAATCTGATTCCTAGAGCTAGTTTACCGAATAAAGCACCTCATCGGTTGACACCTACCGAGAATGAGGAACTTAACTGACAAATCCAAGAGTTGTTGTAGAAAGGTTTGATCTAAGAAAGTTTGAGTCCATGTGTAGTATCAACTGTATTAGCACCGAAGAAGAATGGAGAGTGGCGAATGTGTATTGACTCCAGAGAAATCAACAAGATTACAGTGAGATGTCAGTTTCCTATACCGAGAATAGATGACATAAAGGATAGTTTGAGTGGAGCAAAGTATTTTAATAAGATTGATTTGAAGAGTGGATATCATTAGATCAGAATCAGAGAAGGTGATGAATGGAAGACTGCTTTGAAGATAAGAGAAGGTTTGTATGAGTGGTTGGTTATGCCATTTGGTTTAACTAATGCACGGAGTACTTTTATGAGATTGATGAATGAGGTCTTGGGTAAATTTGTGATTGTATACCTGGATGACATTCTCATATTTAGTAAGACCAGAGAAGAACATTTGTTTCACATTAAACAAGTATTGCAGAGATTGAAAGAAGAAAAGCTGTTGATTAATTGAAAAAGTGTTCCTTCATGAAAGAGGAGATTGTATATTTGGGATTTATGATTTCAACTGATGGTTTGAAGATGGATCCTGAGAAGGTTGAAGCTCTTTTGAATTGACCTACACCTAAAAATGCTAGTGAGGTAAGATCATTTCATGGTTTAGCAAGTTTTTACCGAAAGTTCATTAGAAATTTCAGTGCAATTTGTAATGTTATGACTGAGACTATAAGAGGAGATAAAATAGAATTCAAGTGGACACGTAGAGCTAATAAAAGTTTTGAGACATTGAAGCAGAAGATTGTTGAATTGCTTGTGTTAACTTTACTTGATTTCAATAAGGTATTTCAAGTTGAATGTGATGCAAGTGGTAGTGCAATATGAGCTATTTTGAATCAAGAAGGTAAACTTGTTGCTTTCTTTAGTGAGAAATTAAATGATGCTAAAAAGAAATATTCTGTGTATGATCAAGTGTTCTATGCTATTGTTCAAGCCCTAAAGAAATGGAGACATTATTTGATACCGAGTGAATTTGTGTTGTATACTAATCATAAGGCTTTACAATATTTGGGTAGTCAGAATAAGTTGAATTAGAGACATATGAAATGGGTCAAGTATTTGAAGAGATAAATTTATGATAAAACATAAAAGTGGATTCACTAACTGAGTTGTTGATGCATTGAGTAGAAGATCTTTGATGACTAAAATGAGAATTGAAGTTCTTGGTTTTGAGGAGATGAAGGATTTGTATGAAATTGACCCTAATTTTTCTGAGTCATGGAGAAAGTGCAGAGCACCTATTCAAGATCAATTGAGTACTAAATGGGAAAACTATTTCATTGAGGAAGGTATGTTGTTTAAAGGTATTCAGTTATGTATACTGAGAGGATCAATGAGAACTAATTTGATAAAGGAGAAATATAGTAGTGGTTTGGCTGGACATTTTGGCATTGACAAAACACTGAATTTTCTTAAGGAGAGATATTTTTGGCCACAATTGTATAAGGATGTTCAAAAATGTGTGAGAAGTTGTGGAGTTTGTCAAGTTGCAAAGGGAGTAAGTCAGAATACTAGATTGTATACATCGATTTATGTTCCGGAGAAACCTTGGTTTGATATCAATATGGATTTTGTTCTTGGCTTATCGAGGACAACAAGAGGTAATGATTCTATATTTGTTGTTTTGGATAGATTTTCTAAGATGACACATTTCATACCCTGTATAAAAACATCAGATGCAATGCATATAGCAGATCTTTTCTTTAAGGAGATTGTTAGATTGCGTGGATTACCAAAGAGTATCATCTCTAACTGAGATAGTAAGCTTGTTGGTTATTTCTGGAAGACTCTATGGAAAAAGTTGGGTACCGAGTTGAAGTATAGTTCTACATTTCATCCACAGATTGATGGATAGACAAAGGTTGTAAATAGAAGTTTGGGTAACCTGTTGAGATACTTAGTTGGAGACAAACTGAGTAATTGGGATTCTATGTTGGCACAAGAATAATTTGCATACAATAATTCAGTGAATATGAGTACGAAAAAAAAACCTTTTGAGATTGTTAATGACACACAACCGAGAGGTATATCAGATTTAAAGAACATTATTGGAGAAGAGAAAATGAGTGTTGAAGGATAATAATTTGCTGAGTTCATGGAGACATTGCATGAGGAAGTGAAACATAAGTTGGAACATAGTAATCATAAATACAATGAGCAGATAGATAAAGAAGACATAAGACTTTTGCAATTGGTGATGAAGTAATGGTTCATTTGAATAAAGGTAGATTTCTTGTTGGAACCTATGGAAAATTAAAGATGAAGAAATTTGGTCCTTGCAAGATATTGAGAAAGTTTGACAATGGAAATTTTTATGAGATTGATCTACCTGATGACATGGATATATCACCTATATTCAACATGGCTGATTTGTATGAGTATCATGAATCTGATAAGAAATGACAGTACTGAATGATTATCTTAAGAAGCAAACATAAGAAGTTGAGCAGATTTTGGAACATAGAGTTAGCAGAAGCATAAGAGGAAAACAATATATGGAATATCTGGTAAAGTGGAAGAATTGACCGATTGAAAATAGTTCATGGATTTCACAATCTGAGTTGGATTCAGCTCAGGTTGTACCTGCCGCATGATTCAGAGAATCATTTCAAAACAACTCCAGGTGTCTGATGCAGGAGCATCTCAGGTTCTTGGCAATCATGTATCACCAAAAACATGTTAGAGTTGTTTGATGTGCTCGGTAGCTGCTTTTGGGCTCTCAGTGATGTATTCCTATTTCCACTGGGATGACTCGGTTGCTTCTTGGTTCTGTTGCTCACCGAGTTGGTTCGGTTGTTCACTGAGTCAGTTTTGGTTGCTCGGTAGTCTTGCTCACCGAGCGGTTTATTTTGGATTTCTATTGAGGCCGACCTGTGCATTTAATTTTTCTCATGGAGTAAATGATTTCATTCATCATTGGGAAGCGTGTGGACCTAGATTTGGGTCACCCTTTCTCCAATGCTGGATTTAATTGATCTTAAGGTCAACTTGTTTGATAGCCTCATGTATAAATAGGATAGTATGTTGTAGATTTAGGGTATCGATTTTGAGAGGAAGGTAGAACCAAGATATTGGATCCTCGCATGTATTATGACTATTTGTAATTGAATTCTTCTGTACTGGTCGTAATTGGGAAGGCCTTACAACCCGACATGTATGAAGTTTGCTGATGAATAATACATGAATTTTTTGCATTCTCTTTCTCCCTTGTGTCAATAGGATAATCTACCCTTTTGGAATATAGTTTTTACTTTCCACCTTTCCACCAACAACAAAATCCATTGTTATCTCTATCTTTTCATTTCCATTATCACACTCTCTGAACCCTTCTTCACATTATTTCTTCTCACCCACATCAGTAGATATAATGCTCATCTCACACTCAAAAGCATTGATTACTTGCTTTCCTACAATGTCTTTTCAGACTTCCACCTTCAAATCTGAACCAAGCGACTTGAACTTGTGATCTTCACATGGAAAAACCCCCAAATCCTCCTCAATCAATTCTCTACCAGTACTCTAAGGGACTATTCTAATGAACGATCTTGCATTTCCAATGTTGAAATCTTTTCATTTTCTTCAATGTTTTACATTTCCAAATGAATTTCCAACAATTTCTCATCTTCATTGGTAGCACCCTCGTAGATGATCTCACATAAAAACTCCTCTATTTCCCCTATAGTTTTAGACTGGTGTGCAGGGGTTTCAGCATTGGGGGTACCATGGGCAGATAGAGTTGGCACTAAAGATTACAATTAGAGAAGTAATTGAGCTGGTAAGGGCTAAATCTATTCCATTTGAATTTGAGCATCACAAAATGTTGAGAACCCTGATGAAAATCGACGCTCATGACTATCACATGAATATCATTGGGTACCCTCAATGGCCCCCTTCTCGAGCTCACACATTGAATGAGGTTCTCTGTACATCCAACCATACCCATGCCTTCAACATATCTCTAACATCATATGAGAAGAGCACGTGTGTTGCCTATTTGGAGTCATATATCCTCTTTCCTCAACCCTACAATTTCACCCCAATTGATATCCATAGTATGTTTTAGGTCTTCAATTTAAAGAGAAAAAAGAACAAAATTGGTGATTAATTAACAAGATTGAAGCTTGAGAATAAATTCTAGTGAGGCTATTCATAGCTGTTGTAATTTCTATAGCTTGGAAGGCTTAGTGAGATACAACATAATTCAAAAATTGTTGTCATCCATGGAATTCCTAGGTATATATATTATGAGTTGAAGATTTGTTCCCTCTTTCTGTCAAACTGCTTTGCCCAAATGAGACTGCAAATGCCCAGCACATCCAAGTCGCCATACATGCAAAGAATTTTCCTCCGGATAGTGAAGAGTAATACCAAATGTAAGGTATAAGTTAGAAATACAGGAAAGGAGACAATGAAAAATATGACATGCAAGTTTCATGACAACAGTACAAAAAAACAACAATAGAAAACTTTGACAATGTGAGACATTCCGATGAGCCGAGTCCACAGTGTAAAAGCCTATCAGCTAAAAAAGTAAAGTACAACATATTTTCTGAAATAGATTATAATTTTATTAATGTATGCAAAATGATTTTTTAAGATTTTTTTTTCAATAATACAAATCACATTTTATGATTTGTTCTTTATAAGAGAATATTTTTCTTTATTTGAAAATTTGAAATGTTATTTTTTTTAGCGTGTTGTTAATAAAATCTATACACTTGAAAGAGAGGTCACAAAGTTCAAACCTCATAGGAGATAGGTTATGTAGGCTTCCTTTGTAGGATAGTTAGATGCCTTCTGGAAGGAGTACATGGTAGTCCTTTGTTACTTTCACCATATGCAGACTTGAAAATAGATGGCCCTATCATGCATTTTAAAAGATCATTTCCTTTCCTTTCCTTTCTTATACAACATACATAGGGGAATATAGAAAGAGAGAGAGAGAGAGTATGAATGCTACCTATTTTTTGCTTCCAGCTCAAACAACTAGAGCTGGGACAACTTGTGCAACTAAGGTGAAAGGTACATTTTAAAATTTGCTAATTATTCTTTACTGAAAGGAATAATGCTGATATAAAAGAGCATTATATCATATCATGAAAACGTATTACATAAATAAACCATACAATCATTTGTATTAAAATTTCTTTTATTCACAAGGTAATATACAAATCCCACACACACCGTGGGAGTAACTGGAAAGATACATTAAAAGAGAAAAATATGTATAAAGGAATGAAACATAAACAAAGAAAGGATACCCGTCATTGCATGGAATGACGAATCCCAGTTGAATGAGGTGTCTTTAGCCTTCATCCTTAGCTCCATTTACTTGGGCATCTAGTGAACCTGCAAGGAGATATAAGATGGTTTTTTTAGAGCTCAAGGTCACAAATCCTTACTCATGCAATCAAAATCATATGCATATCCTACTCTCATAATGCATCTGATCAACTATGAATATAAAAATGGAGCAAGAAAGTAAATCAAAATTCATGTTTTTATCTAATGAGTTTGTTTCATGTACCTATTCATCATTTAACAATATGTGGGATGAAGTGGGCTCCCATGAGGGTTGAGCCCAACATGCTGTTAAATGACAGATACATAATTTAACAACAAGGTGTATCAGCTACAAGATTACAATAGAAGGATACAATCACAGTGAGCAGTTAAGGTGCAGAGAAATGAACAAGACATTGCATTAATGAACTACTATAGTAATATATTAAGAGGGCAGACACTTCAATAAAAGAGGGTAGTTAAGTATCAAACATTTATAAGTGCTATAAAGTTGAAGGAAACTATGATTAGAACAACATAATTAATGGTAGCTTTGTCATACCATCAAATATATAAAGAACAAAGACAATATTGAAGAGATTCTTTGATAATAGTCCCAAAAGGGGTTTGATAATCATTTGACAGGAAAGAGAAAATACATTGTCACATTCAACAAAAAAACATAATATAGCATTAACTCAAGTATGCCATTATAAAGATGTCAAGCATGATAGAACAGAGGCAAACAATGTCACATCTTTGAGATATAGTTATCTTGTTTAGTTCACAAGATGTGAAGAAGAGTTCAGGTTTATGAACATGACATAAAAACTATAGGCAGGTGGTCAAGTACAACATTCAAGGATGATATTAGAGAGCATCACAACATTATGCAAACAAGGCAATAGTTGCAGTGTGAAAAAGGCAACCAACATACCTTATAACATGATGAGAAATATAATATGAGGATGCAAAGATCCACTTCCATGTGACATTAAGGGTATTGTTGTAGAAACAAAGCTAACTTGTTTTTATGTTATAGGTAAAGGATCAAGGTAGTGTTTCCATGAACAAATAAATGACAATGGTGTTTAAGATCTTACAAGATAGAGCTACAAAGTCTTTAATAAAATAAATTAATGGAGCAATCAAGGATTAGATAGTTGTTTCATATCAAAACAATCATCCACTCATTTACCATTGTTATCTAAACAAGGGACAATATTAGTGTTGTTACATATCAGAGCCATTAAGGAAACAATCAATTAATGCAATGCAATGATTTATAATGTATAAGGAAGAAATAACAATGTTTTGACAAAGATTAAATGGTAGCAATACTATTGTATCTAATCATTGTTGTTACAATTCAGAATCATAGAGCAAGTCATAGTTACCAATGAGGTAAGCTAACAAAAGCATTAATGACACCTTATTGATATTCATTTGTAGTGATAACAACATGAAAACACAAAAAATGTAAAAGGAACAGTTATGAGAGATGCATCAAGGCATTCTCATGCTTAAAGACATATCAATGTAGCATGGTAGTCACTAAAGACGAAGTCTATGACGCTCGATGGTATTAGGGTTTGAATGGGTGTGAAAATTTTAGGCTTCAAATGTGAAGGTCGTGGCTCTGATAGATAGGTTTCTTGAGTTAGATCCCTTTTATCTGCTTCATATCCATGTTCGAGCTCTGCAGTCTTGTTTTATACAAAAAATGCTAGAAATAAAACCCTCATGTGCTTTCTTTCATGCTCACTTTGCACATTACCATGGTCGAGTGTTTGATTCTAAATTTTTTTACAAATCAGAGCATAAAACACTCTATTCCTGGAAGGAAAAATGAGGAAACATACTACCACCATGTATTCTCCTTTTTGCACATTGAGGTAGTGGTCTTGGAGTTCATATTTCCTTTGTTACTTTGCATATGAAAAATAAAGTTTTGTCTATTCACCTATTCATGGTCGAGCTTGAGGGTTTCCATAGATGACTCTCCTCTCACACCCACGACTATATATATATATATATATATATATATATATATATATATATATATATATATATATATATATATATATATATATATATATATATATATATATATATATATATATATCCCACTTCAAATTTAGGGTAAGAAATTGTATTTTTCTTTGGTTTAGTGCCCACAAAAATTCATGGTTGTAGCTTCATATGAATCGATACATAGAATGAAACTTGACCCTTTGTGTAACCTTTATATATTGAACTCTATAAATGAAATTTCGTGGGATTACCTTCTATGTTGGTCGCGACTTGAAACTCTGATGTTGTATTGTTGCTTAATGTGAAGGTATAAGGGTTTCAACCTTACAAACCCTAACTCTATGGAGTGTTTTCTCCTATGCTCATTTTCTTTGAAAACACTGTTCTTGTCAAAATGACACTCCTTAATGACACTCCAATGTATTTTTTTTTCTCCTATAGTTGTATGTTTTGATGAAAAACATCTCTTACATATGTAGCTTTAGAACCATATCTTGCATCCTTTTATCTCTTACTTAATAAATATAAACATCAAGTTGTTGTTGTTGTTGTTGTTATTATTATTATTATTGTGTTTTTGTATTAATAAAATTTGCAATTAAGATTTGTTAAATAATATATTCTGAACTATTTAATAAATATTAATTTTTAAATTGCAATAAATACAACGGGTGTATGCTTTTTTGAGGGAGATTACATGTAATTCAAGGTTTTGGAGGAAGTGGAGTTCATTTGCATGTTGGAAAAGGAGGGGGATTCCAACTCGCATGATTTGGACAAAGAGAAGCTATATTTATCTTATTTTGTACGAATCATATTGTAATTAATGTTTATTAAGTAAAAATTATAAACACTTAATAAATATTATATTTTAATGCAAAAATAGGAGTATAATGAATGGAGGGATTTTTCAGCCAATTATGGTCAAAGAGGGGGTTTTCTTTTTCTACATGGATGATGAACAATTTTGGAGTAGATATTGACATTTTTCCACCAGTTTTGGATTCCACCATGCATGCATGCTTGAGGGTGACTCTGGGCCTATTTTTATCCAGATATCTTCAATTGTACCCCTCTTCATGTACAGTTTTTGTTCAAATCCGACTATGGAGTTATTTTTGGCATTTTGAGTAGTAGTTCAAAGTGTAGTTGCAATTGAGTTCTTTTCATTGATTTTGGGTTTGACCTTTCTGTAAGGTCTTTGTCTTAGGTGTTTTTTTAGTAGTTCTTTCTTCCTTGCCTTGTTTTTCTTCTGCAAATTCATACATCTTTGTATGGAGCTCATTATTTTTAGAATTTGTAGCAATGTTGATTCCTTTGATTTTGAATAGAGAGCATATTGTTCCTTCTCATATTGGTGTGTTGTCAGTGGTGGATTTGTGAATTACATTTAATTTTTGTGTTCTTGCAAGTCATTTGATTAATCTCATTCACGTGTTCAGTTCTTGGTGCATGTTATTTATTCATTGATTCAACTACATGTTGTGTTATTGGGATTAAATAACTTTAATTTTGGTGATTTCTTTTCCCTTTTAAATATATTAAAGATTGAGCCTTCATATAAGTTGGTTTTTGTGTTTTGGGTTGTGAAAAAAAGTCTTTTATTCAAGATTATTGTGAATTCCTAGCTATTAGGGGGTTTTGTGAATACTTATCATTCAATGTATCATCATTTAGAGATAGGTTTTAATTCAAGGATATCCTTTTAGCCATTTTCCTGTTCAAAATATAATTTTAGGTGAATACTAAGATGAAGCTAACCTTCTCCAAAGATTGATCTTCACTATAGACATACCAATAGGCTTGAAGATCATTCCATGTTTCACATGATTCTTGAGTATCAAACTTAAGCATTTGGGGTGAAATCATTCGTGAAAAAAATGAAGAAGGAGAAGAGAGATAGAAGGAATAATGTATATATTAATTACAATTTTATGCCGAAAGCGTTATCTAAAATGGATGACCTCATATTCTAAATCAATGACTATCATTACTTATTAAGCATGCAAGACCATTGAAGTTATCTTGTCCTATCATGTTTCCTTTGTTTCTCACCATTCATTGTTCACATTTGTTGGCTTTTGTGTGGCAGAGATTTTGTTTTCACGTTCTTAAGCCTCTAGGGTGGAATTAACTATGGTCCAATGAAGAGAGAAGCTATTGGATGAGGTTGAAACCCATCTTCTCGTTCATTAATTATATTTTGATTTTTTGTTGTTTTAAAAATAAAAAAACTTCCATTGTTGAAATATACAACTATTTCCATTAGAGACGTGGCATTGTCATTAATGGAATAGGGGATTCCTCTTGGAGTCTCTTATACATTATTTTGAAGCAACACAGATTCAAGGTGACATCCACACAAATGTAAGTCTATGGGACATTGAGGTAGAGAAATATAGATTGCAGATAGAGGGCCTAAAGTTGGTATGTGGCCTTGATAAAGATAAGTTGATTGTGGCCGACATCCTCAGAGATGAGGATGAAGGATTTGTGCCCATACTAGTCTTTGAAAGCTTAGATTCGAAGAACAGGTTAAAAAGATTGTTCAAAAGATCATCATAAAGAACCCTCCATTGGTGCAGAGATTGGCCGTAATGTTCAATGTATTTATAGGTCATGCGACAAGGTCCAACCTAGATACTGTAGAGGGAACTGCACCTCTATATTCTTTATTAGCAAGTTTTGAGGAGAAGATGGAGGAACAATTTGGTCCTTCCCGTAATTTTGACAATCAAGTAAAGGATGATTGTTTGGACTTGATTATTTCCACGTAATAAGCCTAAAAGTCCACTGCAAAGATGAAAGATCACTCAAATAAAGAGAAAGAGGCGTTGTGAGAGGGAAAAATCTATATACAGTGGGTCGACAACTCAAATGGGGAATATGTGGAGGCATGTATAAAAAATTATGAGATGTAAAAATTATCTACCTTGGGGTGGTTGACCCCCACATTCTTTATTTCTTATTTCTTTATTCTTTGAGTACAAAGGGATTTTGACACTTTGAAACCCTCGACTTCTCTAGATTCTGGCATTCTTTTAGAAGAGCTCCAAATGTCACATCTAGGTGGACCTACCACAATAGGCATCCCATTGCCCACATTTAAAACATTCCAAGGTGTAGGTGCAGCTCTGCCACAAAAGGTACAATGCTATTGTCAGGTGAAGTGACAGGTGACAAGTACACTTTGCAGGTTCTATCTACTCTTCTTATGGGGGCATCGTTTGTACATTAATGATGAGGTACAATTACTAGACATGAATGACAAATCATCGATCCAACATTGAAGGCACATATATGGGATTCAAGAAAGGTACATGATGCAAAAGAAGACTTGGATGCCAATGTCCTCCTTACGATTCAGACTTTGAGGTTCGATTCTCTATTCTTCTTTTGTCTTTCTCCCTTGTATTCTAAGAACTTAGTTTTCTATAAATGTAACATTTTGGGCTTTTGTTATGGTCTGCAAAATTGATGATTTTAAGGCAGCTGAGATTTAATAGAGTAGTTTCTTAAGATTTTTTAATATCCTTAGTGTTAGCTTGTGTTTCTCACTCACTTGGAGCTATATATGGAATACCGGTGGCTGTAGGAATAATTACTGATAATCAATGCAATAATAGGGGAATACTTTGCTACTATTAGCATGATTGTTTCTTGGTAAGTAGTATCTTGTTAATTTTTCATGTTGTTCTTTAACCAAGAATTTTTTAAGGTCGTTTGCGTGAAGTACAATTGATGGATGTGATGTGGAATGAATATCTCTTGCTTAATATATGTTGATTGATGATCATGTGTATGTTAATCGTAAATGTATTGCATTATTCTTAGATTTAGTTGATGATTTGTTGTCTGTGTGTGTGTGTGTGTGTGAGAGAGAGAGAGATAATAGTGGGAGGCACAAATAAAGATAGAGGGATGTTGGATTTAGGTGTGGAAAGGTATGTACGGAGAGGGGAGGGGTGAATCAATACTTAAAAATATTTTAAAACTTATCTTGACTTTCTTTACATTCATTTACTGATAACTTATCATTTGCATGCATCACATGAAAATAAATAAAACATATGATAATCAATACATAACACAATTATTTTGGTATTGCAAAAATCTTTGTTAGAGGATAAAAAATGCGGTGGGGATGATACCCACAAAACTTCACTACTATAGAAATAAAGTTGCTCAATTAGAGCTACAATGCTTAGCTATTTTTGATAGTTTATCCTGTTAAAGTTATTAACTCGGTTAAGAGTTCTAAACTACTAAGTCTACTTTGTTAAGAGATTTCACAACTCTAATCTAAGAATTGTACTTGGTTAAAAGATTTAAAATTAAGATCAGTTAGGATTTTCTCGGTTAAAAGACTTTATAAAATTTGTTTACTCCTTAATTAATAATAACAAAATGTCTGTCAAACATGCATCAAAAAATGCTATTCAGACTCTATATGCTCACCACTTCATTACCTCATACTATGTATCCATTACACTAACCAATTTAGTACTCGGTAGCTCTAAATATATGACTGTTCCTTAATACTCTGTTACTCGGTAGCTTCATTGTTCATTAACCTTCTACTATGATCTGCAATCTCCAATTTCTCTTCACACATGCATATGCCACCTTTGATCTGCATACTATGCTCTTCTTATATACAAAATTTAGGCAGTGCTAGATGTTCTAGAATCTTCATCTTCAAGCAGTACTAGCATTGAGTACACTTCCAATGCATATTTCATCCTTAATTCTCATTGGCTAAACTCACCTTGTAACCATGTGTAATCATTAGATTTCAATCTCTAACGTTTTGCTATACGATCTCCTCGAGATTGGTAAACCATTTTATAATCGGTGTCTAGGTTCAATGTACTTAGATTTAATCTATTAATCATATTCCAAAATATTATATGTATATTTCCCTTTTTCTACTTATATGTGTATTCCCCCTTTCTTAACAAAAATGCCAAAACATTTACTTACTTTGTATCCAGTTTGGGGATCTTATGAAAAATACCTTTATACTTCTCTCGTGCATACTTCAATGATGCCTTGCAAGTGTCCTGTAGTGTCTACAACACTATTATCTATTTACTTATATCCGCAGTGAGACTAACCATGCTATCCATAGTACTTACATCTGGCGTGCTCACTAGGTCTTTAGCCTTTTGTATTTGCCTCTGTAGTGATTCAATATTTGGTAGCAAAACTATTTGGAGTTCTAAGAGATCCATTTGGATCTAGTTCTCCTCCTTTTTCAATTCAAATTGAACTCCCATTAGGTGCTTAAGCTTCTCATAATATTTAGCTATTGTCTTGGGTTCAATGGAAATATTTGATAGTAGCTTAGTAAGCTCTTTTCCACATTTTCATCCTTTTCCTTTATTTCCTTTGTAAAATTTGACAATAAAAAAATATTTTAGAATGTAGAAAGAATGGATTGCAACTCTTGTTCTAATGCATTGATTAAATCAGAGAGAGTTACCTTTTCCAATGCTACCGATTGAATAACTTCTTCAATCACCTTGGTCTCCATATCTTTCTTGTGAACCTTCATCAGATATTTGGTTGTGTCAGTTCCAGGCTGATTGATTTGATTGATAAGTTCTTTTAATTGACTATATATATCTTTCTTCTCATTGATTGTTGTCTTTGGGACAATGTCATTTAAAATGCTCTTAATCTATTCCAATACATCAGTTTTTTGCTTTTTAGCTATAAACTTGTCTTGTGCAACTTTCCTTTTTAACAAATCACCAAACTCAGAGAGTTCCTTCGGGCTCATGGTAGTATAGTCAACCTTCGGTATAACTATAACCTCATTTATATATACCTCTCTTTCTAATTTCCTCTTCTTAGACTTTCTCTTTGAAATTGATTCCATCTTTGCATCTCATTGGGTTGAGTTGCTTCAGTTTTATCTTCCTTCTCCTTCTTCTTTTCCTCTTATTTCTTCTCTTTTATTTCTTCCTTCTTTTCTTGTTTGTCCTCTTTATTCTCTTCTACCTTTTTTTTATCTCGTTTACCTTTTATGTTTCTTTCTTTTGTTCCTGTTGACCTTTAGTCTCGGTGGGGGTCACCAACTCTGTATTTTGATGTTGCATAGTTTGTCTTTGTATTCTTCTCTTTGGTCTCTTTTGGTTCATTTTATTTTGTTGGCTCGGTAGGAGTCTCAAAATTTATAGGTGCAACATCAGTTGCCTCTATCTCCAGAAAATTCATTACTTGTATGATTACTGACTGCTTTGTTGGTAATCTTGTAGTAGCTGAATCATCTATATCCATGGCCTCAATAGCCATGACATTTTGCATCTTCTTTCACTATGTCATCATGGTCTTGCTCGGTAATGTCTTCTATTGATAAGTAGGAGATATTTTCCACAGCAAGTCAAATTGTGATATTGCTATCAGGATTCAACTATGTAGTTTTTGAGTCAAACTCATTGACCCATGATTCATGAGTCATGGGTCAATGAGTTTGACTCAAAAACTACACAGTTGAATCTTGATAGCAATATCACAATGTCTTCTATAATTACTTCTTTATTTTTTATCAACCCAATTGTCTTGGATTTATCCTCTTCAACTGTTATATCTTTAATTGTCGGTTGGTCAATGGAAAAAATCTTTCTCCAAATATCATCAGTATCCTTTTGTACTTCCTATAATTGACCGACCATTATACTTAAGGCTCTTCCATTTACTAGAAATCTTGCCGAGTATTCATTCTATGTATCTTTTATTCCTCTCTTTGTGAGGTTTGGTACTATGATTGCCAATGATCTCTCTCTCATCTCATTTTCAATAAGTGCATATTTCCATTTGGCATCTATTTTCTTATACAATTATCTTTCTAGATAATCTACCACTTGAACTAGTAGCATCCTGAATTTGTGCAATGTGGTAATGATTGTTTCTTCTATTTTGTCATTTTCTTCATCAGTCCTAGTTTCATATTTTAATTTTTGCATGACCTTTAGTCCACCATAATTTTCAAGTGTCTTGAGAAAATCATCAAGACTCTTCAACTTCTTGCTTGGTGTAACTTTGAATGGTGACAAGTCATCTGAATCAGTGTCACTTTCCTTTGCCAAATTCAATTTTCTTCTTGGCCTCCCAGTGGCCTTATTTTCTCTAACATATTTTTTTGTCTTTAGAAACTCAACTTCTATTTTCTTCTTTCCTCTCGGTGTAGAGGTAGACCGAGTAGATGGTCTTACACCAACAGGACTAGGGGTTTCCTTCTTGATTTTTATTTTCTTCCCCTCTATTACTAAAGGCTCAACAACATCTTCATCAATGTCAGCAACATCAACAATACCTAAATTTTCAGTTAATTCACTAATCATTTTACCTATTTTCCTTATTCCCTTCAGTATCGATATACTTGTTCTTATTTTCTCCTTCACCCCTTCATAGGTGACATACCAAATTTTAGTTCTATCCATTGGCTTCTCCAAAAGTCCTTTTATTTATACAATGGTTGCATCAATGTTCATTTCATATCCCATCGGGGGTAACCATTCTGTTCTTGGTTCAACTACTCTTATAATACACACATCAGTGTCCACTTCAAAACATAATTCACCCTTATAATCGTCCACTAACTAAGGTTGAATCCTATATCTCTTATGCATTCTAGATTGAAATTTATTGAAATAGTCATCCATTATAACATTGAAATTGCCACCCATGCTTTGAATAAACTCACTAATTTGATAAACTATGAGTTTATTTGCATTCCATGTGACTTAATTGACTGTTGGAAATGAGTTTTGAAAATAAAAGAATATACATACCAACAATGGTCCAAACTTCAGTGTGTTTGACTTTTCCTTCTAAATTATATTCATGTTGTCATCAAGTTGTTTCAGTAGAATCTCACATAAGTCAATTTTCATATCCTTCTTCACCATTTTGTATGCAATATCCACAGCTCCATAAGGTACACTGTCTACCTGAGATGATTGGAATATCCTATATGATATGATATTTGATGCAAATTTTAGTTCAACGTCTTCAACTGTAGAAAGTTTCAAGCCTCTTCTGTCCCACTTAGCTTTAGTTAGCTCACAGAGTTTGTTCTTATCCATCTTCTTGTAGGCCCTCGACCTATCACTGACTGAAAATCTAGTAACAATGTGTAAAACATCCTTAGTTATCTTTACTGGCCCATCAAGCCACATGAACCTGTCAGAACTCTACTTAATACAATTATTATCCACTCATGCTTGAATATCGTCGGTACATGCATTGCATGAACCAAGCCCTTGGTCTGTAGGTGTGTGTAATCACTTTTCAGATTACCATTTACACACAACTTCTTATATGATGAATCAATCTCAGCTTGACATATATCCTCGATCTTGCAATGAATGAAGGAGCGAATGTCTTCAATCAAGATAAATCTTGGTGGTATCAGGGATAGGGCTCCAATTTTATTAAATTCTATAGCAACAATGGGTGGAAGCTTGTACTTAAAATTTACAGGGTTGATATTCTCAACAATGATTGGCTTTTGCAACTTAGGTGCCATTGATCTTCGAAAATATGTCAACAAATTCTAGGGTTCAAATAGACTAGCAATAGAATCTCTTACTTTAGCTTGGTGAACTCTAAAAATACCTAAGAGGATCTTGTAGAAGTTTGGAATGCTCGATTGAATGCTCAAAATAGCTCTTTGATCTCGTATATGTCACTTCTCAAATGTTCTTGCAAGAATGTAAAGTAAAAATGAAGTGTCTAACCCTCTATTTATAGTTTTTCCTTTAGGTTAGGGCTTACAAAGACTATAAATGCATTTAATGCTTCTTTACCTAACTTTATTTTACCGTTTAACCAAACTAGTCTTTGCTTCACCGAATGCAACATAATAACTTATACACTTCACCGATCAACATATGAAATCAAAACTTTATAACTAATATCCAAATGCATCTGAGATAATGATATGGATCTTTGCACTAAATCTAGGAACCAATTTAAGATAAACTTTAGATTATCAGCTCCTATTCATACCTTGACCTATTAAGTGAAGATAGGTGCACCTGATCTAGAGGATGTGGTGCCATCACTAGTTCCTAATTTTGTTCCATCATCTTGTTTCTTTCTTCTCTATGTCTTATTCATCTATTCTTGGATTTCATCAATATTTACTGGAGTCTTTTCACTTAGTTTCTCCTTGGTAGAATCCTTATTTCGGTATCTGCAGTCCTTAGCAAGGTGACCGACTTTGTGGAAATGAAAACAAGATATTCTAGTGTTTCTCCATGATTTCCTATTGTTCATTCCATACATCCTGAAGCAGTTTGCAACAATGTGACCAAATCTTCCACATGTAGTATAAGTAATCCTTGTATTATAATCCCATGGTATAGTAGGTCCTTGTCGGTTGTTGTCAACATTCTGTTGGTTAGGAACTCATTTTCATTTTTCCTTTGTGACCTGCATTCTCTAGATTTGTGACCATATCTCTTGCAGTTGTTACATTAACCATGAAACCTTGGTTTTGTTTGAGTGTCCATAGTTCTTGATCTACACTTAAATGCCTTATGTCCATACTTATTGCAATTATAACAATAGCCTTTAAATTTAGGATAATTGGGTGGATTACCTCTCTTACTTCTATAGACGTGAGGTGTATGTCATGGTTTCCCACAATGATAACATGTAGGTTTCTTAGGCTTCGGTGGGGTAGCATCTTTATCTTAGTTGGTTTCTTGTTTAGAGGACTCACCATTTTCGGTAGTATTGTTTGTATTGAAACCGAGTCCAGTGGTGTCATTTGGTTGCCTTTGATTTCTTAGTTGTTCATCTAGAATCTTCCATGCTTCTTCATTTATTTTTAGGATTTCATTAGCATCTCTCTCATCTTTCAGATCATTCTTCAAATTTCCATTCTCAGATCTCAATTCTACAATCTCACCGACTTTCCAACAACATCCTGATTTGCAATGACAAGTTGATCTGTCAAGTTATAGTGTGTTTGTGTCAACCTCATGTTTTCCCTATCTTTCTCATCTAGTCTTGTATTAATTTTCCTTCTTTCTTCTTCTACAGTTCTTTTATCATCCTCAACTTTTCCCTTTTGTTCCATGATCTCACACATCCTTACCGACTGTGCTTCTTGTTCTCTTTTCAGTGTTCTAACCTGATCAACTAGATTCTTATTCTTTTCAGATAGTTATAATATGAGTGCATCAGATTCATCATACATGCTTTCCTCAAATTGTTCTTCAAGTTCCTCAACTTGATCTTGAGTATCTCTCAATTTTAGTGCAAGCTCTTTCCTTTTGTTGATTGAATGTTTTAGTTTTCTGCTCTATTCTTCAATTTGCTTGTTAGCCATTTTCAGTTATATTTCCATACTGTCAATTATTCTTTTGTACTTGTAGCTTTCCATATTTCCAGATCTTTCCTCTTAAGTGACTAAACTCTTTAATAAGAGATTGATCATTGATACCAATTGTTGGATTCATGTGTGGAAAGGTAAGTACTGAGAGGGGAGGGGTGAATCAATACTAAAAAACATTTTTAAACTTATCTTGACTTCCTTCACATTCATTTACTAATAACTTATCATTTTCATGCATCACATAAAAATAAATAAAACATATGATAATTAATACATAACACAATTATTTTGGTATCGCATAAATCCTTGTTAGAGGATAAAAAATACGATGGGGATGATACCCACAACACTTCACTATTGCAGAAATAAAGTTTCTCAGTTAGAGCTACAATGCTTAGCTATTTCTGATATCTTACTCTGTTAAAGGTATTAACCTGATTAAGAGTTCTAAGACTGCTAAGTCTACTATGTTAAGAGATTTCACAACTCTAATCTAAGAATTGTACTTGGTTAAAGGATTTAAAATTAAGATCTGTTAGGATCTGCTCAGTTAAGAGACTTTACAAAATCTGATTACCCCTTAATCAGTAATAAAAAAATGTCCGTCAAACATGCATCAACAAATGCTATTCAGACTCTATATGCTCATCACTTCATTACCTCATATTGTGTATCCTTTACACTCACCAATTTAGTACTAAGTAGCTCTGAATCTTTGATTGTTCTTTAATACTCTGTTACTCTGTAGATTCACTGTTCATTCACCTTCTGCTATGATCTGCAATATCCAATTTCTCTTCACACTTGCATATGCGACCTTTGATCTTCATACTTTGATCTTCTTATAGACAAAATTTAGGCGGTGCTAGATGTTCTAGAATCTTCATCTTCAAGCAGTGCTAGCATTGAGTACACTTCCAATGCATATTTCATCCTTAATTCTCATTGGCTAAACTCACCTTGTAACCATGTGTAATCGTTATATTTCAATCTCCAATGTCATGTTATATGATCTCCTCAAGATTGGTAAACTATTTTCTAATCAGTGTCTAGGTTCAATGTACTTAGATTTCATCTAGTGTTGGTATGTTCTGCTCGGTAACATGTTTTCTTTAACTCGGTAACTAAGTTCTCTTCTCGGTTAGGTGCTCGGTAGAATATGGTTCTTGGTGCTTGGTTCTACCTCACTTGGTGCCTATACTTGCTTCTCTTTACCAAAATTCCTTGTTTACTAATTCTTTTTTATCGAATGCTTTCTCTTCCTTACTGACTCGTCTTCTCTGACTGAATGACTTTGACAAGCATAATGACTTCCTTATAACTAATGACAAAAAAATTAACTCTTAGGAGTATCAAGGGCATGTGTGTGTGTTTGATTAAGATACCAATTGACCACATATATTACACAAATGTATATACAATATAGACCCAAATTATCCCTAATTGACCTCCCACACCTCTTCGGCATATCCATTGCACACCAAGGTGAGATTGCTAGTTTAGTTCCAATTAGACATTATTTGATGGGGTGGATGCTAAAGAATATTGAATAAGGATTTTTTATTGCTAAGAAAAAATAATCATTTGTCAAATTTTGAGGTTCTATTCTTATGCAATTGTGATTCAGGGAGAATGTTTATAGTTGGACTAACCATAAGACTTGGCTAGGCTTTGTAAAGTATTTTGCCTTCCAAATTTCAACATTAGTAATATGTTTTTTAGGGAATTTTCTCTAGTCAAAGGATACACACAGGTATATCATTAAATTATAGCACCAATTTTGTGGTTCTAAGTTGTAATGCTTTGTAACATAGACCATTTGTTAAATAATGTTAAAAGACTGCAAAGCATTAAGTTTGCAGTTCATTGCCAATAAATTGGAATGTTTCTATAAAAAATGTGTGAACTCTTTTTGTATTGATGTTTCAAATTGGTTTTTGTGATCCATCAAATTCCTCTTCTTGGTGATCATAAAGCATGATTCAAAATGTTATAAAGAGAGAGCTCACAATTTTTCTAGAAGCATTTCAATTCACTATGCAAGGCATCCCTTACAAAGCAAATTTGGTTTATATATTAATAGAGAATTTCTATGTTTATAGCCAAATTATGCACCTATAAAGAATTAGATGAAATAAATTCACCATCTATGTGTCATGCTACATTATTTATTACTTGTTCAAGGCCACCTTTCTTATAAATACACCAAGTTTTCCATAAAGATAGCTTGAGTAGAAATATGCCATATGTATTGTGATAATTGAAATATTGAGACTAAGATTGAAAGGGCCTTAACTATTGTACAACAAAAAAACCAAAAGGGAGATGAACTTGTACAATGAATAATGGGACAAACCAAATAACCTCATAAGACAAAAAAGGAGTGAGGTGTAAGTGTGACCAAGATGCCAAGAATAAATACAAACAAGAGATAAAGCTAGGACTCCTAAGGTCCCACTTGGACAATATCAAACCTTTCTTTAATTGTCCTCTCACCCTAGACTCAATGTTGGTATGTGGCGATTGATCATGAAATTACTATAAACTTGTCATGTATCCTTGCCGCTATTTGGGATAATTTTGTTAATTAACCTTGTAAACCTCCACAAAAAGACTTGATAAATTAGTGGCTCATCAGATTTTATTTTATCTTTGCTAGATAATAAAATAAGTGGATAACTATTTCTTTGGTGGTTTTAGCCCATATTGGGTGAACCATGTTAAATCTCTATATTATTCTTATTTCTACATTATCTTAGTATTGGTTATTGCTCATATATACCTAAAACCTTAACAAGATTATAGCATGATTTTGGTATAAATATTAAGGAAGAATGTTCTTTCTACTAACAATGGTGCAAGAGAAGCTATCCTCCAACTCCTTAGGAAATGGGAAGCAAGGGAATTCCATCACAAAGAATCCATCAACATGTGAAGAAGTAATATATTGACAAGGTGAAGACATATGGTGACCCTCCACCAATTGAGAAATCTAAAGCTAATTTGAAGCCAAAGATGAAGAAGGATGAGAAACTAGAGAAGGATGTTATCTTGTTAATAAGTCCCAGTTGAAACCAGTTTTAGATGGTTGATACTTGGAATATACCCAATTATTATTTATGATCACACCCATTCATCATTATGTGAGAATAAGGAATGAGATAGAATGTAGTTTTGTTTTATGCAACATTTAGATAAAGTAGAGGCGAAAAGAGAAAATGAGAAGTTTAAGAGGAAATGAGATAAGATATGACAAGAATATAACTAAGGACAAAAGTTAAAAAAGGAAAAATACATTTAAATTCAAGTGTAATAATGGAAGGCAATAATTTATATTAAAATACTACCAATATTTAAGACTAAAGAAAAATAGAAAATAAACATATGACATTTTCATAATGAAAACTAGTAAATGTAATGATGTTCTAAGAATGGTTAAAATATAAAATATAGCAATGATGCAAGCAATAAAGGTAATCTGATTATTTAATATAATATTGAAATAAGATACGTAAATATGATCATAATTAGAATAAGTTAGTGTTGATAACTTAAATAGGCATAACTAATCTTGCCCCTATTTTATTATTATCAATTTATTTTAAATTATTAATAAAAATGATAAGTACGAGTTAATGGAGCAATAGATCCATTATCAAAATTTTCATAAATGACAAACAATAAAAATAATTAATAAAGATAGTAAAATTGAAATATGGAGAGATAGATAATTGTTACAAGGAGAGATGACAAGGATTTGTAAGAGTTAGATGTTTTGTAGCATTATTATTTTCTATATAAGAAATAATGGTTGTTTAATATTTGCCAAAGAATGATATTGCAATTCTAATTATGAGCATATGATACATCATGCATAATAAAGGAATTCTTGTATATGTAAGTAAGGGTGAGACTTAGGTTAAATTAAAATGATGTTGTGTCTTAAGTTTGTGATATGAACAAATCAAATACTATAAGAAGATTTAAATAAATTAGTCTAAAAAAATTGAAAAAAGAAATTGGATATGTAATTCCTTTCTTCTTAGGTGCAACTTAGGGAGAATGATGAAACATGTAAAAATGGTTCACAATGACAAGGTTTGATGAACTATACATATAGAATAATCTTTGATAAAGGAAGAAAAGAAAAAATCATAGGTAAGAAACCAAAAAAGAATGTAGAAGGGACAACTCATGAGCTCCTAATAATAATTTCTTTTATGAGTGTGCAATAGATTCTATTTAGTATAAGGTGGAAAAAATCTCATGTAAGTTTAACACCAAAGGTAGTGATCGGGTTAAAAGCTAAATAACTACACAGATGCCATCCTATATAGGTGATATTGACAAAATTATAGAGAATGCAAGGTGAGACTACATGAACACGATTCAAAAAATGTTTTAAATGATATATGTCACAAATTATATTTATTAAAATTGCGGAATCATGAATTATATAAATAAAGATCTCTAAATTATTGTTTATTTTAAAGCGTGTGATCAATCATTGTTTCTAAATGCTAGTGCCTATCTAATGAGCATTAGAGTCACAATTCAACAAAGGAAATAATGTATAATAACATAGAGGAATTGCTTTAAGCATAAAATGCATCAAAGAATAAGTATCAAATATCATACAATAGAAATCCATGTGCAAAGAATAAATGTGTTGGCAAGTGATGTTTTAGAGTAGTATGAAGCACTTGAGGGTTTTCAATTATGGAAACACTTCTGATATGGTGATCACATGAAGTAAAGTATAGTTTTGGAAATGCAGTCTTCAAAATGACTAAGTATGGAAACAGATTTACAGAGTACAACAATACTATTTTGGACATCAAAGATAGTATATGACAGATGATGACTTGAGAGCTTAGAAGAAGATAATTTGGGATATGTATGACCTTTGGTTAAGGTCGCTCGCATTTTGGTATTGTTATCAGTAAGTTACAGTGATTTGAAGACATGCGAAGACAGAGGAACAATGAAACAAAGCATATGAATAATCGCGATGATTAAGGGAATATAAGATGAAATAGTAACATGCTAAGATAGATAAAGATTGTGGATTACCGACACTTTGGTAATACAAGATCTCGGACTTAGTGTTTACTCTTTGCATTATTAATTATTCTATTTTGTATTATATTTGAGAGCCGACTGAATGATATAATACACATATAAATGAATAACTTTTTGTGGAACAAAGAGATATGACAATGAGATAGAATTATTAGAGATGGTTTATGGAAGATGCAAGATCAGAGGTTAACAAAGGTTATTGAGAACTACAACTGGAACCATCAAAGCATAAAAGATGCTTGTTTTGTTCATCCTTGAGAACACTTTGTAATTGAAGTATTGATTGTAAGAGTTGTAAGCTCAGTATACCTTTAATAGGGTTTTTAACACCTTTAACATGGTTAATATTCCTTTAACAAGGAAATGTACTATGTAATACTCAGCTCCTAATAGGGCTAGGTCTCCTAATAGTGACATTATACTTTAGTGCATATTTGTGGGTACCATCCCCACCGGAGTTTTCCCTTGGCCAGGGTTTCCTCAAAAACAAATAATGGTGTTATGAGTTGTGTTATTTGCTTATGTAATTTTCTTTTCTGCAATCTTATGGTTTGTTTACAATTGGTTTAATTTTAATTTAAAGTGCTGTAATACTGATTCACCCCCCCTCTCAGTATTACTCAATCCTAACAAAATGATTGTTACATGGTTTACAATGTTTCAAAATGTTAAATACATTCTCCAATTCTAGCATTGCATTGTTAAATACATTTTTCAATTCTAGCATTTAATTCATATCAACAAGTGTGATAAGAGAAAAGCCTAACTAGAGATTACAAATATCTCTAAAGATATACATATAATCTCTGTAGACATTCAATTTCTGACACCTATTATATTCTTTGAGGTTTTTTAGTATAATTTAAAATACTAAATGTCCTCTTGAGAATTACTAAAATTCACCTAGCGCTTAAAAATGTATGTGACCAGCTCAAGCAATGAAGGAATTTGTATCTATAGTTTCCAGAAGTTGACCCTCATCCATATGTGAAAATTATGAGATCTAGAGTTTTAAAGTACAACTAAACTTCAAATCTATCTTCAACTCTTCACTTTCTGCTAGTGTCATTCTATGTGTTGCCTTATTTCAAAAACTGGCTCCTGGAATCAAGTCCATCTGATGACTAGTCGTTCTTACTGGTGGTAATCCATCAGGTACATTATCAAATACAATATCCTAAAACTCATTCAATAATTCTGCAACTTCTACAGGTACATCTTCTACTTCCTCTTTTCCAGCCTTTGAAATTAAGGTAAAACACATATGCTCATGTTGCACACCATCTAAGAAATTTCCTCTATCAACAAAAGTTATTCTTGCATTACCACATACCTTTTCTTCTGTTTCCTGCAATGGTTTTAGCTTATGTTGCACTCCATCCTTTATCAGGGAATATGTATTCGCACGACCATCATGTACAACACACCTGTCAAACTGCCAAGGTCTACCCAACAACATATGACATGAATCCATAGATATGATATCACATAGTACCTCATCTTGGTACCCGCCGATCTTGAACTTCACTAGGCACTATTCACTGACCATGACCTTGTGGTCATCTTGCACCTAGGCAACCCAATATGGATGTGGATGTTTCTACCTCTTGAGCTTCAACTTTGTGACCATCTCTTCTGACACCAAATTATCAGTACTTCAACTATCAATAATCACATCACAACACTTACCCTCACACTTGCACCTGGTGCGAAACAGGCTCCTCCTTTGTTCAGGTTCATTCTCACCACTCAGCAGGACTCTTCTATTAACCAACATTTCTCCTCTTTCAGCATCTTCGGAATGTGATGATCTGGCATCTTCATCTACATGTGCAACTCTAGTATGGCCTTCATTTCTCCTATATGTCCTTCCTTGGCATTGAGGATATTCAAATGCCCTATGACCTTCTTCCCCACAGTGAAAACATGTTCCACAGAAGCCTCCTCTTCCTGATCCTTTTCCTCTTCCTCTTCCTATCTAATCTCTATTATTTTGATCTTGGAAACGATTGAAATTATCTCCTCTCTGATTCTGACTGTTACTGGCCTCATCTTGCTTTTTCAGATCTTCATTTTGATCTCCATATGACCGTCCACCAGATCTTCCATCATGACCTTTTCTGCTTTGTTTACTCTCAAACTTCTTGTTTAGCTTTTTCTCTACTTTTAGGGCAAATTGGTATGACTCTTCAATACTGTTCATTCAAACCAGATTCGATTCTTTCTGAATGCTCGGCCTTAACCTTATTGGGCTCTCCGTCCTATAGTTCACCCAAAAACTAGGCTTTGTAGTTGTAATGTGTCTTATGACGGCTTTTGGAATACCCATAGATCCACATTCTTGTATCACTATGGAATATAAAGTGTGTGTCTCTTCAAGATTTAGAAACTTATGTGTGTTACCTTCGGAGGATTTAGCATATTTGAAAATTGAAAAATGTGTGTCTCTTCAGGATTTAGCAACTTATGTGCGTTACCTTCTGAGGATTTAGCATATTGAAAAATGCGTGTCTCTTCAGGATTTAGTAGCTTATGTGTGTATACACCTAAAAATGGTCACCTAGACTATTAGCCCCTTGCTAGCACTTTTGCTAAATTATCAATTGCTTGCTCTTGATCAAATCTTAGTTTTATCATTTATTCGATTATTTTCTATGGGCTAACCATTTTATCCCAAGTCTTTATTTAATTAAAAGGAATATTCCCTCCCCTTTTAATAAATAAAAAGCCTCCACTTTTCCTCTTATCCTAAGTTGCACAAATAAAGCAGTATTCTTATTTTATAAAAAAGGGAAAAACACTTTTTGTCTCATATGGACACAAAAGTCAACTCTTATTTTCTCATTGGAGGATATTTGTGCACATGGATTTCTCCTCTTTTAAGCTCCACTGTTGATTAAATCTTTTGCCTCTTAATCTCCATGGTCCATTACTCCTCATTTCTTTTAAAAGGAGAGCTCTCTTCTTCATTCTAGATCCTCAACTTTTTATGCTAACTTTATGCTGCAGGATTTCTAAGTCACTTTGGAGCTTTTTGAAGATTTGGAGCATTCTTAGCATCTACATCTCATTCTTTCATTCTACATCTCATTCTTGCATTCTTATCTTAGCTTCATATTTATGCTTTCTTAGATTAACTTCATTTCTATGCTCTAGATTAGCTCACATAGATTAATTAGCTTGGGTTGTAACACTTGCATATTTCCTTTCATAGCTTAGCTTGCATTCTCATTTCTAATTAGCATTGCATTGCATTTTCATTCTTGATTCTTGAGGATATTGGCATTCTTTCCCTTGTCTTCATTGAATCTTCCATTGCATGGTTTACTAGCAAGGTTATAGGCTAAATAGCTCTAGCTGAGAGCATTCTTAAAACCCTTGCACTCCATGCCTAGGGAGCTATGGATCGATTTGTGAGGGCTCATTCTTGAGTTTCTTTGCATGTAATGATTCATATAAGTGTGACACATTTATAGCACACAATGTGTGTTACCTTCTAAGGATTTAGCATATTTTAAATTTGAAAAATGCTCTTTAGGATTTAGCAACTTATGTGTGTTACCTTCTGAGGATTTAGCATATTAAAATTGAAAAATGTGTGTCTCTTCAAGATTTAGAAACTTATGTGTGTTACCTTCTAAGGATTTAGCATATTGAAATTGTAAACTGATGCAGGAGCATCCTGAGTGTAAGAGCAATCTTGCATCACCCAAAAATATTTCTGGTTTCTTTTTCAATAAGGGCTATCTTATGCAGAGCTACTATTTATGGAAGCTTATTATTTTTAGTAAGTTGGTCATACGATCTCAGAATGTTCTGATTTCATAGTTGGAGGTTCATCCTAGTCATTTCAGCCTACTAGTTGAGGCTTGATGCTATAAGTGTTGGATGGATTTTATCTTCCCTAGCTAAGATGAAGTGATGATGTTTGTAGAATTGATCAGACAAATAAATGAGACTATTAATTATTATGAGAAATGATTTACTACACATATATATGTAAGATATAAAAATATAAATTGGAGATATATATATTTTTATGTGTATGTGTTTTGTGTGGGTGTTTGATGGAAAATGTGAGATGTGGTGTGTGGAAAATATTATGGACATATAAAACTTAATAAAACATAAATACTTATCTTGAAATGAAGCAGATTCAGAAATCACTATTTTCTGGCATCTATACTTAGTTTCGAGAAATTCTACAACCGAATCTGTCCTGGAATCCTAGAAATAGAGAAACCCCAGAAACCTTCTGTCTTTCTGAGAAAGGTTGACCTTGACCCAACACAAGGGTAAGATCTTACCCTAGGGCACAATCTTAAACCTTTATGTCGACCTTGACCTGCACTGTTCCAATGGAAAATCTATTCGCAGATCATGAAAGTTTGCTGAAAAGGGTACTCAGATCTGCACTGTAATTTGTTGTCCTACACCTATACCTACAAGAAAAATGGTTTTCTTTTTTTGATGAGGGGTTTGCCTTGGTCAAACCCTAGTTTGGAATCAACCTTAAAAATGGAACTGAAATAGAGAATGCTAGCAAGTAGTAGAAGTAGATCTAACAACGAAGCTATGATATTCAATAGATATACAATTATATTTGGAATGTAAACAAGTATGTTGATATGAAAGCTTGGACTCAACACTAACAAATTTAAATAAAAACCTCCATGATTGTATGCTTGGAATCCACCTTGAAGGGAGAATGAATAGATCTTAAAGATGAACAAAGGATCTTGAAGGAAGATCACACCACCATGATGGATAGATCTAGGGTTTGAATGATGAATCTTGAATGCTTGAACCAAATCCCTCCAAAGGCTTGAATGCTTGAATTCTTGATCTTCAATGGAGAACTTGAATGCTTGAATGTAGGTGATTTCTTGAATGCTTCCTTGAAAGGTTGCACACTTGATTGATACTTGATGGAGATCTTGCTTGAGTTGGAATTGATGGATGAAAATGAGAGAGGAAGGATTCATTTTATACAAGTCTAGGGCACAAACTTTTAGAGAGGCCTACATAGGAGAATTAAATTCCAATTTAAGCCTTTACTCTTGGAAGTGGACCTAATTTAACTATCATTTAAGATTTTACCATTTTGAAGCCTGAAACAACCCACCTGGAACTAAGAAAATAAAACTTTCTGAAACCCGACATCTGGAAACTTCTAGATTTTGAAATATGGACCTAGGGTCAGGGTCAAGGTCGACTCTGACCTAGGTTAGGGTTGAGGTCGACCTTGACCCAGAAGGTCGACCTTGACCCTGAGGTCAAGAATATCAAGGTTTTAGGTCAAGATGCCAGAAACAGGCTGGAAAGAGGTGGAGAAAGGGGTAGAACAGGGAGAAAAACAAGACCCAAACCAGAGATCCCATGAAAGTGTCTGAAATGACCCCAAACCACCTACTTGGAGGAATAAACCAGTCCTAAATGGGAGTGCTTCCATTTTTGGATGATACATTTAGCCCCCACTTTAGCAAGAGTATGGATTCAATACAAACTCTTGGTAAAGGAGAAGAAAGGTCCAAGAGGATTCGCAACAAGATACAATATCACTTAGTTAAGGACATGAGCCCCCAAACTAAGGATTATAACTCAACATACATGCACGAAGGTGCGAAAAGAAAGACAAAGCTAAAAGACAAAAAGAGAGGTTAGTACAAACACAAACCCAAATCAACTAGCAAAGGAAACCTTGCTAATAAATGCTTCTTATACTAATATTATATTTGGAAAGCTATCATAAAAGCATAAATGATTACATAAGAAAGATAAGAGGAACACTATAAATAACATAGCTTCATGATCTAATCCTACTAGCATGAAAGCAAAAGAGAGAAAAGAGAAAGTGATTACCTCACCCAGTAAGATGCCCACCTTACCATGAATCACCAAGGACAAAGAGCCCAATAGGTAGCAAAACCTGATAGTTCACCCAAAAATTGCACTTTGTAGTTGTAATGTGTCTTATGACGGCTTTTGGAATACCCATAGATCCACATTCTTATATCACTATGGAATATAAAGTGTGTGTCTCTTCAGGATTTAGAAACTTATGTGTGTTACCTTCGGAGGATTTAGCATATTTGAAAATTGAAAAATGTGTGTCTCTTTAGGATTTAGCAACTTACGTGCGTTACCTTCTGAGGATTTAGCATATTGAAAAATGTGTGTCTCTTCAGGATTTAGCAACTTATGTGTGTTACCTTCTGAGGATTTAGCATATTTGAAAATTGAAAAATGTTCTTCAGGATTTAGCAACTTATGTGTGTTACCTTCCAAGGATTTAGCATATTAAATTTGAAAAATGTGTCTCTTCAAGATTTAGCAACTTATGTGTGTTACCTTCTGAGGATTTAGCATATTGAAATTGTAAACTGATGCAGGAGCATCCTGGGTGTAAGAGCTATCTTGCATCACCCAAAAATATTTCTGGTTTCTTTTTCAATAAGGGCTATCTTATGCAGAGCTGCTATTTATGGAAACTTACTATTTTTAGTAAGTTGGTAATACGATCTTGGAATATTCTGATTTCACAGTTGAAGGTTCATCCCAGTCATTTCAACCTACCAGTTGAGTTTCATTGCCACATCATCAGTATTGGTGAAGTTATTGAGGTTTTTGGGTACGAAATCTTTCAAGTCAATTTTGAAGGCCTTAGAGGCTCTGGATCGCGATCGACCCTTGGTTGACTAGTGCTAGCGCATGTCAGGCACTGTAGATCTCATCATGATGTTTCTGAAAAGTGGTTACAATAGAAAAATGGAGTTACGGTTAAAAAGTTATGGCCTCCGGAAGTTGGGTTACCTAAAATCATATTTTGTATTTCTTTTGAGCCGACCCTATTGTAATAATTGTGGAAAAATAAATAATTCTATGTTTAGTCAGCCTAAAGGGCTAAATTTCTAGAACCTTCTCTGGCGGTGGAAATTGCCTATCTAAGAAATGTCTGTAGTGTTGTCTTATGCAGTTCGGGAGCAGTTCTGGGTAGATCTGGGTAATAATTTGAGGCTTTCTCCTATAGAATATTGTAAAGGGAATGCCCATGTGGCATTGCATATTGTAATTCTAAAATTTGTAATTCCACATTTGTGGAGATAATAAGAAGCCCATTTTCTATTCTTGCAAATTGTTGTTGTTTCTTTATTTCTGTTGTGTTTGTGGTATTAAGGGGAGCACCCTTCATCAAGTGGTATCAGAGTAGGAGTTCTTGAGTGTGTAAACAGATCACCGATTGTGAGGCAATTTGCACCAGGACCGTGGGTTAGGGTTTATGTGTAAATAGATCACCGACTGTGAGGCAGTTTGCACCAGGACCGTGGGTTAGGGTTTCTGTGTAAACAAAGCGTCGACTGTGAGGTAGTTTGCACCAGGACCATGGTAAGGGTTTCAAAAATATGCGTGAAAATGCCTCCATAAAAGGAATGTGGTAGAAGAGCTGGTGTTGTAACACCTGAGGTTAGAACACTCCAAAGACAAGTGTGAGCATTGCAAGAAGAGATTCGCAGAGGAATGAATCTTAATGTCAGAGACGAAAGTGAGGATGAAGCTGAGGGAGAAGGAAATTTTGATCAAGAAGAAAGCGAAATTTTGAATCAGGAGGAAGAAAGGCTTTTCTGGGCCATTTCCAAGATCGAGAAAAGACCTAAGATTGAGGTTCCTGCATTTTCAAGAAATCTTAACCCAAAAGAATTGATCGACTAGATCAATGAATGTGAAGAATATTTTGAGTATGAAGATATTGAGGATCCTGATAGGGTCAAATTTGCGAAGGCCAGACTGAAGGGTCATGCGAAGATCTAGTGGCAAGAGATTCAAATGGAGTGAAATAGAAGAGGAAAGGATAAAATCACAAGATGGGATCATATGGTGGATAAATTGAAGCGACAGTTCATTCCTATTGATTATGAGCTGGACCTACTGAAAAAAATGCTAAGTTTGAAGCAAGCGGGAAGATCTGTTCAAGAGTATATAGAGGAGTTCTATCAAATCCTCATCAGAACAGGACATGCAGAAGTTGACAAGGAGAAATTTTCTCGTTACCTTAATGGGTTAAGGTCGAGCATTCAGGAAGAATTGAATTTGGTTCGAATGAATAGTATTGAAGAGGCATACCAGTTTGCCCTAAAAGTAGAGGAAAAGCTAAACAAGAAGTTTGAGAGCAGACAAAGCGGAAGAGGTCGTGATGGAAGATCTAGTGGACGGTCATATGGAGATTGAAATGAAGATCTGGTGGATAGTCATATGAAGATCTACAGGCTCCAGATCATGATCGATCCTCTAAGCTAGAGGTTGTAGGAGGAGGATCACGATGCGGAGCCTCTAAGGCCTTCAAAATTGACTTGAAAGATTTCATACCCAAAAACCTCAATAAATTCACCAATACTGATGATGTGACAATGCAAGCATATGATGGAAGTAATAGAAGCATCATCTTTATGATGTAATCAATAGAAACATAGTCCCAAGGTGTGGATTTCCTCCATCGACGATTCTATTTACAAGCACTCATGATATTGGCCTGCAGAATATCATGTGCTCAGAGTAATGGCCTAACAACATCAAGTCATATGATGTTCACCAAGTACTCAAAAAATGTCCATAGGTAATGTGCACTTACCATAAGAACATTCCTATCATCTATCATGATTTTTTTCAGCCATCATAAGATGTCTATCACAATATAATATCATGGCTAGTTTAAGGAAATCAATCCTCCATGAAAGATATATCACTTGACTCCTGGATGTGGTCTGAAGTCAATAAGGTTGGTCAATTACAATATAAGTGTGAATATTGATTTGTATCTTCATTTGATCTATGAAGGATTGACATATAAGAATATATTGAGACAAATAGATAATCAAATAAGAAATAATATATTTCTTATTTGATTCTTTATCTAGGATCAAAAGCTATTTATTTCAACACTCCCTCTAAGCTAAGGAAGATAAAGTGTAATGAAGATAATATCAATATTTTTCAAATGAGAGATAACATTTAAAATGTATCAGATTTCTCATGATGAGATTGTTATCACATGTATATATATACCACCTAACTTGTGAATATAACTTGGTATAACATATCACTTAATGCGTGGCATGAAGTATCACCTAACATGTGATACTAATTTTTACATATCACTTAGCGCATAATATGAGGAATCACCTAACGTGTGATACCTAATTTTACATATCACCTAGCATGTGATATGAGGAATCACCATAACTCATGATACCCAATTTTACATATCACCAAACATGGTGATATGAGGAATCACCTTAACATGTGATAGCTAGTTTTACATATCACCTAACATGTGATATGATGAATCACCTAACATGTTATACCCAGTTTTATATATCACCTAGCATGTGATATGAGGAATCACCTAACATGTGATCCAGTTTTACATATCACCTAACATGTGATACCTGATTTTACATATTATCTTAGATCGTAATATGAGGAATCATCTTAGATCATGATACCTAGCTTTCACATCACCTTAGATCATGATATGAGGAATCACCTTAGATCATGATACCTAATTTTCATATCACCTCAGATCGTGATACAAGGATATAGTAAATTAGAGAACATTACATTCCCCTTACATATAACCCTATTATGGTATGTGCACTGACATATCAAAAGTCCACCATAGCGAATCTCCATTACAAGATCGCCACCTTGTAACATCAAATACAAGTGTTCATTGTCTAAGAGATTGTCACCTCTCATAAATATACATAGGATGGATGAGCCCATAAAGTCACACATCTAAAAAAAGAAGTTTACACATAAAACATCTTTATCAGTACAAATCAAAATTTTATATTTCAACCATACCAAGATTCTTCTTGAAGTGATCAAATTTCACCTTGGGGAGAGGTTTTGTTAAGAATATCTATTGTTTTGATCGCTTCTATTAATATACTCCAACTGGATCACATTCCTTCCTACCATGTCTCTTACATGGTGATAAGGAATCTCTATAAGATAAAAATAATGGATCACTGATGCTGAAATTCCGTCCTAAGAATCATAGTCCTCTAACTTCTGATCACTAAGGAACCCATCTTGACATGGTCAGCTCCCTCTGAATCAAGATTCTTGGATGTCCACATATGCAGATCATTTAGTTTCTCTCTCTAAAGCTCAAGATCGTGCATCAACCTCCTGACCTCTTTTCCCAAGGTTGTCTATAATGGATTGTCAGACTCCCTCTGAATCTTTGAGTACTAACATCAACATTTAACCTTCTCATCCAAGGTTTCCTCTGATGGTTCATCAGAATTCTTCTGAATGTGATATCAACCTTCTGACCTTCTCATCCAAGGTTACTTCTAATAGATAAAGTTTCAGACTCCCTTTGAATGTTATTTTTTCCTCTTTAAAGAAGTAAGTCATAGTTTGTATGTAATCTTCTTCTTTGGAAGATAACTCAACCCACTACCACTGCCAGATGTGGCTCCATACATTTCTTCATTACATAAGATTTAGTCTAGTGGGTACAAATGTCCTGATTCCTAATTATTAGTTCTATGTCCATGTTGTGTAATTTTTCACTGAAAAGTCATAAGGCTACTGACTCACATTGGCTAGCATAAGATGCATTTTGATCTTTTTCAAGGCCATGTCGATAAGGATCTCTCAAGATGTATGGATTGCCTCAATTGATGATTCTATCCAGGAGTTCCCACTACTATGATCTCAGATGTGTTTCACCTTCAATAGTGAACTCCCTCTCAATCCATATGATCGAGTTTTTCACAAGTTGACTAAATCATTTTCTCCCTTTGAAGCTCATCAACTTCTTAACCTCTCTGAAGAAATCAGACTCCCTCTAAATCTGAATTTTATATGCTTTCATCCTTTTATGAATTTCAAGTATTTCCTTTCATAAGATGAGCCCATATAATATCATGCATGAATCAAATTCCATCAATAAATGTATCATTCTTTAACATATATTGACACTTCATTTCCTTTGGTGCAGAGTGGTTTTATGCTCTAACTGCTTTCCAAAAATAAGTCTTTTAAGTCTTTAATCTAATGAATTAAATCACCTTGACCCTTTCTTTAATATTCTGGGGTTTGTAAAGTAGCCAAACTACCAAACTTTGACACTTAAAACATTAGTTTGTACTTCATTGATAAAAAAGACATCAACCATGATCCACTATATACTAGGAACCAAACTATAATTGTTTTACAATAACTGTTATACTTTGACAAAACTAACACAATAACTGTCCCAACTGTACTAAGAAAATAGTTATATGTATCTCAACATAATTATGAAGTCACCATTACATTTATGATCAAGTTGAAGATAGTGAAAGGTCATCAACATTCCTTTCACCTTATTACATAACTTGATAACCAATACACTATTCATAAATGAAAATTCTTATAATGGTAATTGTTATTCTACGCAACTCCACACACACCGCGACCTAGGGATTTGAACAACTTTTGGAATACTGAAGCAAAAATACTTCAAATTTCTCCAATGTTTAGAGGATACTAAGGCGTCACTTCCTTCAAAGTTTAAAAAGCTTTCATCATGTACATTTTGAGATATTCATAAATCTTATTATAGGTACCTACACGGGTTTGTTAATAAATTTAACAATGTTCAATAGCTCATTACATATCCTTCTCAAATACACATGTATATGGATTCACACCATAATGTTCACAAAGGCTCATTTATTGCATATTACATGTATTGACTGGAATTACATGATTGTGCTCTTCAATTACCTAAGGATATAGCTGTTGTTTAACTACAAAGCACTTGATTTTCAACGAACCTGACAACAATTCTTATTCGCAACATATACAATAATTAATGCATCTGCTAATCTCTAACTGAGGAACATAGAGAATCATTGTGTCTCTTAAAGTTAATCACCCATTTACTGTCATCCCATCTCTTCATAAATGTGATGCTCATCTAATCTCACATATCATCTTCTGACTTAATCATGGTTAACATAATCACTGACATCTCCTAAGTTGTGTCTTCCATACCTCTTGGAAACTTAGACACTAATCACTCTCTTACTCAATTATCCACCTTGAATGACACATTAACTCAAGATCATTGATTCGAGACTTACAAACATAGGATCCTCCATTGCCTTTGATGATATATGAATTGATCAAATATTGAGTTACTTCCGTAATAGCCAGTGACTCTTCTATATCACAATTCCCCTTAATCAATGTATTTCCTTTTTGTCTCAATATGTGAATCTTCATTGCGCAACAAAATATAACATCAGCTATTAACTACCCTATCATTTAACATTGATCAATGTTATCAATCGATCTTGTGGGTTTATTGACTCAACTTCTGCTAACCGCTACCTTCCTACATTGTCAATATCTACTTGTCATTGATTGAATTGCACTTCTTCTAGTGTTAGAAACTGTTCTTCTATTTGTTGATGCTTAACGCTCCTTATTCACCCAGAAGGCTAGACAGGAAAGATATCTTTGTATTCACTGCACTATCCTTGTGATGTCATTTTAAATGAACCCTATTTCCTACAACCTGAATTGCAACCACCTTTGAATATTACTACAGGGTAAAAGGACAAAACAAGCCAATGAAACTATCGGCAAATAGAAACCGATATTGATGTTCAAAATGTGATCCACCATTCCCCAAAATTATTTTCATTAATATAAGTGAAGTCCTAAATATGATTCTATAAATAGAGCTTTAGATGTGAGTGAGATGTTTAATTTTTTTAGAGCCACCACTTCATGTGCTATATCTTTGCTTTCTTTAAGAGTAGATCTCCAAACAATCAATCTAGGAGTCTTCCCATCATACAATCTACATAAGTTCATCTACTTACTTATCCACCATCATATTATTTTGGAAAGTTGGCTCGTGACGTGCTTCATTGTTGGAAACTGCAATTGAAGCAATTGTTGTATTGTCATTGATGTCAAACCTTAACTGGTAAGACTGTTGCTATTTAAGAAAGTACTATATCTATTTGAGTGTTGCTAAGGGGAAAGACAAGGTTGGTAACAATAGCACCTAAGGAAAGGTTGAGTTATCTTGATACTTCAATGAGTACTTGATTATGTGGCACAATGATAAGATAATGTCTTGTTTATCTAAGTAAAAATGAAGACTAAAACTGGTAGGCTTAACTGAGCAAAAGTGAAGAAATCTAGTTTAAGCTGAGTGTTGTTAATGTCGACCAAGCTAGTATATGCCGAGTAAATTCAGTGTTGACTGAACACCAGTTAATTGTCGAGGAAGACAATATTAGCTAAGGAAATGATTTTTGTGGTGACCGAGCTTTCTAGTGAAGATCGAGAAGTTGAACACAGTATTATCTGAGCGTCAGTATTTTGCATTTGAGGGAGAATTCAAATTTCCAGCCAACATCATTGAATTCTTGGATTATGTAAAACATGTTGACTTTATTTATTGATTTTATGAAATCATTTAATGCACTGTAAAACATTTTATTGTAAATCTATTGAGATATTTGAGATATTTCTAGAAGGATAGCCAAAGAACATAAAGTAGGATGGATTCAATGAATCTAACCTAACCCTAGGATCTACGAAGGAGATTAAGCGACAAAAGATGTATTGACCTAATAGAGGAAGTATTAAGGAAACCTAAGCTAGAGGTTGTAGGAGAGAGGATGCTGGAAGTGTTGTTGTTATTGTCTATCTAAGCAGAGAAGGCTGAAGGAGAAGTGTTGTGATTTCTTGAAGAGAGTTCCAAGTAGACTAGTGATGGAGATGGTAAAGGTTCACAGTAAGTAAGCCAACATATGTGTATGGAATTGGATTTGATATTTTCAAAGTGAGTTGTATGTTTTTTAGATCAATATTACTGCTACTTTCTAACCATTGTATCATTCAAAATCCTTTTAATAGAGGTTGACCTAATAGTCATAGGTATAAATCCTTTGAATAAGGTTGCATTCTAATGGAGTGTATGTAATTCCTATAACAAGGTGCACTTTTAACAGAGTGGTTTAAATCCTTTGACTGGGTCACACCTGATAGTGTGTTTGTAACCTTTGACAGGGTTGGCTTTTCACTGAGCTCACTTCAGAAGAGTGAACATAATAGTAACATGTTACAAAGTGGTTTTTCCCAAATTGGGTTTCCACTATAATTCCTAGTGTTGATACTTGTGTGAATGTTTTGGTTTGAACATTTCTGTGTTTTACAAACTAGATGCTATTGGATAAGTGGAATGCACTGTTATATGTTTCTGTTATGCAATCAGTAATGACTGAGTAGTTGTTGGTTATTAGATCTGATTTGTTGAAGAGTTTTAAATTTTTTTAATACATCTAGATTTGAGAACAACTAATTCACCCCCCCCTCTCTATTGTTCTAAATCATATTAACAATTGGTATCAGAGCTGTTGGTGCTTATAGAGAACAAGTTTGAAGGTACTTGAAGCAAATGATCAGGATGTATAAGAAGGAGGTACCAAAGCTGAATAAGGAGAACTTCCCTGCATGGAAAAGCTTGATGAAGCTGCATCTGGCTGGTATTGGTGATTTTGTAAAGTATTATGTTGAGCATGACTATGTCACACCTGTTGCACCTCTGACTACCGAGGAAATGAAAGCTAAACAAGAACACAACCAAGCAATGTTGGAGATTGCATCTGCCCTAAGTTATCTAGAATTTGAAGACATCAAAGACTGCAGTAATGCAAAGAAAATATGGGACACCCTTGCAAACATTTATGGCAGTGACATAAATGTGTTGAGAGAAAAAGCTGAGAGCCTAAGAAGTAAATTTGATGAAATGAGAATGCAAGAAGGTGAGAATATTGCACAATATTGTGGTAGAATAAAAGAAGTTGTAAATGCTATTAGAGGATAAAATGAAACTATTGATTATGAAATTGTAATAGAAAAAGTATTGAGAACTCTGCGTCCTATCTATGTGATCAAAATTTTTGCAATTTAGGAATCTAGATGTAACCCTACTAATGCTCTTACTTTGGAAAGTTTGGTTGGTAAGCTCACTACTTTTGAACTTTCTAACTATGATAACTTCACTGTTGGTAATATTGAATCTTCTTTTAAGTCACAAATGGTTCTGAGTAAGTCAAAGAAGGAAAAAGAAAGATGCATAAGTGAAAGTGAATTGAAAGTGAAAGTGATAGTGACACATCTGATGAAGAACTTGAGGATGTAGAAGATATTATGGCTAGAAGAGTAAAAAGGGGAAAAGGAAGGTACAAAGGTAAACTCCCTATTATATGTTTTTCATGTAATAAAGTTGGTCATATAGCTGCTAGATGTCCTGATAGGGATGATAAGGATGAAGAAAGAGACAGAAAGAAAAAAGACAAAAGAGAAGATAGAGGTTACCGAAGATACAAGGACTACAAAGGAAAAGGTAAGAAATCCTGCTATATTTTCAAAGAAGAGACTGACACTGATAGTGATGATTTTGAAATTGAGGTTGTCTATGTTGCAATGAAAGATGAATCTGATGAGGATCAAAAAACTGCATTGATATCTTATGTGAACAAAAATGATAAATGGATTATTGACAGTGGTTGTTCACATCATATGACTAGAGACAAGAGTAAGTTTGACACCTTAGATTATTATAAAGGTAGGAGTGTGAAATTTGGTAATGATGCACCATGTCCTGTTAGAGGAAAATAATTGATTAAGCTGACTAATAAGATCACTTGTGAAAATGCTTATTGGGTTGAGGGTCTTAACTATAATCTGCTGAGTGTTGCACAACTTAATAGAACTGGCTACCGAGTGGAATTTCATCACAAAAAGGCCAAAATATTTAATGCCACTGGTGAACTGATTGGAAGTGGAGAACAGACAAGAGGTAATTTGTTCCATCTAGACCTATATGAAGAAACATGTATGATTTCACAACTTGATGATATTTGGTTATGGCATAAGCGGCTATGTCATGTTAACTTTGATAATCTGGTAGAAATTAGTAAGAAAAAGAAAGTGAGAGGTCTACCTAGATTGAAGAAACTTGAGAATGTAATGTGCAAAGAATGTCAGTTGGGTAAGATGACAAAGTCTAGTTTCAAGAGAAAAACTTTTACTTCTGAGAATACCTTAGATCTGGTTCATACTGACCTTTGTGGAATGATGGGTGTACAAAGCTATTGTGGTGCTAGATATTTTATCCTATTTGTTGATGATTATACTAGAATGATACATGTAATGTTCTTAAAAGAAAAATCTGATGCTTTTCAATTTTTTAAGTGGTATGTGGCTAAGGTTGAAAAGGAGACAGGTAGGAACCTGAAGTGTCTGAGATTTGAATGAGGTGGAGAATTTATATCCAATGAATTTAATCTATTTTGCAATGATAGAGGGATCAAAAGATAGATGTCTACACCTAGAACTCCTCCACATAATGGTATAGCAAAGAGAAGGAATAGATCTATCTTGGATTGTGCAAGGACATTAATGATTGAAAAGAATTTTGCACAAAAGTATTGGAAAGAAGCTGCAAGTATAGTTGTTTATACTCTTAACCGAGTACAGATCAAAAAAGGTACAAATCTGACACCTTATGAGTTGTGGCATGGGTATGCACCTAATGTAAAGTACTTTAGAATTTTTGGAAGTAAATGCTACATATTAAAGGATAGTAGGAATGGAAAATTTGATGCTAAAAGTGATGAGGGTATATTCCTAGACTATTCCACAAAAAGTAAAGCTTACAAGTGTTTGAACTCTAACACTAACAAAATTGTGGAAAGTGTGAATGTCAAAGTTGATGAGTATGTAGAGAAAGATGAAGCTGACAATAAAAGAGAACCAGAAGATTATAGATCTTTTATGTATATAGAAGGAGAGGCAAGTAACGGACTTGCACCTGATGCTGAGTCTCGGGTAAGCAATGCCAAGCATCAGGAAAAAAATGTCGAGAGAGAAGAAGAACATGCCGAGTGACATGAAGAAGTTGTCGAGTATTAGGGAGAGGTTGCCGAGCATTCAGAAGCTGAATCTGACAATCTTGTTGGTGAGCTTGATGAGTAAAATGAAAGGAGAGTAGAACCTGTTCTAGCACAATATGTAAGGAGACATCACAAGCTTGAACAGATTATTGGAGATAAAGATACTAGAATTCTGACCAGAAGCAAGGCAAGAGATCCAACATGTTTACTATGTGAATTTGAGCCTAAGACAACAAAGGAGGCATTAGAAAATGAAGACTGGATAGAAGAAATGAATGAAGAGATAGACCAGATAGAGAAGAATGATACCTGGACTTTGGTGCCGAGACCAGAAAATAAGAATTTCATTGGGACAAAGTGGGTATTTTGTAATAAGCTGAATGAGCATGGTCAAATAACAAGAAATAAAGCTAGGCTGGTATGCAAAGGCTACACACAAGAAGAAGGAATAGATTATGGGGAGACATTTTCCCCTGTAGCGAGGTTGGAAGGAGTAAGAAATCTACTTGCATATGCTGCTTATAAAGATTTTGAGGTATACCAAATGGATGTTAAGTCTACATTTTTAAATGGTATATTAGAAGAAGAAGTGTATATTAAATAGCCAGAAGGATTTGTTGATCCAAACAAAAGACACATGGTTTGCAAACCGAATAAAGCATTGTATGGACTGAAGCAAGCTCCCAGATCATGGTATGAGATACTGCACAACTACCTGATGCAGATTGGATTCTCAAGGGCAAATGACACAAGCAATCTATACATGAAAGATGAAGAAGGTAAAGGAATCTTGTTAGCTAAGATCTTTGTAGATGATATTATATTTGGTGGACAAGATGCCTTGTGTAAGAAATTTTCAAATGAAATGCAAACTGAATTTGAAATGAGTATGTTTGGGGAGATCAAAATTTTTGTTGGTTTAAAAGTATATCAGATGGAGAAAGGAATTTTCATCACCCAGTCTAAATATGTTCATGAGATACTAAAAACCTTTGGTATGGAAGATTCAAGGCCAGTAAGTACTCCCATGGCTATTGGACAAAAGTTGTCTAAAAATGATGATGCTGTAGAAGTTAACCAGACTTTGTATAGATCTATGATTGGAAAGCTATAGTATGTTGTACATAGCAGACTAGATATTGCATTAGCTATTGGGATTATGGCAAGATTCTCTGCCAATCCTAAGGAAACTCACATGATGGTAGTCAAAAGAATAATGAGATATTTGAAAGGGACTGCTGACTATGGATTGTACTACAAGAAGCATGAGAAATTTGAACTAAGAGTGTATACAGATGCTGATTGGGCAAGAAATGTAGATGATAGGAAAAGTACTAGTGGTGGAGCTTTCTTTCTTGGACAAAGATTAGTCTCCTAGACAAGCAAGAAACAAAATTGCATTTCCCAATCTATTGTTGAAGTTGAGTATGTGGCTGCAGCTGTGAACTGTTCAAACTTGATATGGATAAAGTAATTGTTGGTAGGCATGAAAGAAGAAATCACTAAACCAGTTGTCATCTTCTGTGACAACACAACTACTATCAACATCTCTAAGAATCTAGTGATGCACACAAAGACCAAACACATTGCCACCAAGTATCATTACTTGAGAGAATTGGTACAAAATAAAGAGGTCCAAATGGAATGTGTGAATACAAAGGAACAACTAGTAGATATATTCACTAAGGCTTTACCTAAAGAAGCTAATGAATACTTCAGAAGTAAATTAGGGGTCCTTCCCCTAACTGAGGTTGCTTAGTCAAGCTAGGAGCACTACATCAAATGTGCTGCAAAGAGTATCTAACAAGTTGATGTAGAAACAGGTCACACTTTAGGAGTAGCCTAGAGTTGTGAAAAGCACATCAAAGCCAAGAATCAGTCATCATCAAAGATGATAGAGGGAGAAATATTGTTACTGAACTGAAAAATGATATCTACATCTGCAGGGCGTATGTTTTTGCTACTGCTTTGGCATTTTTGTCAAAGAGGGAGATGATCACAGATGAATACACAGAATGAGAAGATCAAGACAGAGGGAGAGATTCAGTGGACGGTCATACAAGCATGGCTAATTGATTTTGTATCAGAATGAAGCTAAGGATATTATAAATATTTTTGATGGACAGATAAGTTTTGGATTGGTTGGTAATTCATGTGATATTCATATGGTGTTGTCATCAATGCCAAAGAGGGAGATTGTTGGAAACTGCAATTAAATAAATTGTTGTATTGTCATTGATGTCAAACCTTAACTGGTAAGACTGTTGCTATTTAAGAAAGTACTATATCTATTTGAGTGTTGCTAAAGGGAAATGCAAGGTTGGTAACAATAGCACCTAAGGAAAGGTTGAGTTATCTTGATACTTCAATGAGTACTTGATTATGTGGCACAATGATAAGATACTATATTGTTTATCTAAGTAAGAATGAAGACTAAAACTGGTAGGCTTAATTGAGCAAAAGTGAAGAAATCTAGTTTAAGCTGAGTGTTGTTAATGTCGACCGAGCTAGTATATGCCAAGTAAATTCAGTGTTGATCGAACACCAGTTAATTGCCGAGGAAGATAGTATTAGCTGAGGAAACAATTTTTGTGGCGACTGAGCTTTCTATTGAAGACCGAGAAGTTGAACACAGTATTGACCAAGCGTCAGTATTTTGCATTTGAGGGAGAATTCAGATTTCCAACCGACATCGTTGAATTCTTGGATTATGTAAAATGTGTTGACTTTATTTATTAATTGTATGAAAGCATTTAATGCACTGTAAAATGTTTTATTATTAATCTATTGAGAGATTTGAGATATTTCTAGAAGGATAGCTGAAGAACATAAAGTAGGATGGATTCAATGAATCTAACCTAACCCTAAGATCTATGAAGGAGATTAAGCGACAAAAGATGTATTAAACTAATAGAGGAAGTATTAAGGAAACCTAAGCTAGAGGTTGTAGGAGAGAGGATGCTGGAAGTGTTGTTGTTGTTATTGACTGTCTAAGCAGAGAAGGCTGAAGGAGAAGTGTTGTGATTTCTTGAAGAGAGTTCCGAGAAGATCAGTGATGGAGATGGTAAAGGTTCATAGTCAGTAAGCCAACATATGTGTACAGAATTGGATCTGATATTTGCAAAGTGAGTTGTATGTTTTTCAGATCAATATTACTGCTACTTTCTAACCATTGTATCAGTCAAAATCCTTTTAACAGAGGTTGACCTAACAGTCATAGGTATTAATCCTTTGAACAAGGTTGCATTCTAATGGAGTGTATGTAAGTCCTATAACAAGACACACTTTTAACAAAGTGGCTTAAATCCTTTAACCGGGTCACACCTGACAGTGTGTTTGTAACCTTTGACAGGGTTGGATTTTCACCAAGCTCACTTCAGAAGAGTGAACATAATAGTAACATGTTACAAAGTGGTTTTTCCCAAATTGGGTTTCCACTATAAATCCTAGTGTTGATACTTGTGTGAATGTTTTGGTTTGAACATTTCTATGTTTTACAAGTTAGATGCTATTGGATAAGTGGAATGCACTGTTATATGTTTCTGTTATGGAATCAGTAATGACCGAGTAGTTGTTGGTTATTAGATCTGATTTGTTGAAGAGTTTTAAAGTTTGTTTTATACATCTGGACCTGAGAAAAACTAATTCACCCCCCTCTCTATTGTTCTAAATCATATTAACAATAATCCACAGTGATCAAGGATCACAGAATATACACTGTCACTTATTACCTTCACCCAATCACTGCAACTCAAAAAAATGTAAAGCAAGGTAGTCACGGTCACAGTTTACAATAATATAGTTTGAACATGGAGATAAGAAATAATCTCACGCACTTAATGCTTTGATACCATGTTAAGTTTGTGAGATTGATTGAAAATGTAGTAATACTGCTATTGTCTATGTATCTTCCAAATGCATTGATCCAAATGATTTATACATGGAAAATGAAAAGAAGAGGCATGTCCCTTCATGGGACATGTCTATTCATTAGTCTGATTTATTAATTAACTAAATTATTATTAGATTAACTTTATATATATGTATATTAATATATAAATAATATAAATTATTATATATATTAATATATAATATATATGTGTAGTAAATCATTTCTCATAATAATTAATAGTCTTATTTATTTATCTGAACGATGCTACAAACATCAATACTATGCTAATGAATTTGAATGAAATGTGCAAAGGTTTCTTGGGAGCCAACTTAGTTTTGAATGAGTCATGTAAAGTTGACTTGAAGTATGTTTGGATACACACACACATATCCTTTTTTGGTAAAGATTGTTGAGATAAATAGAAATCAAATTAAACACAAAGCGAGATACTACAACTTTGATCATACACAAAGTACAGAGTGATTGATCAAAGATCAAATGAAGTGTGTAATATTTGTCTACTAACCTTCAATGGAACCGTAATTCATGCATGTGTGAGATGCAATTATAATAGTTCAAATAATTGGTATACATTAATTTTGGGAAGTGAACCCTTTGACAATGAGCCTTGATGTGAGCATATTTTTAATATATTGTAATTGGTTATAAAATATTGAGAGTTAACCCTCTCCATGGTTTTTCCCTTACTGGTTTCCATATAAAAATTTTGGTGTCATGTGTTATGTGTTTCTATCATTTTTTTCCTTTCATTATTACAATTTATTATGTTATGTGAATAGATATTTAAAGGTTTTAAAGTTTAAAAGAAAGTAATGATTCAACACCCCTCCCCCAACAAGTATTTTGTATGTTCAATAATTGGTATTAGGGCCTAGTTCCTTGATTAAGCCTAACCACTTGAAGAATATCTTGGAGGTTGAACATATGACATTTTAATCTACTTTGGAATAACTCTTAGAAGAATAATGTTTTCTCAACAAATATGTGGAACTTAAAGTAGCTCTTGAAGATCTTGAAATTGCTAAAAGTGAAAGAAAATATTTAAAGGAAAATATCAAAGAAGAAAATAAGTACATTAGAAAACTAAGGGAACAAATCAAGAAATTAAAAGAAAGACATAAGGAGGTCAACAAGGAGTTAAAAAAAGCAAATAGAATGATTGTTAGTTTGAAGATACAAGTTGAAGAGAAAAAGAAAATTTAGGAATGTCTAAATGATATGATTAAAGGTAAGACAAAGGAATGCGCAAAACTAGAACAAGAGGTGGTGAATTTAAGATTAGATTTGTAGAAAACAAAAATTTATGAAGATAAATTTAATGAGAGTGTAGTTCAGTTTGATGACATGATGACCATGCAAAAAAATTCAAAATATAAAAGTGGATTAGGGTTTTAAATTGGGGAGTTCTCATTATAAAACTGAAGATAAAGGTAGATCTATTCTTGTAGAGAAGACATAAACTAATATACCCGAGATAGAGAGATGAACGCGGGGAAGCAATTCTAGAATCAAATAAGTCAAGTAAGAAAAACACCAGTCATGCAACCTAATGCTTATAGGTGCCCTTATTTTAATGGTTATTATTATTTTTTGATATATTTGGACATAAGGTATAGAATGTAGAAGAAAAATGAATCAAAATACTACACCATTCTCTTGACAGTGCTTTATTTGAAAAATATTTTGTCATAAAGCTAGTTAATGTAGACGTTATATATAATATGAATGGTTATAATAGTAGAGGAAATGGATCTTTCTATGGTCATTATCATATATGCAATGGTTTAAGACACAAATATAATCAATGGAGCTATAGAATGAATAAAAGAAATATAGGACAAAGAATTGATAAATACTACAATTACAAAAAGTTTGGACATATTGATAAATTTTACAGGAGGAATTTAAAAAAGGATGATTCAGTAAAAAGAAACAAATAAAGAAGAATCTATCGAAGAAATAAAGAATGAGAGGAAAAATATCTGAAAGAAAAAGGAAAATGTGGAAAAAGATGAAGCTACACCTATCTCTGGTGTAGAAGTTTCCTCTGGGAATTAGCTCGAGAGCTTTGGCTCAAGGGGAGCTACAATGAAGATCTTATCCTCCCTCCCTCCACTTCCAAATAAATTTATGTTGTTAACACACCATGAAGATATGGTATGTAGGATGATATGATTGATCTTTTGGTGAAGACTAAAAAAGAAAAAACTTGTAGTGCAAAGGGTTGCTGATAGGGAGATCTTCTTCAAACTAGCCCTATTTCCTTTAGGACTTACCTAGGCCTTTCCTTGACCTATCTTAGGGTTCCTTAGACCCTTCACACTGAGGGATTCTTTCTATTCTCCTCTATTCCTCAAGATCTCACTACCAAGGTTTACAACTCAATCTTGTTCACAATACCCTTGATATGAATTCAACTATGGAGTTCATCCCCTCTTCCAAATACTTGGTTCATTGTGATAAGCATGAGAGAAGAATCAATTTGTCTTATTTTGGTTCATTTTGAGGTGTTCCACCATGTAACATCTCCCTTCTACAAGTCGATCTCCAAAACTTAGACCAAAAGGCTACTAGGTCCTTGTAGGTCTTCCAACACACATATTAGGGCTTAACTTTTCAAATTTACACACAAGTGGCCAAAGTGATTACATTTCCTGATACCCTTTTTGAAGTTACAAAGGATTATGAACTCTTTAGGTCTCATCAACCCCTCCGTACAACACTTTCATATCTTTAAGCCTTGTTTTTAGGCCTAATTAGGCCTCACTGGTTTTCAGTGAGGGTTTGATGGTTACACCCTTTGCCAATTTGGTAAAAGGATCTCCTTCATAGGATTGAGTCTTTGATCATTAAGGAACACTTTCCTAAATTTGGATTGACATTATCAATCCCTGAGCCCTCTCCCATTTGCTGGATCAACAACAAGCTACCTAACCGGGCTAGCTCTGGCTCGCCTAGGGATTTCTCTTAAAAATATTTCCCTTGCAAACTAGAGCATAAAAATAAATATTTATAGAGAATATACAATTCCCTAACATAATCTAGGAGGCCATACAAAATTATCTATGAAATCTTATGTTAGAGCCATTATTGTTACCTCTACTCTAAACAATCCAACAAGTTGGTCACAGAGGAGGATTCAGGTTACAAAGCTGAAAAGAAAGCTATCAAACTAAAACAAAGCTCTAATCTACTTAGAAAATCATTAATAATAAACTCATGCAAATATTTTCTCAATTCTAATCCATGTTCAAGGATTACCGAGCCTTCTATTCAATGCCACAACGGGTACAGTCACACCAGTCTATAAAAAATGAAAAGCACACACATTAAACCAAGTTCCAACCTTATGTCTCGATAGGAAAAATACATATATAGGCTTAGTCAACCGATTTTGATTGGTTTCAACCCTATAACTAACTCTATCTCTCGGACAAGCCTTAGACAATTTGTTGTCATGACAACTTTGCAAAATTGCTTGACAACTTTGCTAGGGTTGTACCAATAGTTCTAAAAAGACCCCTAAGACTCACCTAAGACCTATAAGACCCTTTTTCATATTTATTTCACTCATTTATCTTATTTTTACAGTCAAGCCATGACTTTGATTGATTGGTAACATTCAATGGCATATAAGCGATATCCTTTGGGTCTATTCTAGACTTGGTGAAGCCTTCACTAAAAAACCTAATCAACTTCCTAAAAGCCTATTGGAACTCAAACACACACCTACACTAAAAAACATGAAACAAATTCCTTTAATGGACTATGACTTGGCCAAGGTCACTACAAGCCAAAACTAGGTGACTAGGAGCTAGGTGGGCCAAGAACCTAGGTGCTCCTGCACCAGTTGTAGAGCTTCAGATTCTACCTGGATGTATTGACAAGGTTTTAGAAGCTTTTTCATTAAGCATAATAAATTCAAGCTAGGGAAAATTGGACAAGATTTTACAAGAAATTTTCAAGAAAAAATCATTCACTTGATGCAAAATAAAAGGAGAAAAGAGTGATCAAGGTGATTTGTGAGTGCGAGAGTTTTTGGATTTGAGTTTAACTATACACCTATTTAACATGAATTTCTTGTAGTGGATTTTTCTTCACATAAACTATGACATTATATGCTCACTCATTTAGTTAAACTCATAACAAAGATTGATCCCTTAAATTTTCTTCTGAATAAAGAAACATTAACAAGAAGACTAGAAAAGTGGGTGATGGTCTTTGTAATCACCCAAAAATGGTCTAGTAAACCTTGAGCTCCACTCTAACATTAAACATTAAAAATACTAGACTTTATCTTATGCTTAATCAATCTTATCTCTTGATCAAATCATCACTTTATCATATTATTTGATGATATCCCAAAGTTTGACCACTTTATCTTATGTCTTATTTGATTAAAAGAACATGTCCCCTTTTAATTAAATAAAATCCACTTTATCTTATGTGTGCACATGAAAAATGAATTTCCTAATTTAAAAAGAAAAGAAAAAGGTTTTTGTCTTGACATGAGTGGAATCTCTTTTGGCTCTTAATCCTCACCATTCATTTCTACCTAACCATTCTTTTCCATTTGATTTTTCCTCTTGAGAATATTGTCCTCTAAAGTCAAAATAGGGATTATTCTCCACCCTTGGATTTTGCCTCTTAATCTCCACCATCCATTGCTCTTTAAAATGAGGTGCTTTCTTCACTCTTGCATAATTAGATCATTCATGCTAGTGTTATGCTATCATTTTGTTTACTTGCATTTTACGAGCATTCTAGTTTACTTTCATTCTAGGTGAGAATTTCCTTATTACATTTAGCTTAAATCACATAGATTAACTAGGAGGTATTGTAATCTTGTTAGATTAGCTTTGATTTCTTATTCTTGCATTTTTATTCTAGCTTAGATCTTGCATTTCATATAGATCTCTCATTCTTGCATTATCATTTTGAATCTTCCATTCTATGGTGCACCTTGCAAGGGTTTCTTATTGAGGTTAATTTGAGAGCCACTATCCATAATGCTTACATTCTTGCACATCATAGATAGTAAGCTATAAACCACCTCTTGAGATTTCCTCTTCCATGGATCCTCTCAAGTATAATAGTTTATATAACTATTTCACATTTTGATCACACATTTTTGGCACCCACCGTGGGGCTATATATGATTTTCTAGTTCCATTTCTTGCATTTTCATATTTTTGTTGTCGTGGGTTCATCATTTCTATTTTGCATCCTAGAAAGTTGTAAGACATTCCAACATATACCTGTGCAATATTTATTAACACTGCCAGAGAATATTTCTTCTTGTTATGGAATATCACTCTATTATACAGAGAAATATCATATTCATTCTGGCGAAGTATTGTATGACTTCTTTACAATCTGTCATATCATTTTGAAATATCTCCTAGCTCACAGAAGACTGTCGTACGATTTTCTTGGAAGACTGTGAAGTTTCACCCAGATTTATTTGCTGTCACAGTCTGGTTTTGGGCCGAGTTCACTTTCATTTTCTTGCATTTTTGGGTTTTCTGGTTTTCTAACAAAATCTAACAAGTTGTTTTGTAGGGCTATTGGTTTCATTTGCATACTATTTTGTGCCCTAAATTGTGGTTTTGTAGGGGATCACTTGTCAAAGAAGTTGCATTTCTAAAACTACTAACTTGTGGTTTTGAAGGTTGCCTTGGAAGATACGAATAAATATTGTACTTGCATATACTTGATTTTCTAGGCACCTAGCTTAATGAGTGTTATTTTGGTAAATGAACAAGTGTTTGATGTGTTTGGGATACACTATGTAGTAGGAGATTATTCTCTTTTCCTCACAGAAAATCATAAATCTAGACCTCTATTAGTTATCCATTTACTTTCTTGTATTTACCTTTAGAGGGTCTGTCAAGAGAACAATCTTTTTGGAATGACCCAAGAGGGGAACAAGCAGACCTAGTTTCTCCATCCCACTATAATCAAATGCTTACTTCAATCTAAAGAGATGGAAGACATGACTATTTCTACTTCTAATGCTTCTTCATGTGTAGGGCCTAGTTGCCTAAATCTTTCTAAGCAAGACTACATTTGACTAGGTGCTTGTAATCTTGTTTACAAAATTACAAGGTAAGTACATTCAACTTGTGTAGGGATGAGAGGTCTAAATATTTCTTGCAATACTATGCATTTTGGGTGCTTGTAGGGCTATAGGCCTTAATTTTTCTTGCAAAACTACAAGGGGTAGTCATGAATGAAGACCCTTATTAAGAACCTAAGACTTAGAAGCAGAGCATTTTGGCCGTGTAACTTCCTTTGTGCAAGGATTGATCGAAGTGGACTTACCTAGATCACCCCAAGACACTCATTGTATGTGTTCCCTTAGATGCCAAAGCTTAAATATGGTAATATGGAAAGACGTGTGATTTGAGCATTTTTCTCTTCCAATTGATCCATAACTTTCATAGTCGTAGGAAAGGCCACTCAACCACCTAATTGTGGGGCCAAGAACATCAAGTTGTGGGAAAAGGTTGAAGCACTTCCCTCTTGACCTTAGGGTAGAACATGCTTGATGTTTCTTCTATTTATGTAAGACCCATGGAAATCATTTAAACATACACATTATGGTTCTATTCATGGAGTTTTCCTTTGAGACCACACAAATGTTTTTATCATTCAAGGTTGCTTTGGTCCTTGCTTGATTGTTTTAAGACTACTCTATGTGCGACAATTGCTTTGAAAATATCAAACTTGCTGTTAAACTTGCTGTTACACATTGTCACTCTACCAAATTAGTCAAAAAAATTGATCAAAACAAAGATTTTAAGTCAAAATTGATTCTTCATTATTTTTTGATTAAATATCATCTGCCTTCAGTGAGAAATATCACACGACACTTTAAAGTGTCATCTTCAGTCCAGATAAATATCACCCCACTGTACTGGGGTATATCGTACCACATGTATACAATATATCATATTGTCTTAAAGTGTTGTCCTACTTCACTAGGGTCTATTATATGGATTTTGTCTCTTGTTTAAGTATCATCTGGTTATTTGAGGTCTATCACCCAGATTTTGATCCAAGTTGGATTGATCCAAATTTTCTCTTAGCTGAAAAGGATTACTTATATTCCTTGGTTATATTCTTGACTAGTAGAGTGGTTCACTTTTCTAAATTTCTCTTGGTTGTCTTATCTTATCTTGGCTTTATCTTTGACTCGACTCACAAGTGTCATACCTAGGGTTCTTACCCATATCTTGGGCACTTCATGACAAGTCATCTCTCTTTTCTCTCTTTTTCTCTTTTCTTTCTTTTGGACAAGTGAACACTTTGCTTCTTTAGGGTAGACATAAGGTCATCTTGTGTCATCTTATTTGGTAACAACTAGATACCAAATTGATCAAGGAAAGCAAACACCCATCAGCTTTGACGAATTACCCTTTCCCACTTGGTGTCAGCATCATCACAAAAAATATTGTCAAGTTATCTTTGACAAGGAATAAGAAAATAACAAAATATGGTTTGATCCTTTTGGAAGTACTTTTGATAGCACTTGTGAGACACCTATTGCCTCATCAAAATATGAAAATAGTCTATCTTTCACCGTGTCTAGAGAAGAGCATAACAAATGATTCAATGATCTTTTTGAGAAAAATGAAAGATTAAGGAAAATTGAATTGGAAAGAAATGCTTACATGGAAGAGCAGACAACCCGATTGGCTCAACAATTTAACAAAAATTTCTATAATAGAAATAATTCACCATAGATATCTCCTCCAATATCTTAACACAATGGATATGATTCACCTCCGAGGTCTTCGCACTCCAGAATAGGAAACGGTAACAATACAGAGCAAGAAATTACTAGAGAAGAGATCCTACATTTTCAATAAGATGATCGTTACCAAAATCTGATGTTGAAGACATTAGAACAAAATGGTGACCAAAAATTTTTACACCTAGCTTCTAGAGGATTGAAGCTTCCACATGACTTTGATGTTGATGGGTTGATTCAAAAAAAAGAACCCTCTAATTTAGAGGTTACCATGAAAGAAGTAAAGAGTCTAAAAAATGAAATATCAAACTTACGAAAGGAAACAAAGAAACCTAAATCATCATTTTTAGTGGAATCTATATGTGCATTACCTTTTGACAAGATTTTGTACATGATTCCTTTTCCAAGGGATATTGAGATCCCTAAATTTGACAAATACGGTGGTAATGGAGACCCACATGATCATATTAGACAATTTTATGTTCTAAGTATGGATTTCATGCATGATAACACTCATCTTATGAGACTCTTCCCTAGGATTCTAAGTGGCCAAGCCATGGAATGGTTTACAAATCTTACACCTCCACTTAAGTCTTTTGATGAGATTATGCAAAGATTTATACAACAATATTCTTATAATATTCAACATCCAGTAACTATGCCCGACTTATGCAATATTAAGAAAAGGCAAGGTGAACCCTTTGTGACATTTTTACAAAGATGGATAAATTTGCACTCAAGATATCAACGCCAACTTCTTGAAATGAAAAGATTGACATCTTTGTCAATAATGCATTCCTGAATTGCACTATGACCTTAGGAAGTGAGTCTTTTTCACTTTTAATGACATGATTGAGAGTTCCTTTCACATAGAAGATGTCTTGGTTAAAAAGGGTGAAATCAATCTAAGTGAAGAGAAGTCCAACACTAGTAATGGATACAAAAAAGATAAGAGAAAGCCTTGGAAAAAGAACAAGCATATGGTTAACGATGGTGTTTTTGATGAACCCAAGACTAAGGAGCCCATCTTTAACTTGGTCAATGCTATCTTGACAACTCGACAACAAGAAGCTGCAAAGATAAATGAATCTAAACAGACTAGACCTCCATGGGTGCCTAGGCCTAAGTGAGATTTTACACCTTTGGGAGACTTGTACAATGTGATACTTAAGACATTTCTCTCCAACAAGATTATCGCATTGCCAAAATATACTAAGCCTTATGAACCTGAGGTGAAACCCAAATGGTGGAATGATAATCATTACTATGAATATCATAAGAACAAAGGACATAAGACTTCCAATTTCATAAGGTTAAAATATATTATCCAAGATCTTATCGAGAATGGGAAAGTTGGAGTAGATGGTCTTGTCAAGAATTTTGACCATAAAGATTTTAAAGAGACACTCCCTAAGTATGATAAAGGGGAGGCATAAACATCTAATAAGGAAGAAGGAGATAAGATCAATTATACCTACATGAACAATGACAATATCATCAATATGATCAAACCAATGGATGAAAGTGTCAACATGGTAAGAGATAATGGACCCAGCTATAATTCAGATTTTGATGAGACACCTAAGGTCATCCTGAGAAGTGCTAATTCTTTCATGCAAATTTGATCTTCTGATGAGTCTAACCACATGATTATGCGTAGGGGTTTCAATTCTCCTTCACCTAGGGAGTGTCTCAATGTTGTTACCAGAAGTCAACCCAAAGTTAAGCTTAGAGGTCTGACCTCTTCAAAACAAGAAAATCCCAAGAAAATGACCTCTACTTCTAATAAGCCTAGCTACATTTTAGTAAATCAACTCCAACGAACTCCAGCTCAGATTTCCATATTTGACTTGCTAGAACTATCACCTACACATAGGGATATTTTAAAGAAAGCCTTGCAGACAACTAGTGTCCCTAAGAACATTGACATTGATCAATTCTAGACTATGGTTAATCTTATTTCTACTCCACATTTCCTTTCCTTTTCAGAGGAAGATGATAAGTCCTTAAGCCACCCACACAACCTTTCCTTTCACATTGAGATTCAAATCTATCAAAATTGAGTCAAACATGTGCTGATAGATAATGGTGCTGGATTGAATATTTATTCTTTCAATGTAATCAAGTAGTTGGGATTGTCAAAATTTACTATTGATTCTAGAAAAAGGATCACTATCAAGGCTTATGATGAATTTGAGAGGTCCTTTAAAGGACTAATATTGTTACCCATTCAGGTTAGTCCAATTGAGAAAGAGGTAATGTTCCAAGTTCTTGATATCCCTCTTGCCTATAACATACTACTAGGGAGACCTTGGATTCATGACATGCAAGAGGTCCACTCTACTTATCACTAGTGCATAAAATTCCCTTTCAATAGGACTAAGATCTCTATCTCAAGAGATAATTCCATGTCTATTAATGCACTCACTATTGAGTCCTTGGTACCAAACAATAGGGTTGCCGATGAGAATAAGACCACTCTTGCTGACTGTGAGAGAAAATTAAAAATAATGAACCTTGGAATAAGAGAATACTAACTTGACTCCATTGATACACTTCTAATTTCCCCTCTCTCTTATGGGAAACCTTCAGAAGATAACAAACCTTCATCTTCTTCCATGACATGATATGGTACTTTTTTTCAATCCTCATGTGTTTAGAACATGAAAGAGAAGAACAAGCTGTTAGGGAATGGATCTATAGAGGAAAAGAACCTAAAGAGGTTGTTCTCACTACTATAGTGTCTCCTAAGAAATATGAAAAAGGATATGAATTCCTAGCTAAAATAGGTTATCTTAGTCAACGTCCTTTAAGGAATAAGATACATGCTCTTGTTGAGCCTATGAGACATACTAATGGGAGAAACTTTAAGGATAAGACTAGACTAGGATTTTCCAATGCACAAATAGTTGTTAACCCATCTCCTAAAAAGAAAGAATCCGAAGAAGAAAATTTGTCTTCTCCTATTTATGATCAAAATGAGGACAATTATATTCCTTCTACTGACATCCTTTGGAATGAAGAAGGACCCTCACTTGAACATGATGATGAAACTTCTAAATCCCATCATGGCATGACTATTACAAAGAGATAGAGATGCTAACTCACAAGAACCTGAATGGGACTTAGTTGAATCAATGGAATTGGGGATATATATGGTTCATACCTATGCTAACCAAACTGAGGCAGTAGATGAGTCACTTATAGGGCATGGTGATTCAAACTTACATCCCTCTCTCATTGATCAAGTTGACCATGCTAGGAATCAGATCGATCTAGGTAGTTTTGAAGGAAACCTTATAAGTTCTAAATATCTTATCCCTAGAGATGATTCTCCCCATATCAATTCCTTGAAGCCCATCCCTTCCCTCCCACTCATATACCCTGAGCTTAGTGATTGGTTGCAAAAAAACCTACCACCTACATTACCTACCTTTAAGAATGACTATGAAATTTCCTTTTAGCATAATGCCATTGAAATCATGGTTTCCTCCACCAATGAACCAACAAAAAATATGATTGAGATAGTGTTGGTGAACATATTTTTCTTTCTTTGCAAATAGTTTTTACTCATGAACTAACTCTGTGGCCCACACATGAAAGATACATAATCACAATAGTTGGGTAAGCTTGCGATGATTACTTCCATCTTAATTTTCTCTTAGGTACAACTCCCTATCATATTGCCAATAAATATCCTAACTTACAACTTATATTATCTTTTAACCCAAAAGATTTAAAGACTTCTACAATTGATATTTGGCGATGAGCTCAAACAACAAAAGAAACTGAAACTACAAGAAATTTAAATGCAAGGAAAACATAGTTTCTTTAGTAATATTTCCTAAAATTTTTTAAATAGAACTAAAATTAACATTAAGCTAAAGCAAGATCATCAAAGAACCATTCGAGATAACATACAGAATGAATTAACACTCACATAGAAATGTATCATCTATTCATTCCAAACAACATAGATTCAGAATAGCTCCGTAAGTTTAGATCATAATCATGCAACACAGGAAAAAATTACAGTTCTATAGATGATCCAGACATCTAACACTAAATTTTGTAGGAAAATAAAATTCTATTCTATATTCTCTTTTAATTCTAACTTTCTAACCCCTTAAACCGTTTATTTAGTATCATTTATAGTTTTAGGTAACCAAGAGGTCTCCCTAAAAACCTGACCTCTTAGTTCCATCAGTTATAAAAAAGAAGAAATAGTTATTGGACACATGTCCATCTGAGTTCAACAAAAAAAGAACAAGAAACAGTTAAATATCCAGGTCAGATTCCTTGTCAATGACAAGTTCATCTTCATCAGCATTTCCATCCTCTTCTTTCATGGTGACACGTGCATCTTTCCACTCCTTGTACGCCTCTACAAATTCCTTTACTGCTGGGAGATGTGGGACTTTGAGATTTAGGATCTAGACCTTCAATGATTCTTTCTCCCACTTCAACTTCTTAATCTTCTCAGCTTGGCTAGGGAGCAGGTCCACACCGAGGTACAACAATGATTCAATCCTTGCTACTTGTGTGAGATCTGTCTCTTTCAGATCTAGATTCTCTTTGATGGCATACATTACTTTCTTAATTGACTTCAAGGAGATGTCCAATCATTGATCATTGAGACTTTCTGAATATAGATGAGAGTAATTAATCACCTTAAGTTCATTGATCATGGACCTCTACATTTATTTGGCTTCATTCTCCCATTGTTTTGTATCCTTTATGACAACCCTCAGGGTAGAGATTTGGTAGTTGATGTTCCTCCTTGTGATGAAGAAGATGAACTCATTGATCAATTTAAAGGCTTTCTTAGAGGAGAACTTGGAAAACCCATATTGGTCAATGTGCAAGAATTAGGTCATAGTAGTAACCTATTTGTGTTCTTCTTTTTCCCATACCTGAACTTGGGTTTGTAATTCTCCAATGAGAACTTTTGTGTTATGATAGATCACATGGGAATCCTTGATGTACTTATTACCAACTTTGATTATATTATCAATCCATTCATCAGTAACAGAGATTAGGGCCTTGCCCATCTGTATTTGGTTCAAGATTTTTTTTCCTTAAGGTGAATTCGGGTCAAAAGACTGAGGGGATTGTGCTATGGGAAGAGCATCGAAGCTATAAATAGAATTAATGAAATGCACCATATCAAGGATATTTTGCTTCATTTCTTTCTTATCCTTGTTGTCTTTCTAGGAATTAAATAACATCTATTGGACAAACTCCTTGAACAAGTGATTATGAACCATGTGATCCATCATTCCTAGTTCAATCTTTGTCACTTCAAAATCCTTGATTGCTAGATCCTAATTTTTTTCTCTTGGCTTGTACGTGGCTACCTCTGTGGACCATTTCCCAATTTTGGAATCTGTGAACACTCTAGATGTAGTCCTTTCTTTCTTGGCCTTAGGGACCTTTTGTACATACTTACTCACTATGTCCTGGATAGGTACTGAGACGGGAACCAAGCTATGCTTTTGGTTCACCAAAGAAGTTAACCTTTCTGGCATAACTTTAGTTGTGGGTAGAGCCTCAGGTGTCTTTTTAGGAGTCTCCGTGATCTCTAGAGTAAAATATTTGATCTCAAAGAGGTCTTTCCCCAATTGTTCATTATCTTCTACATTTAAATCTACCTCCTCTGACCTATCCCCTTCGAGGTTCACAATCTCTATGTTAGGGGAAGCCATCTAGTTTGATTTCTTAGACTTTTTTTTTGACCTTGTATGTTGGGGGATGTGAACAATGAAAAATGGTTCAATCTTGCCTTTTTTGTGGGGTTTTCTAATGCTCTATTTCTTCTTTAAACCTGCATCATCCATAGGATTAGAAATATTAGAACTAGAAGTAGAGGGTAAAAGAGGAGTCACTACAAACTCATCTACCACTGCTCTAGGTTTTTCAAATTCCATTTTCTCCTTCAACCATTTCTCAGTGAGCTAGAACACTTTCTTAGTCCTTGATTGTAAACTCTCCTCCTCGGTGCTTGTCCAACTGACAATGTATGCAAACGGTTTGTGAACTTCTTGAATTTTGGTTCAATTAAATTTGAACCATCCTCTTCTATTCCTTTGACATTAATTTTCAGCCTCATAGAGAAAATGTAGGAAACCCATAACCTGTTTTGTTCTCTTTTCAACATTTTGTGCTCATTTGTACAATCTTGCCAAAAATCCTCGAGATGAGGTGTGGGAAAAATATGGGTTTTAAGCCTTAGGTAATTACAAGAAAAGAATTCTTTATCAAAGCCTTTTCTCTGAACATAATTTTAAGAACCAAAGCCATAGAGATTACTCCCAATGCTCAAAGCATTGTCCACATATTTGCATGTAAATATGCCTAGCTTAATGGGGAAAGGAAGCTCCCACTTCACTTCAGGGAGGAATCTCTTCAATACCACCACGACCTGTCTGCATATCTCAGCTGGGACAAAACAATCAAATGTGTATCTTAGCAATTGGAGAGGTTCATCCTTGAAACCTCCAATTCTAATGTAAGTGAAACGGGGGAACTAAATGTAGAAACTCTCATATTTCTTTAGTGTATTTTGAGCTACCAAAGACAAATGTTTAAGTGGGTGACCTACTAACTCAAAACACATCTTCCTTGAAAATACATTATGAACAATCTTGTAATTACTTAGCACATTCTTCCTTTGCAACATAGGGCAGTACTCATAGATACACATGTCTTCCAATCATGGTTCTCACATAATTCCACTTAAATCCCAATTGTAAGCCAAATAGTACATTAGGAATGAATACATGAAGAAATCACTGCAAGCTAGTTCTGACATGTTGAGTTTCTCCTTCAACGACCTAGCAATTACCTCTACCTAATCCATAAACTGTCCATGCTTCAATATAATTTGGACATAAAAGTAGATCCATTCTAAAAATAAAAAAGCTTCAAGGGATCCTTTAACTTTGTGTAGCATGACCAAGAGGTATTGTATGTAGGGATGAACATGATCTTTGTGTAAGCTATAGGGTAAGCCTAAACTGCCTCATTGAGGAACTAACAACCAATTATTTGCAATGGAGTTATGATTTTTCTTACTTTCCTCATTAAATTTGATAATAGATTAGGCGGGTGAAAACTCAGAGAAAGTTTTCTCTAGTATTTTAAGGGAAGACGCCATAATATCTCTTTCAACTTTTAATAGTACACTACCTTCCCTCTTTAGGATAGTGTCTGTTTGATTGTCATAATTCTTAATGCATTCAAGAATCAATTCAGGGTACACTGTGGCGGCAAGAAAGATAGACACTTCAAAAAGACCACTACCCAAAATCTCTACTATGAAGGGTTCCATGACATGATCAATTATATGAGCTTTTAAACCCTCTAAATCATATCCTTTTAAATTCATATCAAAAATCACAGGGCCATCACATGCTAAGCTAAAAACATTTCCAAAGAAATGAAGGGATGATTTCATGGCATTTACAAAGAATTTACAAAAGAAAGCTTTGTAATCCTAAATTATGCAATGAAAGCCTAAAAATTACGAGAGAAGAGAGTAGCCGAACTCACCTTCTTGCCTACAAAAAACCTCTGCCAATTCCTTAGCTTTCTATGACCTTACCTCGGCCTCTAGATGTTAAGCACTCGAGAATGTGGAAAATGCTTAAGGCAACTTGAGTTTAAAAATCAAAGAAAAAGGAATCCTTTTACCCATTTAATGAAAATCCTATGGCATGGCTTCACCTTAGATTTGATTAGACATTCACACACTTCACTTAATGATTTTCCTTTTGCACAATTTTTGAAACCATAACTTGCCATCATTATATAACCACCTCAATTTTTGCCACCTCATCCTTCCACGACCGCCATTTAATGCATGACTTATCGGGACCCACCACTGAGCTGTACCATGATCTTCCTTCTTTCTTTGGGATGTTGTATATACCTTGAACATTGATGAACGAGGAAGAACACATTTCAAATAGGTTGAAAGGTGTTCAAAAAATTTCATAGCCAAAATTTGATCCCACCACTTGCCAACTCATAAAAAAGGTATCAGAAATAGACCCATTCACTTTCCTCAAGCTCTTCGGGTGTGCCAAACAAACTACATGCCAGTTGTCACTTGTAATCCATGTCAAAATGTCTTCCTCCTTAGTTGCATTGAAATTCCTTGAATCAATTTGAACTTCCTTGAACTAGGTTCAAGGTTGTTCAAGGGTGTTTAGACACAACATGAAAATGTAGAGACTTGACACTAGTCATAACATAGAAGCTAAAAAAGGGCCAAGGTTACAATTTAAAATTGATTTTGACAACGGGAAGACATAAAAGAAGTGTGATCTTAGGAAAACATCAAACTTGGTAGATAACGTGGACATGGGAAGTGTACAAATGAATAAAGGCAACTCCAAAATAATATAGGAAGACTAGGTTGAAAATAGGGGCTAACATCGGCTCCGACTGGGGACTGCATTTTACCAAAATGTAACGAACTCAAAAATCTTTGGTTTCACAAAATGGAAAAAAGGGGCAAGGAAAAAACACAACAAAAAAAAACCAACTACCCTAGGAAAACATGGAGACCTATTGTATACAAAAGACTAACCTTTTAGGACCTTAGAATTTGAAAAATTTCAAGTCTTGTCCATTATAAGAAAATAGTAAGACTACACCATCTGGATATGCAAGCCTGAAATAATTTAGTCCCATCTCCTCTATGATGTGGAAAGGAACTTTCCACAAAGACTCTAACTTTCCATGAGAGCCTTTGGGCTCTTTTCTTTTTTCCTATAGTAGGACTTCATCCCTCGTGATAAACTTGTGGGGCCTCACCTTTTTGTCAAATATATTTTTCACTCTGACTTGATATTCAGTAATTCAATCCACCATTACTTCTCTTTCCTCTTCCATTTTATGTAAATACATTTTCCTTTTTTCCAGGGAGTCTCTGAAAACTTGATCTTCAATGGAAGTTTGTAACTTTGTTGCTAATAATTCCAAAGGTAATGACACTTGTACACCTACTCCATATACTATTTCAAAGGGCGCCATATCTATTTATCTCTTTCGTGTGATCTGGTTAGCCCAAAGTGCCTCATACAGCTTCTTATGCCAATTTTTACCATTCTCATCGACCATTTTCTTCATAATAGAGATCAGATTCTTATTGCTTGACTCTGCTTGTCCATTCCCCTAAGGGAAATAATCAAATGAGCGAGCTAGAGTAATGTTGTGTTTGTAACAGAACAAGGTTAGTTCTTGAAATGAAAAATAGGTGGCATTATCAACAACGACCTTTTGGGGTACCCCAAAATGCATCAAGATGTTCTCCTTTAGGAAGTCACACACCACCTGAGAGTTAGCTTTCTTGGTCGGGATGGCTTCTACCCATTTTGTGAAATAATTTGTCCCTGTCAAAATATATGTATGCCCAGTGCTGGAGTGATGGTTCACCAGTCCTTTAAAGTCTATACCCCATTGCTTGAAAGGCTCATCCACAACTGGCCTCAATAGAAGGGCTGCAATTGGGGCTTCCTTGTGAACAACTGACATTTTTCACAATTCTTAACATAAATGTAAGCATCCCTGAACATACCTGATGAGTAAAAATAGTTTCTGAGAATTTTGAAAGCTGTGACTGTGGAAGAGAAGTGTCCATGATAGGATTCTTTATGGAAAGATCTCATCAATTGTTATTTCAGGTCCTTATCAACAAATCTAAGGAAAGTGTCATCTATTCCCCACTTCAATAGGGTACCTTCAACGAGCACATACTTTTCTGCCTTCAACCTCAAGTTACATCTTTCTTTGGACAATAAGTGTTCATGACATTCTTGTTAGGATTGAGTAATATTAAGAGGGGGGTGAATCAGTATTACAACACTTTATATTAAACTTAAGACAATTCCAAATGAACCACATGATTGTAGAAATGAAAAGAATATAAACAAATAACACACAACTCATAACATCATTATTTGTTTTTGAGGAAACCCTGGCCAAGAGAAAACCCTGGTGGGGATGGTACCCACAACTATGCACTAAAATTTAATATCCCTATTAGGAGATCTAGCCTTGTTAGGAGTTGAGTATTACATAGTACATTTCCTTGTTAGAGGAATATCAACCTTGTTAAAGGTATACAAAACCTTGTTAAAGGTATACTGAGCTTACAACTCTTACAAATAATATTTCGATTACAAAGAGTTCTCAAGAGTGAACAAAACCAAGATCTACTATGATTTGATAGTTCTAGTTGTAGTTCTCAATATCCTCTATCAATTACTAATCTTGCATCTGCCATCAACCATTACTGATATCCCAATTTCACATCCATAATTCATACACCACATCTATCACTTTCACAAAACACTCTTCATTTATATGTATTCTGTCATTCAGTTAGCTCTCAAATATAATACAAAACATAATAATTAATAATGTGAATAGTAAATACTAAGTTAGTGATCTTGTATTACCAAAGTGTCATCAATCCACAATCTTTATCTAACTTAGCACATTACCATTCCATCTTACATTCCCTTAATCATTGCGACTGTTCATATGCCCTATTTCACTGTTCCTTTATCTTCACGTGTCTTCATATCATTGTAACTTACTGATATCAATACCAAATCACAAGTGACCTTAACTAAAGGTCATATACATCCCAAAATGTCTTCCTCTAAGCTCGCAAGCTATCATCTATCATCTATTATCTTTGATGTCCAAAACAGTTCTCCAGTACTCTGTAAATCCTATTCCATACTTAGTCATTTTCAATACAATATCTTCAATACTCATACTTCATGCGATCACCATATCATATGTGTTTCCATAAATGGAAACCCTCAAGTTCTTTCTAGTGCTCATAAAACATCACTTGCCAATAATCTCTCCCTTTGGCATTGATGGCAAAACTTAGCAAAAAATGACTAAGTGTCCAAAACAATAACTGTACTCGTCCCTCTTCTTTTTCTTTTCTATATACATATATATATTCTCTTCTTCCTTTTTTTTTTAATTTACTCTTTTATTTTATTTTTATTTTCTTCTTTTCTTCTTCTCATTTTTGTTCTTCTCTTCTTCTCCCCCTTTGACATCAATGGCAAAGGTATACCCAAAATTGCAAAATTTTACAAAAATGTAGGACTTAGTGCTTGCTCACCAGTTTTAGAATATCTTGGAAGGAGTCTTCTAAGGTCTTTGCTTCATCATTCCATGATTTTATCAACATATCATTGACATGTATTAGGCCATTCAATTCATAAGATGAAGTCTTTAATGCCTTCAATTTTGTGGGTATAGAGTTGGTCACTGACTTCCTTCAAATTTTTCTCTAATTATCTCTTCTCTGTCTTTTCTTTTCCGATCTTCACAAGGGATTCATATTTTTTGTCAAAGTTGTCTAGTGCCATGTTAAGGTTCTCTACATCATCTTTTCCTTGAAACAAAATAGATATAGGGAGTATTTTAATCACTGTATCAACTGCCTTAGAAATTACCTTAACCTTTTTGTCACCTTTTTGTTTTGACCTTTCTTTTGCCTTAGCAAATGCCATGAAGGATAATCTCAACAATTCATCCTCATCCATGTTCTCTACATCAATTCTCATAGGCTTGTCCATACATTCCAACAATAAAGTGGTGGAAGTATCAGGTTCTTTCTTGACTTCTGCTCTTATTTCTTCTTCTTCTCTCTGTTTGGTTTCTTCTTTCTATTCTTCCTCTTCTTGTTTTCCCTCTTCTTCTATCACTGTACTATCCATGTTTCCTTGGAATGGATCACTCTCATCAAGTGTAGTGTCAAGAGTTATAGGCACACCAACAACAAAGAAGTCTATTTTCTTGTCAATATTTACTTTGCTTCCTCCCATAATACCCTTAGCTAACTTAGAGCTTTCTCCTATTCCTATAGGTGTGGGCTTGGTAGCCTTAGGAGGTGAAGCTTTCTCAGGCATTTCACTCATCAGTATTTGATCTAGTGCCTTCTTTGTATCCTCAATGACTTCATCATATTTTCTAGCCATTATTTTCACAATTCTTTCTTTTGTTCTCAATAAGGGTTTTAGTTCCTTAATTATCTTCTCTCTTTCCTATATAGAAACTACATGCAACATGTCCTCAATAACTTTGTTTCTTATTGCCTCATCTTCTATTTGTGCAAGTTGTTTCCTAATTTCTAACTTGCCATACAAGTCTTTTGGTATACTACCCTCAATTTCCAATAGATTCTTTTTGTAAACCAATAAATGCTCAATCACTATATCTTTAATTACTGACTAATTATCAGAGTCATACCTCTCACAGTATCTATTTAGTGTCTTCAAGTTACCATCTCTTATTATCCTTTTATGCAATATTTTAATGTCCAGCTTCTAGAGGTTCTTTGATTTCTTTTTTTTCTGCTTTCTCTTCTTTGTTCTCAGTTACCTTATCTTCTTTTCTCTTTGCTTCTACTTCAACCTTTTGTTTCTTGGGGCTATTAGGTTTGTTTGATCTGGTGGATCTCCTAGGTGTGCTTCCAGGTGCATCTTCTTGTGCTATCTTCTCAGGAGTAATAGATAGATCAATTATATTAGAAGTAGTACTTGGTATGTTCTCTACTTCAAAAGGTGGAGGGGCTTCAATTCTCATGCTTGCCAATCCAGAGGTTCCTTTTGTCATCTTAGTCCTTACTCCTTTTAGTTCTTCATTTGTCATCCCGACCTTCGCTGCCATATCATCAACCATTTTCTCTATCTTCCTTTTCCTTGTGCCTTTATCATGTTCTTCTTTGACTTTAGCTGACTTTTCTAAATATGTGCCCCATCTTTACTCAGATGTGTCAACTTTAGATGCAAGTACATGTTCTATCTGCATTACAAGAACTTCAGAACTGACCTCATATCCCACGGGGTAACAACACTTATTTCTAGGTTCCACTACTTCAAAGCATACACAATCAATTTCAACCATGAAACAAATTGTATCCTTATATTTTTCAACCAATTCCTCAGGGATTCTGTTACTTTCTTTCATTTTCCTTTGTAGGATTTTGATCATAGCAAATAAATCATCATCTACCCATGTACAATTTTTTCTTTGGTAGCTCTCTGATATCTAAATACCAGTGGGTATGTTGTTCTTCCATGCTCTAGGGTGCATTCCGGGAAACTTATGCTCAATATGTATGTACATATGAACTAGTAGTGAGCCAAATATAAATGCCTTAGACTTATCCTTCTTGACTATTTTCAAATTTTTCAAAAACTATTGTTCAATAATCTTGCATAGATTATATTTTATGTTCTCTTTCACCATCCTATATGCCATCATTATGACTCATACTAAAACTAAATTAGGTCTGTTGTTATAGTATAGCTTGTATCCTAGAGTCATTGCAACTAGTCTTACATCTTTTTAGAATATGTCATTGACAGTCATAGCTTGCTTATCCCATTTTGAATGAGTTAGGGTTTCAACTTGCTTTTTAATGTTATTTTCTGCAATAGGGATAGATCTAGTGTTATCTATCCCAGTAATTTCATGAATTAAATGACTACAGATCTTCACATGTTTCTCTCCTATCCAAATAAACTAGTCATGAACTCTATTAATTATTATCTTGAACCATTCTATTTTTTTGAATTCATTCACGAGGGTTAGCTTCATGATGGTTAGGTCATCTAAGTGTTTATACTCATCCTTCATTTTTCCATCAAATTCAATCATCTCATCAACTTCCCTGAATATCTCTACATCTCCTATTGTTTCATACTTGTAATGGATGTATGCCCTAATATCTTCCACGTGAAGGATGTCATGTGGTGTTTGCAAAAAAGCTCCTTCAGGGTCATCCTCACAAGATTTAAAGGGGTGTCTTTTAAAATTATATCTTTTCCTATCCACAACATCATATATCACAAGTGCATCCATAGCTTCATATTTGAGTAAATGATCTAAATACCTTTAAGACACTGAATTCAAGAATTTCACTTCGATCGATCACACAATATAGTTTTATGGTTGTTTAATATGCTTCTCCTTGGTCGCTACTCATCAAATGGTGAATAATTTAGATGCCTTGAGGTCTTTTATTCATCACCAAGTGAGTATATGCACTTGACTTAGTTATCTCAACTTCACATACTGTCCAGTCAATCACAAATCTCGCACTCATAGGACATGAATCTTCAAATGTTGCGATCATAGATATAGACTCCAAGGTGTCTGTATACACCATAACTAAGCTTGCATGAGCTTACTCCTCAAAATTAGGGGCTAGATATAATCTACTATCGTTACCCAATGCTCCTCCTAAGGCCATGCTCAACCTTCTAGGTCAATGTAGCAATGTTAACATCATGTGAAGACACTATAGTATCTAATGTCTCTCCCTGAACCAATGCCTTATTGAAGTCTTTGACCTTCCATATCTTACCATCATCTTCATCTTCTAGTTTCCTAAAATGATTCTTGAATTCATATATGTATTCACCAAGAATTTTTCCACTATCACCAATATGTTTCTTTATAACCATAGGAGGTGGTCCTCCTCTTTTGTCCATTCCATTATACTTGCAAAACTTTGCTATATGCTCTAAGTTGTTGCATTTGTAACATGTAGGTAGTCTTCTATCCTAATTAACCTGAAGTTTTCAAAACCCTACAGTATGCCTAAGGTTATTGCATTTGTAGAATGTGATCTTGGTTTTTGATTCTTCTATGATGTAATTGTTGCCCAAAATTTCCCTCTCGTTCATTTTCAGCCGTAGCCCTATTTTCCAAGTGAAATGCTCAAGTGTCCAAAACCCAGTGTGTTTTTGACCTCCTCTCTGCAGGTTCAGGATGTTTTCTACCATTTGGTCTGAAAGCCCAGTGTGTTTTCGATCTCCGCTCTGAAAGTTTGGTGTGTTTTTGACCTTCACTCTAAAACCCTCTCTGTTTTCGGCACCTTCTGTGTTTTTGACCCTAAGCATGCAACTCCGATCAGGAGGGTCCCAGTGCGTAAGGCTGTGCTAGTGTAGTGAAGATCTGACGACTGTCGCATGATCGTATGGCATCTTCTGATCCCATGAGATCATACAACAACTGTTGATGCGGTATCATGCAAGGTCTTCGGCGGTCAACTTCTACGGTGGCAGTCAGTGGTAGAATCTTAAGGTTAGTCACATGATCACATGTGCTCTTCCAAGCCCATGTGACCATATGACAAACCATCAATGGACTTTAGTGGTGGTCAGTGGTAGCATTTCCCAGTTGGTCACATGATCACATGGGCTTTTTTGAGGCCATGCGACCATACGACAAACCGTCAGCAGTTCATGGTGGGCATCTCATAGTTAACTCCAAGCCGGAGGGGGTGGCATCATGCAGTTGGTCGCATGATCACATGTGGCCCCTTGACCGCATGTGACCATGTGATGACGGTCGGTGGGTCTTTGACTTTGGTGGGTGGCTAGCGGTCAGCAAAGGTAACACAGGCCCTGTAGATTCGAAATCTACAGTGGTCGCATATTCACATGGGATCTTCTGATCCCATGTGATCATGAGACCACCATTAGATTCTCTACTATTTTTGATGGGGTTTTTCATGTGTCCAGCCATGTGGTCGGCTCCTGTTGGGCCACGTGGCAAAAGGTTTGATAGGTGGCGGACCTTGTGGGCTGGGCATCTATGCAGAAGTAGATTTTCTAAAAGGGTGTCGCATGATCGCATGAATCCTTTTGGGCTCATGCGATCATGTGACCGTTGACCTTTTCAAAAGTGGTGCAACCTTTTTGTGGGGCCAGACTTTGTTGGTGGAGGTTTAGCGGAGGCCATTCTTTTCCCTCTTTTCTTGGTAGTGTCCATAAAGGTTTCTTTGTTCGCTAAGCTGGTGGATATGATTTAGCAAGGCCTCCAGACTTGGCAAGCTTTGCGCGGTTGCACAGTTGGAGGTGGGCCCGACTCTAGGTTCGATCGGGTAATCTCGCAATGAAAAGAAGGATATTCTTTCTATCTGGCGATTACAAGACTTCCTTTAGTTGGGTAATCTCCTGACGGAAGGGAATATGCCAAAAGTCTTACGAGACTCAGTGACTACCGTCGGATAAAGCAAGGATCAACAATTTTTGTGTGGTCGCTGGATGTGACCTGGGGTTAAGAAAGAAACAAGTGGTTCAATGACTAAAGGGGAATGTGAACCTAAAGTGAACCCAGGGTTAGGATTGCGTGAACATCTAAAGTTTGTCGCATGATCTCATGTGGCCTCTTAGCCACATGCGATCATGCGACAAGCCCCTAGCGGTCAATAGGGGTTCAGTGGGCTTGCAGTTTGGTGATGTGTCCAGTCTGCAGTGGGTGGCTGGCGGTCGGCGAAGGTTTGATAGGTGGTAGATTTTGCGGGCCCGAGGTGTCATTTGTGGCAAAGAGCAATGGATTCTCAAGGTTGTCGCATGATTGCATGAGTTTTCTTTAGCTCATACGATGATGCGACCAATGTTATTTTAAAGGCAGAGCAGGCTTCTAGACTTGGCAAAGAGCGCAGTTACACAGTTAACTTGTTTCACGTGGTCGCCAGATAGAGCCCAAGGTTAAGAAAAGATAATGCGATTTGGTGACTAAAGAGGGAGTGAGCTCGAGCTTTGTGTCAAGCGGTGGCATGTTTTCTCAAGGTTTTCACATGATTGCATGAGCCTTTTTGGCTCATGTGATCATGCGACCGATGATATTTTTAAGCGGTGCGGCCTATTATTTTTCATGAGCTTTCTTCTGAGGGAGATTTTTGTGGGTAGCTAGAATTAATGTCGCTAGGGTGATTGTAGTTGGAAGAATGTGCAGAGTTATCTAGACTGTTGTTTTGGGGTCTTTGCGAGGATCAGAGATCAGATTTGAATAGTCATGATAGAGTCCAACTTGCAGAGAGGTAGATGGATGAGGTCTTTTGTCTGTAGGTTGATCAATTTAGGGATGGACACGCAATGAAGTATTTGATTGGAATGATATTTACAGAAGCACATTTATGATCAGAAGTGACTATTTTAGGGCCAGATTATTTTATGCATATCTATGTAGCCCTAATTCAGAGATATTTTGACTCCTGCTTGTGTGTAGTGAGGGGTGTATATATTCTTTTTTTTGGAGCCTGTAGTGCTCAGAATTGACATTTTGTAAAAAAGAAAAGGCTCTTTTCTTGGAAAACTATCTGTAGCATTTCTTCCTGCTCTTTGGTTTCCCACATCTTGTAAGTTTTCATTGATGAATTCAAATATTGCAAAGCATTCTGTGGCACTCTTGTTGTCCTCATGCCTTCTTGTCTAAGTTTGTCTCTTATTGGATTGAAGTTTATGAATGTTGTCAATAGAAATTGGGGTTCCTAGTCCCTCTCACTTTTTGTGATTCTGTATGTTACTGTGTCTGATCTAATTTAGGTGTTTTCTAGGTATACTATAGCCCCTAGCAGCCTTGTCTCATTCCTACACCTAGTTGTAGAGAAGGATGTTTGTTTGCAGGTCATAGGCTGAGTTTTTCTGTTCAAGCCTTCCTATGAAATATTTATGCAAACCTATCTAGTGAGTGGTGACTTATTAGACCTGATCCCTCCATTGATTTCACCCCTCTATACTAAGATCCAAACCCTAGATTCAGTGCATCACCTAGTAGGTAGATTTGCTTTCAGTTATTTCCCTTTCCATGCACTCCTTCTATCCCTTTCCCTCAAAAAAGTTTACTTTCCTGTTAAGAGAAAATCAAGGTGATTATCCAAGAGGAACCAACCTAGAATCTGGAGGTCTCATCTCAGTTAGCAAAAGGTCCCACAACCTTGAGATGATTCCCATGTTATATTGGATTGTCAAGACTACGAGAGCTTGAGATCAGAGGCGCAAATTCAGTGTATAACAGTAATCTTGCCTTTTCCTTGACTAATTAGGTTTCCTACATTCTACTTTCTTATGTCCATGTGCATAACAGTTATAACAATAACTAGTAAAGGTTTTCAAAGGGCCTTTACCTCTATAGTCTCTTTTCACATGTCCAATTTTGTTGCATCCATAACATCTACCTCTAAAAGGTCTGATCTAATCTCTAGGGTCTTCAAAAGTAGGTCTTTCTTCAATCTTCACTTCATGTGGTTCTTCATGAGATTTAGAACATTCTCCTTCATTGTATCCAATTCCAGTCATATATCCTTTAGGTGTTTATCTCTCTCTCTCTTTGTTCATCAATTTTATCACTACTCATATGTAATCTCAATGTGTAACTTGGCTTGAGTGATTTCACCTTTAATAATCTGATTGCATTTCTCTAATTATAGGTATTTATCCTTGTAGTGATCAAGTTCAATATGCATTTGTCCCATCTACATGTTTTCTTCCTTTAGAATCTCTTCAACTTTGTATCTTGCATCCTTTTCATGTTGGATCTCTTTAATCATCAAAAGATTAATTTGTTCTTTTTCTTGCTCAAGCTTCTTTACTTGGTCTGATGTGTCATTGTCTGAATCCTCCTTGATCTTTTCCATAAGGTCTTGTTTATGATTTCTTGAAAGTTCAAGTTGTTCTTTAATTTCTTCATAAAACCTTTTTCTCTTCTTAATTTGAATTTGAATTTTCCATTCTCAGCCTTTTCTTTATCCAAGTCATCAAGTGTTGCTTCTCTTGAAAACTTTCTGAATCCATTATGATCTCCCTTAAGCTGTTAGACTTTCTCTCCAAGGGCCAATAGCTCTGATACCAATTTTTAGGATTGAGTAATACTGAGAGGGGGGGTGAATCAGTATTAAAAAACTTTATATTAAACTTAAATCAATTTTGAATAAACCATATGATTACAGAAATGAAAAGAACATAAAAAAATAACACACAACTCATAACACCATTATTTGTTTGTGAGGAAACCTTGGCCAAGGGAAAACCCCAGTGGGGATGGTACCCACAACTATGCACTAAAATATAATATCCCTATTAGGAGATCTAGCCTTGTTAGGAGTTGAGTATTACATAGTACATTTCCTTGTTAGAGGAATATCAACCCTGTTAAAGGTATACAAAACCCTATTAAAGGTATACAATACCCTGTTGAAGGTATACAAAACCTTGTTAAAGGTATACTGAGCTTACAACTCTTACAAATAATATTTCGGTGACAAAGAGTTCTCAAGAGTGAACAAAACAAGCATCTGCTATGCTTTGATAGTTCCAGTTGTAGTTCTCAATAGCCTTTGTCAATTATTGATCTCACATCTTCCATCAACCATTACTGATATCCCAATTTGGCATCCATAATTCATACACCATGTTAGTAAATAGATTTGTCTTTGTTGAAATCCCTTAAAAAATGACTCTTAGATGACTAGATTTAGAAGACAAACTGAACTAACAGTTGGAAAGGCTATCATGAGATTGATATCTTTCCTCTAAATTGTGAGGTATAGCTCCCTCTTCAATGATATTTAATAAATTAAATAATTGGTTATGTCTTTTATCAAAAGACACAAAGGCTTTCTAACATTCACCGATCACTATGGGATGAATGCGATTGTAAGATTTACAAATTGGTGATGAGAGAAAAACCAGAAAATAGCCACATGCCTATCTACCAATTCTTTCACATTACAGAGAAAATTAAGAGAATTACATGACTTGTTCTGCAAATTACAAATTTGTCAACCAATTGATTTACAAACATGCACATTCTTGACATAATATTGCAAGACTGTATTCTAGAATTAGAAAGAAACAACCATATGACTGATTTCAATCAAAAAAATAAATGTTCAGATCTCGAGATCTGACATGAAAATATTCCTCTTTATTTCAAGAACACATAACAAAATAACTATATAATCATTTTGTCCCTGCCAGTACAATCAAGTTATAGAAAAATAAACTAATTCCCCACTCCCTTTGTTACAATCAATCCAAAAAAAGTTATTCCCCTTCCTTACTTGCAGCCACAGGACACAAAAAAGTAGAAAAGAGAACCCCAACTCCATCATTTTTTCCCCCAATTAAAGAACAATTTGGAGAAGCTCTTTACTTTCCCCTAACTTTCAGTTTTAAATAACAGATTCTTGAAAATTGAATACTTTCTAAAGTTTTAATAAAATTTTTATGAATCCCCTTACAATACTCGGTTATGAAAACCAAACATTAATTTGATATCGAGATCATTGTTAAATGATATTTAATTAAACATCTAGGTTGGAATGCATATGTGTTTGACATGTGGCATGGTCTTGATAACTCCTTCATTTTGTTCTTTGAAGAATTTTTTCTGCAAATTAGATAGTTGCTGGATTTCCATGTAGACCCATACACTAACCTTAATACCTTTCAGAAAAGGAAATATTTTCTCGATCTCTCCAATGAGGATTTATAAAATTTGATTTTGGAAAACATATCCAAAATTTAGGAATATCCAATGTTTGAGCTGGGAGTTATGGGCCCTGCACCAAGATTGATTTTTCTGTCATCAGAAAAATCTGGAAACATGTCTATTTTTATAGACCTATATTCTATTATTTGTATCTTACAAACTAGATAGAATTTTGGAAATCCCTATGGTGAGGATCTAGACAATTATATTTCTCATAACATATCTGAAAATGAGAAAAATCCAATGGTGGAGCAAAAATTTATGGCCCCCGCACGGAGACCCATTTTTCTATTAGGAAATTTGTGATTTCAGACTGTGACATTCTTGTGACCTCTGACAGAACTTGAACTTAGGAAGGTTCAAGTTCAAGTTCAACTAAGACTTTTACCTGGACAAAATAATTGGCCATGAGAGCAAAGAATAATACAATTGTAACAAATGGCTCTGATTGGGGATGTGGACTATGAGGGACATGAAGAATCCAACAATCTATGGTATGAGGCTAGTACCTCATCCATTGGGCCACAGAGTCATTATATCATAGAGGATGGGGAACTTCTTCTAGAGAAGACAACACACCAAAATACCAAAACTACATGCAAGCTAAAACTAAACATCAACAAATAACTAACCAAACTAGACCAAAAACCAAAGCTAAAACCAAGGCCAACTAAACTACGCACAACAAAACTCTGAGAGCAATGACTTATTTACAAATATATATAGGTGAGAGGACCTCACCATAGAAACCAGAACCAAGAAAGACTTACACAAAACTGTTCATCAAGTATGAGAAGAATGAGCCATTCCAGAATAAAGGGTTGTATTTGAATGAAAGACCCCAATACCACTTCCATTTGGAAAACACTCCATTGCTGCAAACTAAACTGATCATGTGCAGGGATTTTGTGGACCAATTTCCATGTCCAAAGAGCCACATTTCATCATATCTTTCATATTTCCCTTTAGCTTTTAGCAAGAAACTCTCAAGGCTGTTTCCAATTTGTGATTGAAAAAAAATAGGCTCAGACTTTCTTAAGAGGAGCATTCCTTTATCATGATCGGTATTCACAAGATTGCAATCTTTGAAAGAAATTTCAGCATTAAAATACTTTTAAAATAAGAATGGACTTCATTCAACATAGGGTCAACATGGACTGGAATAACTTCATCATGTCTTGCTGCCACTAAATCTAAAAATTATCTATCCAAGATAAATGCATCAGAAAAATTAATACCTGAATCTTTATCTTCAGGATCTTCTTGCTTGATTTTTGATAGGAACCTTTCAAGAATGTCTACCTCATTTAAAGAATCACCACCCGAGAAAACTGATGATAATTGAGGTTGTCTCCTTTCAACATCCTCATCACAAGCTTTATTAGAAAAACATGAAAAATATTTATCTTGAAAACTAAAATATTCTAGAATAGGATCATCATCTTCTTTCAGACAAAATCGACCATCAATTTCAGACATCAAATTAAAAATTTTGTATTTAGGTTGCATATGAATCTAAAAAATTTCATCTTCTATATTTGTTGCTGCAGGATGCTCTCCTAAGCCTTAAAATTGAAACTCTTAAAGTCTGAAATGAAGGTAAAGTCAGGCATATCATTTTCTTTAGGAATTACCATACTTCTTATACCTTGTTCATTCTGACTTACCCATGCTTTCTCTTCACAAGACTGAGAGGCTTCTTTCTGAATTTCTTGCTCACCCATAACGAGGTAATTGTGTGAGAGGGATGAAAACAAAATAACTGGAACTTCATCATCATCCACCTCTAGTTCCTTCTCAAGTTGTTGTACCTTTCCTTTGCAAACTTCCAGGTCTTTTATCTTGTGAAAATTATGACACAAACTCCTCCACAATAGAGTATAAGTGTGGTCATCTTCAATGCTCAGGTTAATCTTTACATCATGAGAGATGCTTTCTTTGAAGTGCTCCAAAAAAACTTGCAGCACTTTGTCATTTGTTTGGATAATGTCAAGAATGGTAGGGTTGGGTCTCATCCTTCTTGAGAGCTTTCTATTTGGCATGGTCATTTCACAAAGTCACCAATGTCCTACACAAAGAGATAAAATGAAAATTGAGGAACCAAATTTCAGGCACTGATCTTTGCTTTTGAGTCCCCTGTAGAGTCACCAAAAACTGTTAGTAAATAGATTTGTCTTCGTTGAAATGCCTTAAAAAATGACTCTTAGGTGCCCAAAATTAGAAGACAAACTGAACTAATAGTTGGAAAGACTATCATGAGGTTGATATATTTCATCTAAATTGTGAGGTACAACTCCCTCTTCAATGATATTTAATAAATTAAATAACTGGTTATGTCTTTTACCAGAAGACACAAAGGCTTTCTAACATTCACCCATCACTATGGGATGAATGCGATTGTAAGATTTACAAATTGGTGATGAGAGAAAAACTAGCAAATAGCCACATGACTATCTACCAAGTCTTTCACATTATAGAGAAAATTAAGAGAATTACATGACTTGTTCTACAAATTACAAATTTGTCAACCAACTGATTTACAAACATGCACATTCTTGACATATAACTGCAAGACTGTATTCCAAAATCATAAAGAAACAACCATATGATTGATTTCAATCAGAAAAATAAATGTTCAAACCTCAAGATCTGACATGAAAATATTCCTCTTTATTTCAAGAAAACATAACAAAATAACTATAGAATCATTTTGTCCCTACCAGTACAATCAAGTTGTAGAAAAACAAACTAATTCCCCACTCTCTCTGTTACAATCAATCCAAAAAAAAACTATTCCCCTTCCTCCCTTGCAACCACAGGACTCACAGAAAAGTAGAAAAGAGAACCCCAACTCCATCAGTGTTTCCCCCAATTAAAGAACAATCTGGAGAAGCTCTTTACTTTTCGGTAACTTTCAATTTTAAATAACTGATTCTTGAAAACTGAATACTTTCTAAAGTTTTAATAAATTTTTTATGAAACCCCTTACAATACTCGATTATAAAAACCAAACATTAATTTGATATCGCAAGCATTGTTAAATGATATTTAATTAAACATTTGGGCTGGCATGCATATGTGTTTGACATGTGGCATGGTCTTAACAACTCCTTCATTCTATTCTCTGAAGAAATTCTTTTGCAAATTAGATACTTGTTGGATTTCCATGTAGACCCAGACACTAATCTTAATACCTTTCGGACCAGGAAATATTTTCTTGATCTATCTGGTGATGATTTAGAAAACTTGATTTTGGAAAACATATCCAAAATTTAGGAAGATCCAATGGTTGATCTGAGAGTTATGGGGCCCGCACCAAGACTAATTTTTCTATCATTAGAACAATCTGAAACATGTCTATTTTTATATACCTATATTCTGTTATTTGTATCTTACAAACAAGATAGAATTTTGGAAATCCCTCTAGTGAGGATCTAGACAATTAGATTTCACACAACATATCTAAAATTGAGAAAATTCCAATGGTGGAGAAAACATTTATGGCCCCCTCACTAAGACCCATTTTTCTGTCAAGAAATTCATGATTTCAGATTGCTGAACCTTGTGAATTGTAAAATATTTCACACCAGGCCTCCAACTTGAACTTGAACTTGAACTTGAACTTGAACTTAGGATGGTTCAAGGTTCAAGTTCAACTTTCACATATTATTGACTGAAAGATCGATAGCATAAAGACTGCGACCTTCTTGCAACCTCCAACATAACTTGAACTTGAACTTGAACTTATGAAGGTTCAAGTTCAACTTCAACTAAGACTTTTACCTAGACAAAATAATTGGCCATGAGAGAAAAGAATAATACAAGTGTAACACACCACATCTATCTCTTTCACCAAACACTCTTCATTTATATGTATCCCATCATTTAGTTAGCTCTCAAATATAATACAAAACATAATAATTAATAATGTGAATAGTAAATACTAAGTCGATTATCTTGTATTACCAAAGTGTCAGCAATCCACAATATTTATCTAATTTAGCACGTTACCATTCCATCTTACATTCCCTTAATCATTGTGACTATTCATATGCCCCATTTCATTATTCCTTTGTCTTCACATGTCTTCATATCACTATAACTTACTGATATCAATACCAAATCATAAGCTACCTTAAATAAAGGTCATATACATCCCAAAATGTCTTCCTCTAATCTTGCAAGCTATCATCTATCATATACTATCTTTGATGTCCAAAATAGTTTTTTAGTACTCTATAAATCCTATTCCATACTTATTTATTTTCAAAACTATATCTTCAATACTCATACTTACTTAATGTGATCACTATATCATATGTGTTTCCCTAAATGAAAAACCTCAAGTGCTTCATAGTGCTCATAAAACATCATTTGCCAAAAATTCTCCATATTTAAGGAAATATGCTATATCGCATAATCAAGGATCAGTTAGACTTACTAATAATGTATGAGGCAATTCATCCATTGGTTCTTCTATCATCCATGCATCCTCTGCTATGAGCTTGCATATCCCCCTTCCTCATACTAGTTTTTTTGGTTTAATGGCTAGGTCATACTCTTGGATCTTAGTTACCCTAGTAGCCCTCTTATTCATTGCCACTTCTTGTTGAGTGAGTAAGCTCTTAACCACAATCTCAGGGACGTACACTCTAGAATGTGAGTGCAAAATATAGAACTTGAAATGCTTGAATTATTTGACTACCGCAAAATCTTTTTTCTCCACCAGCATATATTTAAGTTTGTGCTTCTTTAGTAGTGTTCTCATGAACGCGATAGGTGCTTCATCACCAAATATAGTTTTCTGAGTTAGAATACCAGATAAAGTGTGTTATGAAGTATAACAGTAAATAATGAAACCTTTTTCATAATCTGGGTAGTTTAAGGTGGGAATAGAGGCCACAATTGCCTTAATCTCCTTGAATGCTCTTTCCTTCCTTAGTCCAATTTAAGATCTATTTCTCACTCATCAACCCCTCAATGTGCCTCCTTATCTTTGAAAAGTCTAGTACAAAATCCCTCAAGAAGTTAATTTGTCTGAAGAAATATTTTACACAAGTCCTAGTCGATGGGAGATTGAGCTATTGAATCACCTTTGCCCTTTCAGCATCAATCCTAATACCTTCCTTGGAAACTATTTGACCAAGTAGTTTACCTTTTGTCACACAAAATGTGGACTTTCAAGGATTAAGTGAGATACCATCCTCCCTGCACCTCTTCAACACTTTCTCAAGATCTCAGGGGTGGTGTTTCCTTCTCTTTGAATAAATCATTAGGTCATCGAGATAGATCACTATGATTCTATTGTTTAGATCTGCAAACGATGAGTCCATCTCTCTTTGGAAAATAGCTCTAGTGTTTATCAGTCCAAATGGCATTCTATTGTAGGTGAATGTTCTCCAAGGTGTAGTGAAAGTCGTATTGTTCCTATCTTCTTCCGCTACTTTGACTTGGTTGTATCTGGAGAATCCATCCAACATAGACATCATCTCAGAACTGGCCACAGTCTATAGGACATACTCCATATTTGGAAATGCATAATTATCTTTCAAACTGGCTTGGTTTAAGTTGTGAAAGTCCACACAGATCTTTATTTCTCTATTTTTCTTCCTAACCAAGACAATGTTGGCTACCCATGTAGAGTGATGAATGGGGTAAATGATCTTTTCCTTCAACATCTTTTCAACCTCTATAAGAATAGATTTCGATACCTTGGGTTTATAGTTGTGTAGCTTCTATCTAAATGGTACAACTCCTAGTTTCAGGGGGATGTGATGACATAAACCCCCTTTTTCTAAAGTCCTTTAAATCATTGTAGTTCTAGGAAAAAATGTTCTGGTAACTCATCAGAAGACATTTCAGATTTTGTTTCTTGTGGGACAAAAAAGTTCTTCCCACATAAATCCATCTTGGTTATGTTGAGGTCCCAATATTAATCTTTTCATACTCCTTTAGAGTCTCAGGATGCAAAATTTTCTTTAAAACTAGGTTGTCATCTTTTCTTGAGAAAATCTATTCAAGAGAGACCAAACCCTTGGGTATTTTATTCCCTTTTAATTGAATTACTTCATCTATAGCTTGTGTCTCTTGAGAGGATTTCTTATCTTCATTTGATCCTTCAAAATAGGTAGTGGTGAAAACCTCAACATAGGCCATGAACTATTTGATATGTGCATGATCTTCGAAGACCTGCCAATGTTCCACATTATCTGGCACTGATGGCTTGCATATCATCTCTAATCTATAAGAGTTAGTTTCACAATCCAGGTGTGGGAGTAGAAGAGATGTCAAGACTGCCAATGAATCTGCTGAGAATTCATACTCCTTGGGATGAATTCTATGGGGAACATGTCAAAAGATTCAATCTCATTCCATACCAGATTCCTATAGTGTCTTAGATGATTGTTCTTGATTGTATACTAGCCTCTTACCTATTTAATAATTAATTCAGTGTCACCCTTAACAACAAGTATCTTGACTCCCTTAGCCCTGGCCTCCTAAAGTCCCAACAACAGGGCTTCATACTCAACAGTGTTATTTGTGTTTTTGAAATCTAATTTGAAAGGGAAGGGAAAGTATTGCTCCTCTGGATCTCTTAATACCACTCCAAATCTTGATCATAAATGCAAAAAACTGTCATCATATTCCATATTTCAAATATGAGTTTTCTCCTTGAGTGGAACAGGTGAACTAGGAGAGATTTCATCAAAAAGAATCAAATAGTTTCTGAATTTGTATTCTTCAAACAATATCTAAGCTTTGGGGTCATTTGATGGAAATACCATATACTTGTTATTGACCTTAGGCTCTAACCTAGCCTTCCTTTTTCCCATAGGAATGATGGCTTCAGACCAATCCATCTTGATGTCTGCATCCATGTCCTTACAAAAATTCTGAATCAACAACATACCATAGCTCGTAGGTATGTCAGCTACTAGAAGTATCAATTTCAAAATTTTGTCTGGGTGTGTTGCTAGGATAGTCTGTGCATCTTTCACCAGTCCAACCAGGGGAACCTATTTTTCATCCATAGTGTAACATCTTCCAAAGATTTTGGTAATGGTTAGACCTAAGGCTTTAGAAACTGATGAAGGCATAATATTGTCTGAAGCGCCAGAGTCTATGATACAATTACTCAGTTTGTGTCTATTTAGGAGAAAAGATATGAGGAATGGGTCGGGATTTATTTCCTCTTCATAAAAGGTAGTAGTTTTTATAGGAGATAAACTAGACACATCAAGTTGGTGAACAGGGGAGTGAGATATGAACACAGGGGACTCTGGAGTACTAGGGGTTCCCTCACTTTCACATTGATTCACTTGAGAGGGCTGTATGGGTTCACCTTTAACATATTTCACTAACTTATCAATTTACTTGGGGTTTAACCTCAAATATTCAGTCGATGAGATTTGGATGGTGGAAGATTTATAAAATTGAAATATATCGAAAGAAGAGAAAATGTCATTACTCTTTTGTAGAATTTTGAAATCTACAATTTTAGAGCTAGAAGGTGAAATGTTACTTATAGGATCCTTGCCTTTTTGAAAAATTCCTGTGGCTGAAGAAGTGTGCTTTGGTGACCTTTGATTCTTGGTGAGTATTGTGCATGAAGGGTCTTTAAGAGTGACCAATACATCTCCACCTATTTCTGAATTTGAATCATATTCGAGGTAGAATGATCTGAAGTCACCAGGTCTCTCTTGACTCATTTCTTCTTCCATAAAATCACCTAGTGTATCCTTAGTAGTCTACATTTGTAGGTGTTAGATCATGTTAGGGTAGGTATTACCATCATGATCTATGGTTAAGTGAAAGGAGAACATGACATCATCTTTAGGAGGTGGAGCCTCGAGCGCCAATTTTGGGTAACCTGAAGTCAAGAGGGGAGCCTTAGCATAGAAATGGTTGGGCTGCCTTCTATTCACATCTTGGTACATTGGAGGAAAAGAAGAGTTATGCTTGGGAATTTGCCTCCTCAGAGCTATAATGTCATTCACCAACCTCTAAATAACAAGATCAGAAGAGGACGTAGAAGTTTGGCATTGAGGGACTTGGACATCCTTGCACCACTTTCTTGTTGTGATCAAATCATCTTCTAACTATATCATCTGTGTCTATGAAGTTGCTAAATTTGTTGGCCTACTCCTCAGGTCAAAACCAATGTTGGGGGGCATGGAATTCATGAAAAAACACTGTTGGTTATTAGATGTTAGTCTCTTGGAAACTAGGATCTTGTGAATCACTTTTTTGTACCAGGCCACATAATCTCTCATCGGTTCTTGGATATCTTTCTTCATTTGGGTGAGTTGGGCCAATGGTGAGTGTTCATCATCAGTGTTTTTGAAATTATTTTTAAAAGCTATTCTCATAGAGGTCCAATCAATTATTGAACCGACAGGGAGGTGGTTGGACCATTCTGTCGCACCTTGGGTTAACGTTTGAACAAAAAGCCTAATTGCAACATCTTCATGTTACATTGCAAGGATTCCAATAGCCATGTTGAAGGAATTAAAATGTTCTTCTACTAAATTTTGGCCATCACCATTGAATTTAGGAAGCACATCCTTGGCTCCTTTAGGTAGTACATGATGTGCATCCAAGGTAAGAAGACCTATTGCGGCTCCCCAAGGTTGCATGACCATTAGGTTGACGTTGAGGAAGATTGGGTTGATATTCAAAGGAGTAGGAGTCCTAGATAAAACCAAGGTGTGATATGAAGGTGAACCAAGGGGTTTTAGAGGTGGTGGAGGTACACGTTTAGATCTCTTCAGGAGGGATAAATCAAGGGAATTGATTAATTTTTGAAGGGTCTCTAAGTCCAGGTCAACCAAACCTTTCTTCATCTACAACTGGGTAAATCTCTTGAACTCCATTATTACTTTTTCCTATCTCTTGGGAGGAACTTGGGCCAACCTTTCAACTACTTCTCCCTCTTTCCCTATGGTAATCCTCTCAAGAATTCCCCGAATTCTTCTTTTCTCTCTATAACTGCTAGAACTTGTTGATATTGTTGGTTACTTCTCTGACATGCCCAATCTTGAGAGTTCAAATCTGAAATGATATCATCCTGAGTATCTTGAAATATTAGGTTCATTTGTAGACCCAGAAAGACATCATTATGGGGTAACACCATTTTTTGACCTTGGTTACTCCTTTTAGACACAAGTATTTGATGTACTTTCCCCAGTAGAGTCACCAAAAATCTATTGGTGAACAGATTTGTCTTTCTTTGCAAATAATTTTTAATCATGAACTAACTGCATGGCCCACACATGAAAGACAAAAAATCAAAACATTTGGGTAAGCATACAATGATTACTTCCATATAAAATATCTCTTAGGTATAGCTCCCTATCGGATTTCCAATGAATATCCTAACTTACAACTTATATTAGCTTTTAACCCAAAATATTTGAAGGCTACTACAATCTCTCTTTGGCGATGAGCTCAAACAATAAAAGAAACTGAAACTACAAGAAATTTAAATGCAAGGAAAACACAGTTCCTTCAGTAATATTTCCTAAGAACTTTGCAACAGAACTAAAATTAGCATTAAGCTAAAGCAAGATCATAAAAGAACCATTTGAGATAACATAAAGAATGAATTAACACTCACACATAAATGTATCATCCATTCATTCCAAACAATACAGATTCAAAAAAAATCCATAAGTTTAGATCATATTCATGCAACACAGGCAAAAATTATAGTTCTACAGATGATCCAAGAATCTAACACTAAATTTTGAAATAAAATAAAATTCTATTCTATATTCTCTTTTAATTCTAACTTTCTAACCCCTTAAACTATTTACTTAGAATCATTAATAGTTTCATGTAACCAAGAGGTCTCCTTGAAAACCTGACCTCTCAGTTCCATCAGTTATAAAAAGAAGAAACAATTATTGGACACATGTCCATTTGAGTTCAACAAAAAAAAAAAACAAGAAATAGTTAAATCTCCAGGTCGGATTCCTTTTCAGCGGCAGATTCATCTTCATTAGCATTTCCATCCTCTTCTTCCATGGTGACACATGCAACTTTCCACTCCTTGTATGCCTCTATGAATTCCTTTACTGTTGGGAGATGTGGGACTTTGAGATTCATGATCTGAGCCTTTGATGCCCCTTTCTCCCACTTTAGCTTCTTAATCTTCTCGGCTTGGTTAGGGAGCTGGTCCACACAGAGGTACAACAACGATTCAATCCTTGCTACTTGGGCGAGATATGTCACTTTCGTATTTGGATTCTCTTTGATGGTGTACATTTCTTTCTCAAATTCCTTCAATGCATTTTCCAATCCCCGATCATTGAGACTTGCTAAATATGGATGAGAGTAATTAATCACCTTAAGTTCATTGATCATGGACTTTCACATGTCTGTGGCTTCATTCTCCCATTGTTTTGTATCCTTTACGACAGCTCTTCAGGGTAGAGATTTGCCAGCTGACATTCCTCCTTGTGATGAAGAAGATGGACTCATTGATCAATTTCAAGGCTTTCTCAAAGAAGAACTTGGAAAACCTGTATTGGTCAATGTGCAAGAATTGGGTCATAGTTGTAACTTATTTGTGATCTTCTTTTTCCCAGACCTCAAGTTGGGTCTTTAATTCTCCAATGAGAACTTCTACATCCTGATAGAACACCTAGGAATCCTTGATGTACTTGTTATCATCTTTTATTATATTATCAATCCATTCATCAGTAACAGAGATTAGGACCTTGCCCCTCTGTATTTGGTTTAACAAATTTTTTTCTTCAGATAAATTCGGGTCAAAAGACTGAGGGGATTGTGCTATGAGAAGAGCATCAAAGCTACAAATAGAATTGATGAAACACACCATATCAGGCATAGTTTGCTTCATTTCCTTCTTATGCTTGCTATCTTTCTAGGAATTAAATAACATCTATTGGGAAGACTCCTTGAACAAGTGATTATGACTCGTACCATCCATCGTTCCCATTTCAATAGTTGTCACTTCAAAATCCTCAATTATTAGATCTTTCTCTCCTTCCCTTGGCTTGTACGTGGCTACCTCTACAAAACATTTCCCAGTTTTGGCATCTCCGAACACTATATATGTAGTCCTTTCTTTCTTGTCCTTAGGGACCTTTTGTACATACTTACTACATCTTGGATAGGCACTGAGTCAGAAACCAAGTTGCACTTTTGATTCACCCAAGAAGTTAGCCATTTTGGTGTAACTTCAATTATCAGTAGAGCCTTAGGTGTCTTTTTAGGAGTCTCTGTGATCTCTAGAGTAACATCTTTGATCTCAAAGAGGTCTTTCCCCAATTGTTCATTATCTTCTACATTGAAATCTACATCCCCTGACCTATCCCCTTCAAGGTCCACAATCTCTGTGTTAGGGGAAGCCATCTGGTTCAATTTCTTAGACTTTTTTTTACCTTGTATGTTGGGGGATGTGAACAATGGCAATAGGTTCAACCTTGCCTTTTTTTTGGGGTTTTATGATACTCTATTTCTACTTTAAACCTATATCATCCACGGGATTAGAAATATTATAACCAGAAGAAAAGGGTAAAAGAGGAGTCGCTACATACTCATCTACTAATGATATAGGTTGTTCAAATTCCCTTTTCACCTTCAACCATTTCTCAGTGAGTTGGAACACTTTCTTAGTCCTTGATTATAAACTCTCCTCCTCGATGCTTGCCCAATCGATAGTGTATGCAAATGGTTTTGTGAACTTCTCAAATTTTGGTTCAATTATATATGAACCATCCTCTTCCATTCCTTTGACATTCATTTTCAGCCTCATAGAGACAATTTGGGAAAATCATAACCTGTTGTGTTCTCTTTTCAACATTTCATGCTCATTTGTATAATCTTGCCAAAAATCCTCGAGATGAGGTGTGGGAAAAATATGGGTTTTAAGCCCCAAGTAATTACAAGAGAAGCCTTCGTTATCAAATCATTTTCTCTTTAATACCACCATGACCTATCTTCATATCTCAGCTAGGACAAAAAAATCAAATGTGTATCTTGGCAGCTAGAGAGGTTCATCCTCAAAACCTCTGATTCTAATGTAAGTGAAATGGGGGAACTGAATGTACAAACTCCCACATTTCTTTAGTGTATTCTGAGCTACCAAAGACAAATGTTTCGATGGGTGACCTGTTAACTTGAAACACATCTTCCCTACAAAGACATCATGAAAAATATTGTAATTACTTAGCACATTCATCCTTAGCAACATAGGGAAGTACTTGTAGATACACATGTCTTCTGACCATGGTTCTCGTGAAATTCTGCTTAAATCCCAACTGCAAGACAAATAGTACATTAGGTATGAAGACATGAAGAAATTACTTCCAGCTAGTTGCAACATGTTTAGTTTCTCCTTTAATGAACTGGCAATTAGCTCTACCCAATCCATAGATTGTTCACCCTCCAATATAATTTGGACATAAAAGTACTTCCATTCTGAAAACAAAAAAGCTTCAGGGGATTCTTTGACTCTATGTAGCATAAGCAAGACTTATTTTTATGTAGAGATGAACATGATCTTTATTTTACTTCTTGGGTAAACGTGAACCACCTCGTTGAGGAATTAATAACCAATTATATGCAATGGAGGTATGAATTTTCTCCCTTTCCTCATTAAATTTGACAATAGCTTGGGCGGATGAAAAGTCAGAGAAAGTTTTCTTTGGTATTTTAAGGGTGGAAGCCACAATATCTCTGTCAAATTTTAATAGTACATTTCCATCCTTCTTTAGGATACTTTCTGTTCAACTATTGTAATTATTAATGCATTCAAGAATCAATTCAGGGCACACTGTGGCGATAGGAAAGGCAGATGCTTCAAAATGACCACTACCCAAAATCTCTATTATGAAGCATTTCACGACATGATCAATTATATGAGCTTTTAAACCCTCTAAATCATACCCTTTTAAATTTATATCAGAAATCACAGGGCCATCACATGCTAAGATAAAAACATTTTTGAAGAAATGAAGGGCCGACTTCATGGCATTTATAAGAAATTTACAAAAGAAAGCTTTACAATCCTAAATTTTGAAATCAAAGCCTGAAAATTACCATAGGAGAGAGAAGTCAAACTCACCTTCTTTCCTATGAAAAACCTCTTCCAATTCCTTAGCTTTCTATGACCTTACCTCTGTCTCCAACTTTTAAGCGTTGAAGAATGCAAAAAATGCTTAAGGCAACTTGAGTTTAAAAATCAAAGAAAAAGGAAAGCCTTTTACCCATTTAATGCAAATCCTACGATGTGGCTTCACCTTAATTTGATTAAACATTCACACACTTCACTTAATGATTTTCCTTTTGCACAATTTTTGAAGCCATAACTTGCCGTCATTATATAACCACTTCAATTTCTACCACCTCATCCTTCCATGACCTCCATTTAATGCATGTCTTATTGAGACCCACCATTGAGATGTACCATGATCTTCCTTCTTTCTTTAGGATTTTGTACATACCTTGAATGTCGATGAACAAGGAAGAACGTGTTTCAAACAAGTTCAAAAGTGTTTAGAAAATTTCATAGCCAAAATCTGATCCCACCACTTGCCAATTTAGAAAAAAGGTATCAAAAATAGACCCATTCACTTTCCTCAAGCTCTTTGGGTGTGCCAAATAAACTGCATGCCAACTGTCACTTGTAGTTCGCATCAAACTATCTTCCTCCTTAGTTGCGTTGAACTTCCTTGAATCACTTTGAACTGCCTTGAACTATGTTCAAGGTTGTTCAAGGATGTTCAAACACAACATGAAAATGTAGAGACTTGACACTAGTCAGAACATAGAAGCTTAAAAAGGGCCAAGGTTACAATTTTAAGCTTGATTTTGACAAGGGGAAGACATATAATTGTTAGGATTAAGTAATACTAAGAGGGGGGGTGAATCGGTATTACAACACTTCAACTTAAACTTAAACCAATTGCAAATAAACCATATGAATGCTGAAATGAAAATAACATTAACACATAACACATAACACATAACTCATAACACCATTATTTTTTTTCAAGGAAACCCTGGCCAAGGGAAAACCCCAGTGGGGATGGTACCCACAACTATGCACTAAAGTATAATATTCCTGTTAGGAGATCTAGCCCTATTAGGATATGAGTATTACATAGTACATTTCCTTGTTAGAGGAATGTCAACCCTGTTAAAGGTATAGTGAGCTTACAACTCTTACAATCAATAAGTTAGTTACAAAAAGTAATCTTCAAGAGTGAACAATACAAGTATCTACTATACTTTGATAGTTCTAGTTATAGGTCTCAATAGTATCTGGAAATATCTGATCTCACATCTTCTATCAACCATTACTGATATCCCAAATTCACATCCATATCTCATGCATGTCTTACACACATATCGCTTCCACAAAAAACTCTTTATTTATATCTATTTAGTCATCCAGTTGGCTCTCAAATACAATACAAAACATAATAATTACTTATACAAATGATAAACACTAAGTCAGTGATCTTATATTACCAAAATGTCAACAATATACAATCTTTATCTAACTTATCATGTTACCATTCCATCTAGCCTTCCCTTAATCATCGCGACTATTCATATGCCCTATTTCACTGTTCCTCTATCTTCGCATGCCTTCATATCACTGTAACTTGATGATATCAATACCAAAACACATGAAACCTTAACTAAAGGTCATACATATCCCACAATGTCTTCCTCTAAGTTCACAAGCCATAACATAACATATACTATCTTCGCTGATCAAACCAATACTGCAATATACTGTAAATCTGATTCTGTACTTCATCATTTTCATGACTATGTCTCCAATACTTATACTTACTCCATGTGATTACTATATCATATGTGTTTCCATAAATGACAACCCTCAAGTGATTCTCAATGCACTTAAAACATCACTTGCCAACAATAATAAGGGCGATCTTAGGAAGACATTGAATTTGGTATATAACTTGGACATGAGAAGTGTACGAATGAACAAAGGAGACTTGAAAACAATATAGGAAGACTAGGTTGAAAATAGGGGCTAAGAAATAGATATCAAGTACCTTAGTCACAAAATAAAATGAACAATGAAAAAGAATAGGTGTTCTGATGCTGAAAACCACTTTGTGGCAATGTCAGAACCAAAAAAAAGTAAAAACAAAAGATGTATCTGAGGGTGAAATCCTCTTTGAGGCACTCGAAGATGAGGTACTTGGTAGCCTGCCCAGTTACTTTCAAGAAATATCTTCATTCTTGATAGAACCCATACAATTTATAAAGCTTGGGACAACTAAAGCACCTCAGCTTGTACATCTAGCTTAGTCCTTGTCAACAGATGAGAAACAACAATTCACTAAATATTTTAGAGAAAAGAAGATAAATTTTTCTCGGACATATTCAAACGTGCCAAGTCTTGACACTAATCTCATTGTGCATCATCTATCCATAGCTCCAGGTATCAAACCAATAAAATAAAAGTTAGGAAAAATGCATCCACATATAGCTCTCTTGGTTAAAGTAGAACTAAAATAAATCTTGAGTGCAGGATTCATAAGGGATATTGACTATGTTGAATAGATTTCAAACATTGTACCTATTTCTAAACATAACAAGTCCATCCATGTATGCACATATTTTTGAGATCTTAATAAAGCTTTCCCAAAGGATGAATTTCCACTCCCAAACATAGACATGATAGTGGATATGACTACAGACCATGAAATGTACTCTCTCGTGGATGGATTCTTGGGATATAATCAGATAAAAATATCTATTGAAGATCAAGAAAAGACTGCCTTCACATGTGCATGGGGAACCTTTTGTTGGAATGTCATTCCATTTGGATTGAAAAATGTAGGAGCTACTTATCAAAGAGCTATGACCACAATCTTTCATGACATGATGCATAAAAACATGGAAGATTATGTGGATGATACCTTGTCTAAGTCTAAAAAGAGGAATACATATATTGCAGATTTGAGCTTGATCTTAGATAGGACAAAACAATTTCAGCTCAGATTGAATCCAAAGAAATGTTCTTTTGGTGTCACCTTAGGAAAACTACTTAGATATATCATTTTATCCAAAGGAATTGAGGTTGACCCTGAGAAGGTCCAATCTATAATGGAAATGCCACCTCCCAAGAACATAAGTCAACTATGGAGTCTACAAGGATGTCTTCAGTCTATCAGGAGATTCATATCTTAACTTGCTAAAAAAGCTCAACCTTTTAACAAAAATCTACACAAGGGAGCTACATGTACATGGAATGAAGAATGTGAAAAGAGTCTCTTACAAATCAAGGAATATCTGGCTAAACCTCCAATCTTAATACCTCCTATCCTAGGGAACCTCTCATTTTGTATATATCATCTACAACTACATCCTTGGGGGCATTACTAGCACAATAAGATGAACATGGGAAAAAAAGAGACATATACTATATCAACAGAACATTGGTTGCCTATGAGATCAATTACAATAATATTGAGAAATCTTGTCTTGCGGTGGTGTTTGCATCTCAAAAACTTAGACACTACATGTTGGCACATACTACACAGCTTATTGCAAAAATTGATCCCCTAAAATATTTGCTAAACAAAGATACTCTTATTGGTTGATTGGCTAAATGGATGATGATTCTTTCTGAATTTCACATTGAGTACGTTGATCAGAAAGCTATAAAAGGATAGGCAATTACTGATCAATTAGCTGAATTTCCTACACCAGATGATACTCCTATGCATATTTAATTTCTTGATGCTTCCATCATGTATGTGACTGAATGCATCTGGAAAATGTTCTTTGATGGATCTCACATGCAGAATTGTGCTAGAGCTAGAGTTTTGTTTACCTCACCTCATGGATACATCATCCCTAAGTCATACACATTATTATTTCCTTGCAAAAACAACATAGTAGAATATGAGGCTTTGACAAATGGAATTAAACTGGCTATTGAATGGAGAATTGTTGATTTACATATCTTTGGAGACTCCTAGCTTGTCATCAATCAGACTAATAATGACTATCAAATAAAATATGAGAAATTGATCTCTTACAAGAAAATGATTGATGACCTAAAAAGATACTTCTCCTTTGTCGCATTTCAACAGATTCCTAGAGTTGAAAATAGGGCGGATGATGCGATGGCCACCTTGGATTCTATCCTACAACTAGAAGAACATGAATCAAGATTTCTATTCCTGGTGGAAGAACTACCTTATCCTACCTATGACTCCCTTGGCAACCACCTAATTTTCACTATCATTGGTCATGAATCTTCTTGCTATGCCAAAATCTAATCTTACCTACATGACCAAATCATTCTTGATAACTTAACCCTTAATGAGAAATGACAACTCATTCACAATACTTCCTGTTATACTATCATCTCTGGTGACTTGTTTAGGAAGGGCTTATATGGAACACTTCTTAGGTTCTTAGAGAAAGATGAGTCTGAATGTGCGTTAGCTGAAGTCCACAATGGTGTATGTGGGTCTCACTCTAATGGTCTTGTGTTAGCTCAAAAAATACTAAGGGTTGGTTACTATTGGCCTACTATGCAAACAGATGTGCGCTATGCCAAGTCCTACAAGAAATGTTAGATACATGGGAACTTGATTCACATTCTAGGTCGAGAACTTATTCCATCAATTGCACATTGGCCTTTTTAACAGTGGGCTTTTGATTTGTTGGGCCAAATACACCCTAACTCATCTAGTGGACACAAATTCATTATCACTAAAATAAAATATTTCACAAAATAGGTCGAGGTTGTTCCTCTTTCAGTTGCTATAGGGAAACAAGTGTCTCTATTTATTCTCAATCACATCATCTTTCGCTATGACATACCTTCCTCCATAGTTACTGATAATGGAGAAAGGTTCAAAAATAAGGACCTCAAACAATGATGTAAGAAATCCAAGATTAAATAGCACTAGTCCTCAATCTACTACCCTCAAGGTAATGGCCAAGTTGAAGCTTCTAACAAAACATTTCTAAAAATATTACACATGATAGTGAATAAGATAGGAAGATATTTGCACTCATAGATTAATCCTGCATTATGGGCCTACATAACTAGCATTCACACACCAACTGGAGCTATGCCCTTTGCACTTGTTTATGGATCTAAAGTTTTTTTACCTCTTGAGGTTGAGATACCTTCCCTACGAGTTTCATTAAGAGGTCTTATAACTAATGATGACTATAGAATCATACATATGCAAGAGTTAGAACTTCTATATTAGTGTAGAAAAGTTGTATTTGATCATATGAGAGTATATCAGAAAAGAATGTCATAGAGCTACAACAAAAAGTTTCATTCTAGAGAGTTTCAAGTTGGAGATCTTGTTTTAAGAGAGAATCCCAATAATCAACATAATAGAGCACAAAAAGGAAAATTTGAGCCAAAATGGTTGGGTCCCTACATAATTATGACTGTTTTTGGATCTGGTGCTTACCAGCTTTCTACACCTGAGCAAGAATAACTCCTTGAACCTATCAACATCCTTCATTTAAATAAGTTCTACGAATGATGCTACAAGAGCTTTGTACATATCTTAATATCTTGAAAAAATCTTAAAATTCATAAATGTCCTAAAAAAATCCTAAAAATTGTAAAAAATTCCTAAAAAAATGATCATCTTAGTGAAAACTTGGCAAACATGTGCTTTGATGCATTAATAAAAAAAATTCAAATATCAAAATATACAAAAAAATGAAAAATGAAAATATTAGAAAAAGAAAAATTGTGCCCTGGTGAAAACCTGGAAATAGGCACCTTGGAAGCAAAAATAAGTAATCTTCCAAGTGGTGAAAATCTGGAAACAGGCGCTACTTCAGACCTATCTGCCTATATCTATCAACTTGTCTCTTTGTGCTTTGAACCCTTTTGAATCTAATTTCCTTATCTCCTTGGTCTATAATTGGTCTTTATCTTCGGCCAGGGGGCATGAACTGTACTTCTACTTTGATGAGCGATGGTCTCTTTTTTAGTAACTCACCCTAAAACAATGTTTCTCAACACTATCCTCTTAAAATCAAGTGTTTTTAACAGTTATCAGATATGTTATCTTGAGTCGACACTTTGTTTATAGTCTTGGATTGTGTGATATTTCTCACTTACAGGCATGAGTCCTAGCAAGTCACTGATTATCTTTTCTTTTCACACCGTGCTTAAAATGAAACGACTAAGACATGTTATGACTTATTTTATTTGTGTGTTGATTGACTGGTGATTTTTCACTGGGTGTTCCCTTCTTAGTCTCTCCATGATGTTACGACTAGAGGACTGGGGGCATGAGGCATATTTTCTTTGATTTATGCCTGTGGGTATCACTTTAATGATTCTAGGTGTCTCTTTCTTTGATTCCTTGAACACTGAGGAGATTTAGAGCTTTATCCTTGATTGTTACATTGTGTTTTCTTATACAAGACCGTACTCAAGGTTATCTTGACACTTATGCCCTGATACTGGTATAATCTTGCAACATTAACTTGGAAACCATGTTTAGGTTGTTAGGATTTGGTAACACTGAGAGGGGGGTGAATCGATGTTACAATACTTTAATGAATTCTTAAAATTCTTTACTTTTCTTAAGAAATAAATAAGGATGTAATAAAAAATGAACAACTATGTAACAAAAAATGAACAACCATGCAACAAATATAAACATAAAAGAGCTCATAACACCATATTTGTTTTCGAGGAAACCCTGGTTAAGGGAAAACCTTGGTGGGGATGGCACCCACAATATTCTGCACTATGTCAAATCTTGAAACCCTATTAGGAGTGCTAGCCCTATTAGGAGCTGGTTAATATAATATAGGTAGATCCCTGTCAGGGGATTTATACAATAAGATCCCTATTAAGGAATCGACCATGTTAAAGGTCCTAGCCCTATTAAAGGAAAAAAAACCTTGTTAGAGTTATACAATAGGCACAACAACACTTACAACAAATCTGTTGTCCTGAATACAAAGCATTAGCAAAGTATTCCTAGAAGAACTCCTCTTGTTCTCCTTCCTCTTGATCTCTTCTCTACCTTTTAGATGTCTTCATAATTCACATCTAACATCCATACATCATCATCTTATCATCATTGCACACTTTTAAAAAAGTGTATATATATTTATACCTTGTTAGAAGTATAATTACAAAGATGGTCAGCATCAAAACATTATATTAATTCAAGTGTAATTGCACACTTCATTAAAATCCCTAGTTAGCCTCAAATCCCAGATAACATCCAAAATTAACTTTCCAAATGCTCACAAGGTCAGCCTCAATGATCACTAACATGTTATGCTCTATTTACTATCTTTGCATCCAATCAACTGAACATATCTCTATGATCCATCAATATTAATATGTGTGATCTCACACATGTGTTTATTGGTGTCCTGAAAGCATGCCATTAAGATCGCATGCCTTAATTTAGCTTTTGTGAAGCTCGCTAATTTTTTTTGTTAGGCTGGGTTACTGAAAAAGTCTGTGGACTTAGGCATTTTTCCATTCAACAACTGTATTCAAGCATATTCATCATATCCAATATGTGCAACCATAAAAATGATAAGTGTTTCCATAAATGACAACATTCCATACATGTGCATATGTGTGCATGTGTTGACCACTTTCCAACAATCTCCCCCTTTGGAATTGATGGCAACACTTAGTGAAAAATGACTAAGTGCATCATCAAAGCAAAAAAGTAAATGGAAATATAATAAAAAAAATTCAACACATAATCTTCAAAAACTTCCCTTTATTTATGTTTGTTGTACTTCATATTACACACATAGATTTTCTCTCTTTCTCACTTGTGTCTCACTTCTCTCCCTATTACATTTGTTCACTTCGCCTTACATTGTTCTCTCTTTCACATATTACATTTGACATTTTTCACTATATCTCTCCCCCATTGACATCAATGGAAAAGGTTGCGAAAATGTCAAAATTAGTGACCAAAAAAACAAAGATTAGAGTATAAAAAATCACAGCTTAACTGCCTGTAGTACATCTTTGTAGTTGGTCTTCAAAATATGTATATCGACATCCCAATCTTCTTTTATTGCCTTTTCCACCTGAATCATTCCAGTAAGATCGAATGTGGCCTTGTCTATTGTCACTACATCAATAGGCACTAGTTCCTGAAATGTTTTCAATCCAAGTTGTAGGTCCTCATGGGTGCTCTCCAAAACACTGATCTTTGGAGTCAAAAAGTTCTTTAATTCTACAAATCTCTTCTAAACTCCATCTTTCTCCATCTGTAAGGTATGGATTTTATCCATAATCCTGTTAACTTCCTTATTCATATCCAAAAAATTTTTATCTCCAAAATCTTTAGAGAGGTTTGCCCAAACCTCTTCATCCTATGCTATGATATCTGGTATACTTTTTACATGCTCATGGGAAGTCATGAAAAGTCTATAGAGATCATTTCCATACTTAAGACAAGATTTTATTTCCCTTTTAGTGGCAATCAATGTATTAAGATCACTCTTGATCTCATCAAGAGTATCTTTCATTCTTAACCTCTCAAAGTCATCAACAACTTTTAATCTTGTTGCTTCTTCTAATTTATCAAAACTTTGTTCTACTATACTTAGAACATTATCTAGATTATCTATAGGAGGTGTAATAAAAAAACTTACTCAAAACTTGTGTGGCCTGCTGGATTATCTTTGCAGTCATGTAAGTATTCTTTTCAGATTTCTCCTTTTCCTTATCAAAAGAAAGTACTGACCATTGCATTGAATCTCATACATCCATGTCATCTAGGTTAGTTGGAAATGATTAGGAACCACTTGCCAATAATTTAGGTGTAGAAAAAGGAGTGATAGGTAGTAATCCTTTTGGACTATGAATGTTAAGTTCCTTCTCCTCTCCCTTTTCTTGTTCCTTTTCCTTTTCTTGTTCCTTATCTTTTTCTTCACCTTTCTCTTCTGCAACTACTCTTTTTTAGGAGTTTTATCCTTTTCTTGCTCTTTTTCAATTGATTCCTCTTGAGCGATCTTAGGAGGCTCAATATTCTCTATAATTGTATCAATTATAGCTAATGTTTCATTCATTTGAAATGGATCAGATGTATCCTTCTCTATTTTTAATGAAATTCCAACATTGTCAATAAAAAAATCTGGTAAGGTAGTATCTACTACCTCTGATTTCTTAGGAACTGCAGCTTCTTCTGCAAGTTTGGCAATTTTGGGCTCAGTAGAGATGATTAATGGGGTTGGAGTCCTTGTAGACTTTCCAAGATCAGGTTTCTCCTCAAGAAGTAGTTGTCCAACCTTTTCATGTTTTTCTTTCTCAACCTCATCATACTTCCGGCCATAAACTTGATGATTATAATTTTGGTCCTTAATTTTGGCCTTAACTTATCAAGCCAATTCACCATTTCATTCACTATCATGGTAGGAATGTTCTACTAAAGGATATATTATCACATCTTTGTGTCTTTATCCAAGGATCTCTTCTTCCTTTCTTCAAATTTCTCAAATAGTTCCTTGTTGATTAGACTTTCTATTTCAATCAAATTCTTCTTGAAAGTAAGCATATGCTCCACAACTATGTCCTCTATCTTACTTTTCTTTTCCTCATTAAATTTTGCATAGTATTTTTCAATAGAGACTAGTTTTCCTTCATTTATTTATCTTCTCTCCAATACTCTCAATAGAGGTTTTAACACATACCTTTGTGTTTCCTGACCTTTCTTTTGCTCTGCCTCTAATACTTTCTTCTTGTCTACTTCAATTTATCTCAAGTTAGCCTCTTGAAGTTATATGTCTTTTTCATCTTCTTCTTTCTTCTTCTTTTGTTCCCCAGTCTTCTCTATATCCTTTGTTTCCATTACATGAATTTATTCTTCTTGTGTCTATTCTTCTACAATGTTTTGTTGTTTATCCTTCCTTTGCAAAGATGGAGGAGTATCAATTTTTTTCCTCTTTCTTCCTGGTCCACTAGCCATGGTCTTTGGTCTAGCTTTTGGAGGTATTGGACCTTGTGTAGCTGCCCATGCCGCTTGCCTCTATGATGTTCTCCTACTAGGTGTAGGAGTGTCGTCCTTCTCTCCTTCTTCTTCAATCTCCACCACTTGAGGTGCTTCAATATTAGGCTGAGGAGGGGGAATGTTACATTTCTCCCCAAGTTCTGCTACCTTTTCTCTAACAATTTTCATTTCTTCCTTGGTAATTCCATGTTTCCCTACTATCTTGTCATCAAAGGACTCAAATTTTCTTTCCTTTCTTCCCTTCACTAGTTCTTCCTATACTGCTGCATATTTTTCTTCATATGTGCCCCATCTAGGAGTATTGGGGTCTTTAGGGGACTGCAAACTATGTTGAATGTGAAACTATAGAATAGTGTAATCAACTTCATAGCCCATAGGGGTAGCCCATGAAGTTCTAGGTTCAACTGATTCAAACAATGTACTATCAGTTTCCACCATGAAAAAGATGTCATCCTTATACTTGTCAACTAATCTCCAAGGGATTCTTTCCCTTTCATGCATTTTCTTTGGGAAAAGTTTCATCGTGCCTACAACTTCAACATACCTATTTTTTTCATCACTTCTCCTATAAAAATCACTAATCATCTACATAGAACATCTATCAGATCTCCATAAGTACATGTTAGGAAATATCCTCATTACATGAAAGAATATATACATGATCAATGACCCAAATGTGAAATGTGTAGTTCTATTCTTCTTTATTCCTACAAGGTTTTTCATTAGTTGTTGTCTTAGGACCTTAAATAGGTCATACTCTTCATCCTCAACTACCATTTTTTATGCCATGTGAACAAAAATGGCTAACACATTGTTCAATCTGTTGTTGTATTGGAATTTTTATCCCAATATCATCACTACTAACTTGACATCTTCTTGTGAAATGTCATTTACTGTCATAGCTCTTTTATTCCACTTTCATTTTGTCAATTTCTCCACCTCAAACCTTATATTATTCTTAGCTGTAGGTACTTTACCTTTCATAGGTAATCCAATGATCTCATGTAGAATTTCCTTGGTGATTTTAGTGGGAGTTCCACCAATCCATATGAACTCATCATTCATTCTTCTTAATACAATCTTAATCCAATCCAATTCATCAAATTCATATCTTTCCATGAATTTCACTACTGGCAACCCTTGCACTTTCCTACATTCTTCACTTAGCATTTTTTCTGCATTATACAACCCTAGCATTTCATCATAGATCTTAGAGGTGTCTAGGAATTCAATCTTATTGTGAATATATACCCTGATGTCTTCAACATGAAGAACACCAACTGAAGTGTGTGAAAATGTGACTTCTTGATCCTCTTCATTAGATTTGAAGGGATGCCTCTTAAATTTATACCTATTCCTCTCAAGCACATTGAAAACCTTAGGTGTATCTATTATGACTACTCTGTTACTGCAATTGACAAATATTTCTTATGATAATTACAAATACCTAGCTCATGTGGCCATGTAAGGGTTTTGCGAACACAACTACAAACACTTCGAGCCCCAACTACTACTCCAGACTCTTCAATGCTATCTGATCTTTGTGAAAATGCAGATAATTTGACCACAAAATTAAACTTATAGGAAATTTGGCACAATTCCCAAAAACTATTCATAAAGCTTCAAGAAACCAATGTTGGCTCAAACTAGTAGAAATTCTCATAGACATCTCCAAAAATAATGTGACCTTATCCAATATCACATTACATCATATATAAGCCACTTTCAATTTCGCACAGCTCAACTCATTCATATAGGGGCTCTGTATTTGATTGGTGATAATCTTTCATGCTCCCCCGAAGGAATACATTTCCCATCATGAAGATGGTGAAGCAATGCACCCTAGAAATGATTCAAAAAGACTCTTAGGAATCTTGTGAGTTCTCACATTATGATCTTCATCTTTCTTGACCTTAGATTCTATAGATTCACTATGTTTGATCCATTTCTCCTTAAATTCCTCTTTCATCTTTGCTAGCTCTCTATCTTCTTTATTCAACTCTTTTTCATTTGCGATTGGCCCGAAGGACTTCTTGACTGGTCATGTATATTTACAATACTTTGTTACATGTCCATCATTGTTACACTTGAAACATGATACCTTCTTATTAGGTTTCAATTAGCTATAATCAATCTACAACTTACAATACTTAGCAATATGACCAAAGTTATTGCATTTGTAGCACACAATCTTTCTAGGTCTGGCAATAGGTTTCTTAACCTCTTCAATTATCTTGTTAGCCTCATCCTTACTAGCATTAGAAACATTATATTGCATAGTATCATTTGTTTTACTTGTTTCCTTATCCTCATGTTGTCTAATTTTAGCATCTTTACTATATTCACCTTTTTCCATCTTTGCCTCATTCAAGCTTTTCTCTTTTTTATTTTTAAGGAAATTATGTAAGTGATCATATGTAGGTTTGATAGATCTCATATTTGATAAACTACAACTAATTGAATATGTTGAGGGAGAGTTTGGAAATGGATTGGATATTTGAAAGACAGTGATTGATGATCACCGAGCTACTAATGTATATGTACGACATTAAATCATTTAATGTATTGTCATTCATGTTAACTAGTTTTGACTATACTTATCAAGATGGTTACAAACATCTTAAGAAGGAAATAATGGTGAATGAATGAGATATCTAAATGAAGATGAGATGGATGAGAAAGTTATGGATATGGTATTCATTAGGTAACTTGTTGACGAGTCTATGGTATTATGTTAGTGATTTGATTGTATTACATGAATCTATAATGGATTGAAGATCAATAATGAACAAGTTTATGTGTTCCGTAAATGAATAATTTAGTATGCACTAAGAAAGTGTAGTGTATACTGAGTATAGTATTAATGGAGCTAGTTATCACTGACGCATTATGGTATTGATCGAGTGAAAAGAAATAAATGGAACTTATGATTGCTGACTAAAGATGATCTAGACAATTGTTTATGATTTTGAGGTAAATTATAATGTTTTTTATGATGATCAAATGACTGAAAAAATTCAAGGATGATCAGATGAAGGAGAATGAAATGTGTTATTGAAGCAATTGTCGAGGAAGGTTAAAGTGAAAAAATCAATGATGAAGATTAAGAGGCAAAATCTATGGATGGAAATAAAATGGTTCATGATGTCTATATAAAGAGACAAGAGACTCATTATTGAGTCTATTGTAGGAGAATTCATGTGAGAAGATTGAATTCATGCAAAGTTGATCAAATTGGTTGAAGACAGAACCGAGCAATTCTATAGACAACACTGAGTGACAGAGAAAGAAATTACCAAGCATAATAGAGTTGGAGGAAACAAAGAGATTGAATTGATTATTGATCAAATGTATTTTTGAGCTTAGCATAGATCTTAAAATCTTCAAATCAAGTTGTATTTGAATCGGATCATTACTGTATCAGTTTAATCATTACTACAGATAAATCTCTTAATCGAGTGGGACTTAACAGTCTTTATATTTCAATATGACATTCAATGAATGTTGATTATTTTCTTGTTGATCCCATAGTGAATGTTTGGTCAAGGGAGAAATATTAGTGATAAATCCTCTAACTAGGTCACACCTCATAGTATTCTACAAACTTTATCTTTTGCCCAATTATGGATATAATAGATTTTCTTTATACATGCATAACATAAGAAGCTAAACAGCATGCATAACAATAAAGAAATCATAACACATTATTTGTTCTCGAGGAAACCTTGGCCAAGGGAAAACCCCGGTGGGGATGGTACCCACAAAGATCCACTAATAAAAAGTATCCTATTAAGGATGTTGACCCTGTTAGGAGTCTATTACAAGCATATAGTGTATCAGTCCTGATTAAGGGACTATAGGCCTTGTTAGAAGCCTCAACCCTGTTAGGAGTTGGTAGTACAAAATGTGATTACCAGTTGAGCCCACTGCCCAAACAAGTAATGTACAATATACACTGATTACAAAAGAGGTCAAGGTACATAACCTTATACTGCTTGCATCAATATCTCTTCACTGATCTTTCACTATCGCTATTACATATACATCATAGATCTCGCATATTATATTTTTCATTGCTCTCTTTCTTACATTTTACAATTACATTTATACAAGTTATTAAGGCTAATAACTTTACTTGGTTGGCTGCCATATTACAAAATAAATTTATCTAAGGGTAAACATCTAGGATGTCATCCCTTTATATTGTTAAGTCATTATTTTGATAAACAAAATAATCCCTTAACTCTTTACTAGTTTTGTCTTCATATTCTGTCATGTCGGCTTCACACTATTTTTGGTAAAACTATCATAACTAATTTCGTATATGTCATACTGACTTGTACTCTAAGATGGGTCATCATTAGTCACCATAGAGTCTATGTTCAAGTGCACAAGCACTGAAATTACTCCAGTCGACATTGCAAACAAAAACTATATCCAGGTTCAGTGGTAAAACACTGTCTCACACTTAGACAAATTTGCAATGCGCTCTGTCATACTTGCTCTCTGACTTGTGTGATCTTCATGTGGATCATATGTTTCCATAATGACAACATCTATGCAATCAACTCAGCCAAATTGACAAGAATCTCCCCCTTTGTCATTGGTGGCAACATATGAAAAAATTGGCTAAGTGTTCTCAAAATTTGTCAAAATTGTGGCCATAGTATAACAAATATATACTATCCTTATAACTCCTTAAAAAATCTTATCTCTAATACAATACTCCCCCTAAGAGTATCAATCCTTATCATATACTATCAATTTTCTACTAAATATCTCTCCCCCTTTGACAATAATGACAAAATAACGGTAGGGAGGGCTACAAAAATGTATCACAAAAAGTTATACCTCAATTTATTTATTGCAAAGCTGATAGGCTTGCAACACAATCTGCAAAATTTGTCTTCATGGCTTCTATCTCCTTTTCCCATGATTTCTTAATGGAATCTGCCACATTAAGTAGTGCGCTTAGTCCATAAGATGCTATTTGACATGCTTGGAGGTTTTCAAAGTTAAATTTCAGAAAAGATGACTTAGCTGTAAGACAATCTTCCAACTGCTCTTCAATAACACTTAACTTCATAGAAGCATGCTCTCTCAAAAGAGTATATCTTCTTAATTTCCTATCTTTCTCATCTTGTACAATTTTGATTTCATCATACAGTTGTCTAACTTTCTTCTCAACATTACAGACCTTCACATTAGGGTTAGATAGAAGGTTTGTTTCATTTAGAATCTCTGCTTCCTTCAATTTTATCTTCTAATTTTCCTCAGCTGTCAAAGTCTCTAATTTTGTACACTGTATGTACAAAGATTTTCCTATTTCCAAATGTTTCCTCAAATTTTTGATATAGATATCAAGAGTATTGATATCATTGCTGATGTACTGACTGATGTTCAACAGTATTCTAGCCTCATACTCTGCTTGTGCTTTCACTTTTGCAATATCAGCTAGGTTAGTGAACTCATCATCAAAAGTACTCATCACTTTCTTTGCTTTCTCCATAGGGTCTGCTTCTACAATCTGTGTGGTCACAATAATTTGTAGCTTTTCAGTGAGGTCCTTTAGACATCCTTCTAGGCTTTTAAATTTCTTATTCTTCCCAATGATTTTGTTCAAAGATGTGATCAATTCCATCTAATCATCATCATCTACTTCTTTTCCCAAATCCTCAAACAAAGATCCAGTTTGCTTCTTCTTTCTAGTTTCAAGAGTAAGATTGATTTCTTCTATAGAGGGTACAGGTGCTTATACTTCTGATACTTTGGGTTCTTCAACAATAAATTGAGTTTTCTCTACTTCTACAATTCTATCTAGTTCATCAAGAGCCGAATTGTCAACAATGTTCTCTAGATTCTTGAATACATTATCATCAGTATTTAAGGTGATCCTTGTAACTTCAACATTCATAGATTCTTCTTCAATGTTTATAGCTGGTGGAGAGGGAATTCTCTCTTGTTCTGCATCTTCAGCTTGCTCTGCTACAATTGATGTCTCTCCAACAATTTCTGCCATAACTTTAATTATTGCTTGTTCAGTCTCTGCATTCACTTGTTCATATTGTCCTGCCATGATCTGAATGGTTCTCTTTTTTTTCCTTAAATGGGTGCTAAGGGGCTTCAAAATTTATTTAAGATGTTCATCATCTCTTACATCACATAGTTTCTTCACAAGATTCTCTCTAATAGATTTGTCTTCTTCTTGTGCTCTCATCTTCCTGTTAACAAGTTTCTTCAATAATTCATCAGGTATCTTTCCCTAAATAGTGTCAAACTTCTTATTAGCTAGAATCAAATGCTTGACCACTGCATTTTCAAGATTCAATTTATCAAAATAGTCATAAAGGTTGTAGTATTTATTCATTTTAGTGAAGTCTCCATCTTTTATAATTTCTTCATTCACTCTCTGAACTCTAGGTTTCCATGCTTTCTTCTTGACAGAAGTGTCATCATCTTTAATTTCTACAATTTTCCTAGGTACTGATGGCACCAAAGTTTTCTACCTCTTACCAGGTCCAATAGAAATTTCTTTCACTCTCTTTCTCGGTGTGGAGGAGGTAGATCTAGTAGGTTTTCTTACTACTTGTTCCTTCTCAGGTTCCTCTACTTTCACCTTGACTGGTACTACACTAGATGATAAGGGAGGTACAAACAAAATCTCTTTCTATCCAATATCTTTGATTGATGCTATTGTTTGCTTTGCCACTAAGAATTCTCTCTCTGTCATTCTTGTATCCTTCAATATTTTCTTAATAGTGCTCTCAACTCTTTTCTTAGACTGTTTCTCTTCAAGTATAGCCTTTGCAGAGTTGAAATTTTCTTCAAAAGTTCCAAATCTATTACTGTGAGTGTCAACCTTGCACTTAAGTAGCCTATTCACATATTCTTCTATCTCAATTTTAGATATTTCATAGCCAAGAGGGTCTATGAACTCAATTCTAGGTTCAACTACTTCAATGTATGTAAAGTCAGTGTCAACCATAAAACATACTTCATTCTTGTATTTCTCCACAAGAGACTGTGGAATCCTTGATCTGCTAGACGCAATATTCTGAAATGTCTTAATAACAAGTACTGCACTCTCATTAACACTATCAATAACATGCTTTCTATATACTACATTAATCCTTTCCATTGTAGTTTGTCCATCATTCCAATCATTTCCTATGGTGTAAGGAAATCTCCTCAAAAGATGAAAAAACATGTAAGTGATCAAAGATGAAAATCTGAATTGTGCATACTTTGTCTTCTTAATCTTCTCCAAGTTCTCAAACAATTGAATTCTTAGAATCTCACACATATCAACTGGCACTTTGTCAACACACATCAAATAAGCTATGTGTACCATTCCAGCTACCATGTCATCCTCTCTTGAATTTGCACAAAACTTAGTTGTTAGGATTTTGCATAAGTATCTAACATCATGTTGTTGGATCTTACTAATTACAATTCCTCTACCATTATAGGATGAATTAGTATTATCAATGACTATTTTTCTCATGTTCTTCTCATTTAAAGGAATAGCTCCAGATTTAGACAGTCCAGTGACTTCATGAATCAAATCAGCTGTAATGTCTATCACTCTATCTTCTAGCCAAAAATTCTCATTATGAATTCTGCTAAGGATTATCTTAGTGCATTCTTCATTATCAAACTCATACTGTAATGCATACTTAACAATCTCATTGTCTTTCAAATGATCATATCCTTCTTTCAATGACATGTCCTAGTTGTAGATCTTCTCATACTCATTTGTAAAATCACTATCACTGATGGTTTCTAACTTGCATCCAAGATAACTTCTTACATTCTCTAAATGCAAAACTTTGTCTAGTACAAATGATAAAGCTAACTTAGGGTCTTCTTCCAAGGGTTCTATTGGTTCCCTCTTCATTCTAGGTCTATTTTTATCTCTGACATTGTGAATTGAAGATACATCCATGATTACTTCAAATTCCTTTTACCAATTCATAGATCTATCAAGTAAAATACCTTGATTTCATGATTTTAGGGCTTGCATAGATTCAACACTCAAATCCTTCATCGAATCATTGCAAAAAGCTTCCAATCACTGCTCTTTGATCTCCTTAACACTTGTATTCACTTTGATGATCAAATAACATTGATCATGACCTTTTATTACTTCAATCTCACTTAGGTCTAACATCGCATTCAATTCTTTTGCCACTTCTTTCCAAAAAGTTGTTTCTACTATCTTGCAAAACTTAAAACTTCTTGCGATCTCACAAAACACAATATGTTTCTTTGCACTCTTAACCATAGCATTAGAATATCATAAACTACCTTCCATTAACTGCACAAGACTCAATTCATCATAAATCTACTTCTACACTAATCTAAGTTCCTAATCTACTAAAATTTTCATAAATTAAGTGCTTTGAGATAGGCCAGGTAAGGATTCATTCTTACCACTTGATACTTCACCTTTCTGATTACCTTCAATGTTGAATATGTCTCCTTGATCTGTGCTTTTAAAAAACTCCATTTCATCTGTATTGCTACAACAACCTTTCTATCTGTTACTTGCATCTTCATTTCTTCTTTCATGATTTCTAGGGTTAGGGTTAGGATGAAAAACTCCATTGTTCATTCTACAAAACCTTGCTGTATGTCCAATCTTGTTGCATATCTGACAAACAATTCCATTGCTTCCATATCTTGGTCCAAGTGGATTAATCTGTGATCTACAATTTCTAGCAATGTGTCCAACCTTGTTGCATCTATAACATATTACTCCATTTCTTCTGTTCATATCTTCAGTAGGTTTCTTATCTGCATTGTTAGTATTCCTAAACATTCTACTATTATTATTATTCTCAACAAATTTAGGTTTCCTACATTCAATAGCTCTATGTCCAAATCCATGACAGTTATAACAATAACCATTAAGAGGTTTAAATTGCTTACCTGTGCAATCTCTCTTCATATGACCAATAGTATTACAAGCAAAACATCTACCTTTGAATTCTCTTTGCATACCTTTGGATGATTCCTCTTGCTTCGGTGATTCTTCTTCTTTAGGTGTATCTTTAGATTTGTTGATCTCATTAGACTTCTTCTCATCTAAGATTTCAGATACCTTCATATCTGGTTCCTTTCTTTCATCATTTTCTTTAAGAGTGTTGAATCCAAGACCAGTCTTATCATAGAATGGTTTCTGAAAAGATATTTGTTCATCAATCTTCTCACTAGTTGAATATAGCCTTTCAAGTTGTTGTTTGGATTGAGTTAGTTCACCTTTCACAATCTTGTTGTATTTCTCAAGTTTAGCATACTGCAAATTGACTTTCTCAAGTTCAGATGTTACTTTAGAAAGTTTAGATTTCAGATCTTCATTTTCAGTCTTTAGACTTTCATTCTCAGATTTTAGATTTGCTTCATTTTTTCCATTTCCATCTTTCAAACTAAGCTTCAAATTTGCTATCTTCAATTCATGCTTAAGGATGTCATTTTCTTTTTCTAAATTGTCATCACAATCTTCAATAAAAACTTCAGATTCTTTTTCAGATCTCAGATCTTCCAATTTTTTTTTTAGTTTCTCAATAAGGTTCTTTGCATCATCATACTTTCTTTTCAAAGTATCTTTTTCAATAGTAAGCAAGTCAATCTGTTCAAGAGATTCTTCAAGATTCTTTTGTAGTTGATCCATATCCATAGAGATCTTACTCAAGCTGCTAGGCTTTCCTTGAATGATTCTTTTCCAAGTAACTAAGCTCGGATACCAATTGTTAGAAATAGGGAATACTGAGAGGGGGGGTGAATCAGTATTCTACAAACTTTATCTTTTGCCCAATTATGGATATAACAGATTGTCTTTATACATGCATAACATAAGAAGCTAAACAACATGCATAACAATAAAGAACTCATAACACATTATTTGTTCTCGAGGAAACCCTGGCCAAGGGAAAACCCTGGTGGGGATGGTACCCAAAAAGATCCAATAATCAAAAGTATCCTATTAAGGATGTTGACCCTATTAGGATTCTATTACAAGCACATAGTGTATTAGTCCTGATTAAGGGACTATAGGCCTTGTTAGAAGCCTCAACCCTGTTAGGAGTTGGTAGTACAAAATGTGATTACCAGTTGAGCCCACTGCCCAAACAAGTAATGTACAATATACATTGATTACAAAAGAGGTCAAGGTACATAACCTTATACTACTTGCATCAATATCTCTTCGCTAATCTTTCACTATCTCTATTACATATACATCATAGATCTCGCATATTATATTTTTCACTGCTCTCTTTCTTACATTTTACAATTACATTTATACAAGTTATTAAGGCTAATAAATTTACTTGGTCGGCTTCCATATTAAAAAATAACTTTATCTAAGGGTAAACATCTAGGATGTCATCCCTTTATATTGTTAAGTCATTATTTTGATAAACAAAATAATCCCTTAACTCTTTACTAGTTCTGTCTTCATATTCTGTCCTGTCGACTTCACACTATTTTTAGTAAAACTATCATAACTAATTCCGTACATGCTGTACTAACTTGCACTCTGAGATTGGTCATTTTTAGTCACCATAGAGTCTATGTTCAAGTGTGCAAGCATTGAACTTACTCCAGTCGACATCACAAACAAAAACTGTATCCATGTTCATTGGTAAAACACTATCTCACACTTAGACAAATTTGCAATGCACTCTATCATACTTGCTCTCTAACTTGTGCGATCTTCATGTGGATCATATGTTTCCATAATGACAACATCTATGCAATCAACTTAGCCAAATTGCCAACAACCTTTAACATGGTTGGATCCTAACAGAGTTCACTTCAGAGGAGTGAATTATTTTAGGTTACTGGTCCCGTGTGGTTTTTCGCCTAACAGGGTTTCCACATTAAAAATCTAAGTGTTATATGTGTATGGATGTGTTGAATTGTTATTTTACTTTACACATTACTATAACTGGATTGATCGGTAAACATAATACTTAATTTACTGGTAATTCATATATGAAAAGAAAGGCACAGTTGATATTTTACCGAGTTGATTAATTTATTTAAAAGTATTGTTATATATATCTGGGAGTATTTGGGACTATATAATAACTAGAATTAACTAATTCACCCCCCTTATTAGTTATCTAACAATATCTAGTTCTCTACATTCTCTTATCTTGTGTCCATACAAGTAGAAATTAAAACAAAATCCAATAAACTTGGGCTTAGGAATACCTTTTTTAGTTTTCTTCTTTGATTGATCTTCATGGTTGTAATCCTTTTCATTGACCTTACAAGGAGGTATCTTAGATTCTACTATCACAACCTTACATTAGGACTTCTTAGGTGAGTCAAGATTCACCACAACTCTATCTTTCCTCTGATAAGGATTGTCAGTAAATCCAACTCCTATCTTTTCTCCAAAAGGCTTCTGCATGTCAATTTTCTCATCCAATTTTTGTCTGCTCTCATGAAGTTTATTTATACAACCTTTAGTCTAATCAGGTTTACCAGTAATGGTAATGCAATATATCTCTACCTTGTCATACTTTCTCTTTAATGCATTTCACTCTCTCTCCAAGGTTTGCATCCTATCCCTTGTACTTGATAGTTCATTTTGCTACTTTTTATTTACCTCTTTTTCAGCACCAAGTTCCTTCATCAGGTTCAATTTTTTGATCTCCAATTGATCCTTCAAGGAATCCTTTTCATGCTTCCACTACTCAATCTGATCTTGATCTGATAACTCTTCAGTTTGTGCTTCCATAATATCATCTCTCAATTTGATCTCATGTTCAAGTTGCTACTTCAACTTTTTGATAAATTCATCTACCTTCCTTAGCTTGTACTTTAGATCTACTCTATCTACATTAACGATGCCCACATCTTCCAAAGCCATTTCATAATTCTTCTTCAAGTTTTCCAAATCCATCTTGATCTCCCCAAAGTTGTGAATATTTTCCTTCAAGGGCCTGATGCTTTGATACTAATTGTTAGGATTTGGTAACACTGAGAGGGGGGGGTGAATTAGTGCTGGAATAATTTAATAAATTTTTAAACTTCTTTACTTTCCTTAAGAAACAAATAAGGATGTAATAGAAAATGAACAACCATGCAACAAACATAAACATATAAGAACTCGTAACACCAAATTTGTTTTTGAGGAAACCCTAGCCAAGGGAAAACCTCAGTGGGGATGGTACCCACAATATTCTGCACTATAAATCTTGAAATCCTATTAGGATTTCTAGCCGTATTAGGAGCTAATTAATACAATATAGGTAGATCCCTGTTAATGGATGTATACAATAAGATCCATGTTAATGAATCAACCTTGTTAAAGGTCCTAGCCCTATTAAAGGCAAACAAACCCTATTAGGGTAAAAATAGGTGCAACAACACTTACAACAAATTTGTTTTCCTGAATACAAAGAGTAACAAAGTATTCCTAGAAGAAATCCTCTTGTTCTCCTTCCTCTTGATCTCTACTCTACCTTTTAGATGTCTCCACAATTCGCATCTAACATCCATACATCATCATCTTATCACCATCACATACTTTTACAAAAGTGTATATATATTTATACCCTATTAAGAGTATAATTACAAAGTTGGTCGACATCAAAATATTATATTAATTCAAGTGAAATTGTATGATTCATTAACATCCTCAACTGGCCTCAAATCTAAGATATCATCCAAAAATAACTTTCCAAATGCTCACAAGGTCGGCCTCAATGATCACTAACATGTTATGCTATGTTTACTATCTTCGCATCCAATAAAATGAATATATCTCTCTGATCCATCAATATTAACATGTGAAATATCACACGTGTTCATTGGTGTCCTAAAATCATGCCATTAAGATCCCATGCCTTAATTCAGCTTCTATGAAGCTCACTAATATTTTCTGTCAGACTAGGTTACTGAAACAATTTGTGGACTTAGGCATTTTTCCATTCAACAACTACATTCAAACATATTCATAATATCCAATATGTATAACGACCATAAAAATGGTAAATGTTTCCATAATGACAACATTCCATACATGTCCATATGCGTGTGTGCTGACCACTTGCCAACAATCTCGACACTTATGTCTTGATGCTTACATGTGTTTCCTACAGGCCATATGATATAGATCATATTCATATATTCATAGTTGTGTTTGCACTAGTGATGGTTGTATGATCTTGTGATGTCCCTTAATAAGGCTCGATGATAAAAAAAACAAGGACCTATTAACCCTTGCACATTGCACTTTTCATTTTCATGGTAGCTTGCATTTGTTAGGTGCACTCTTAGTTGCATTCAAGTTTGGAGAGATTATCCTTCATCATTTTGGACAACTTTAGTTAGCTGTTCTTGATCACATATCTCCTTTCTTCTATCTTGATCATGTCTTTTTCATCTCCTCGATATTTTTCTTTTTCTCCTTTTCCTGTCATCACAAAGGGTTAATCATATCATCATATCTAATCTACTCAAAGGATTATATTCCAAATCATGAAGTGCATAACATATATATCAGACCACAAGGAATCTATAGCTATGAGAGCATCACATTTCAAGTAATAAAGAAAAAGACATGAGTACAGAATCAGATATCGTATGATACATGTGTAGAAGTAAAGATATATCCATGAGCATAAAGGAAATGAGACAAGCATATGACACATCAACAACATTTGGTATCTCATATATATATATATACATATATAAAATGGATCATGTATTAGTACAATAAATGAGGTTAAAATCTTGAGTCAAAAATATCAGATGGGAAGCCCTAATACAATCTACGACTAACTCCCACCCTCCTATATAGGTGGAGCTAGTGGAGGATCTTTGACCCTGTCTAGTGCCTATACTGCACCCTCTGATTTACTTGCGCTTTGTAAGTAGTTTGACACTCTCTTGCCTATAGGTACTATGATAATATAGGAAACATAGCAATAGGTCACTCTAGCCCTATGTCACTGCAACTCTTGTCAAGCCTGATCTCTCTCCTTCCTCAACTCCTGTACATATATAACTCATTAGGCTCTCTCATCCTATAGCTGTTGGTCTCTCATGACTATAGTGATTTGTGCCTACTATAACTTTGCCTCCAATATTATCACTCTTTGTTCTAGCCCATCATTAGTAGGTGCTCTCTACTCTAGTTGTGTCATAGGTCTATTCTCTGCCCTACTCCCTCGATCTCCTCATGGTCTCCTCACCAAGTTCTCCCTAGGCTTGTCTATGTCCATAGAAACTACCACACCCTGAGACATGGATCTAGGCAGTTGGCTGCTAGAAGGGGAACCACCCTTAGACCCACTAGTGCTTCCTCATCCTTCTCCTCTCCTTACCCCCCCCCCTCCATCACCACCCTCATCACCTTCATCCCCACCACCTTTGAATCTCAAGTCTATGGGTGCTAAAAATATGGAATAGGGGTGATCCTAGATCCATATCCTATAATAAGAAGTAGTCACTACATTTGTCACCCTCAGGAGTAGGTCAGGTACTATTCTTTGTAGTTGTTGCATCTCTTAGAAATAGATGTGGTACCTCAGCATGGGGCCCCATCAAAGGTCATCTTCATCCATGTATCAAGCATAGCCATTTGTCTCTATGTTGACACCCTGTGCCCTGCTGAACTGATGTCATACTCTGCTAATCACAAAATGCTCAATAATACTTTCATATTTTCCCAACAATAACCTACTATAAAACATGTATGCTAGCTCCTCCCTAGCCCTGGTCCACTACGCACACTTGATATAAGGGTGCCATATGATAGAATGTAGATCATCTAGGCACTGCCACCAATATGGTGTGTCTTCTACATGGGTTTTTTGGATAAACCCTAAGTACCTATATATATATAGGGTCACCCTCTCTGTTTGGGTTGTACCCTTAGGAAGATCACAATGACATGCTCCCACACCCACACCTGTGCCAAGATGGCCCCTACTGACCAAATATTCCCCTCTCTATAGACAATATCATGAATCTCATGATACATATATGCCAAAAGAGAGGGTCCCCATGCCATGCATCGAGGTCGAGATAATAGATCCATAACAAGTCTTCCCCAGCTACACTAGAAGCCTCTTTAACTCCTGTCAACAGCTAGGATGTGACTAATCAAAGAAAAAAGTATGCAAGCCACAAGATAATCATCATTATAATTGTGTATCATATGCTCCTGGAGGATGACATGGTCTAAGATGGTGAAGTATCCAAAAGTAGTCTTCATGGCCGCGATCCCATCAACAGGTGACTGATCAAAATATATATGCAAAGATCCAATTTTAGTATCAGTATCAATATCAAAAACAATGAACATAAAATATGACTTAATCAAGAATCTAAAATCATCAAGGATACCTACTGGCTCTCCATGGTAGGGCATGCATAGAATACGATACAGTCCTCCAATGTCACTATGACCTCTCCAGTAGGCAGATGGAATGTATTATGATCATAATGGAATCGCTCAACTAGAATATTTAATAATTCATGGTTCACCCAAATATGAGACATCTTCAATAAGTCTCCAAGTCCCATGGACTCTAAGGTACCCCTTTCATTAGCAGATAATTAGGGAACAAGGTGAAGACCCACTGGGTGAGGAGCCCTAATGGCTAGGTATGTAAATCAACATTGGATCACAAAAAAAAGTAGAAACACATCATAATACATCACAAGAAATGTCAGAAAGGAACTAAAAGCATCAACAAAGCATCAACAAAAGATCTAAGTACTTGCAGTCAAGTTTCCAAGTAGTCAGAAACTAAAAAAAAAGTAAAATGACATTTCACAGTTCAATTTGGTTTCGCACAACATTTTATAATATACTAGTGTGACATTTTAGAACAATGTGATATTCCACACCAAATCATATGACTAATGGGTCCCACTAGTGTGATACTTCATAAAAAAGTCATATGACACTTCAATGTTGTGCGAAATGGCGTACAACCTTTCTCAGTAAAGTTGTGTGACATTCCATATTTTCATATGAAAACTTTTAAAAATAATTGAAAACATGCTAAAATGACAATAAATGAACCAAACAAGGAAGAAAATTTGATGGCTTACCGCTTGTGGGTACCCCTAAGGCCGGTGTGCAACCGGCTAAGATTGAATCACTGCTGCTCAATTGGAACTCATCTATCTTCCATTGGGAAGCTTTATCTTTCTCTAGATTTGCTAGAAGAAAAAGACACAAATGATTTGCAAATGACCCTTTGGGCCCCTTATATAGCATTTTTCCCTAATTTTTCAAAGTCTCATATTCCTGCAAAAATTGCACCCTTACCTAATTTGGCATCCAGGATCCATTTTCGGGATCGAAATCAAAATCCAGATTCATCTTGACTATCAAAATCACATTTTAAAATTCTTTCCTCCTACATTTTTTTGACTGACCCTTTGAGGCTAACCTCTTTGATCTTTTGAGGAAATCATCATTTTCCTCTCTTACATCATCATTTCATCATCCTTTCTTCTGGTTTTGACCTAATTTCAATGCTACATCTTTATGGTCAACCTTATCACTTGGTGGTCAAACTTAGTCTTGTGCACTTAATTGATCATCTGGAACCTTATCTTATCTTGATTTGATAAAATTTATCTCATTTTTGCATCTCCTCTACCTTATTTCGATTTTGATCCCAAGGGGGCAAGAGTAATCTATCATCTATCTCTTTAGCTACAAATTGGTTTTGTTATCTTATCTATCTCTGCTAGTTCTTGTTTGATCAAGTTTGAGATTAGTTATCTTTTTATGCTTCATTCGATCAAGTTTAGAGTTAGATCTATCTTATCAACCTTTTCTAGTTCTCATTTGATCAGGTTCAGAATTAGCTATATGTCTGTGCTCTGTTCGATCAAGTTCAAAGTCATACCTCTATCAGCTATCATAATATATGTTCTTTGATTCAATGTGTTCCCAAATCACTCACATATTAGTCAAAGAGGGGAAAATGTAATCACCCAAAAATGGTCTAGTAAACCTTGAGCTCCACTCTAACATTAAACATTAAAAATACTAGACTTTATCTTATGCTTAATTAATCTTATCTCTTGATCAAATCATCACTTTATCATAATATTTGATGATATCCCAAAGTTTAACCACTTTATCCTAAGTCTTGTTTGATTAAAAGAACATTTCCCCTTTTAATTAAATAAAATCCACTTTATCCTATGTGTGCACCTGAAAAAGGAATTTCCTAATTTAAAAAGAGAAGAAAAAGGTTTTTTGTTTTCACATGAGTGGAATCTCTTTTGCATCTTAATCCTCATGACTCATTTCAACCTAACCATTCTCGTCCATTTGATTTTACCTCTTGAGAATCTTGTGCCCTAAAGTCAAAATAGGGATTATTCTCCACCCTTGGATTTTTCCTCTTAATCTCCACCGTCTATTGCTCTTTAAAAGGAGGATATTTCTTTACTCTTGCATAATTAGATCATTGATGCTAGTTTTATGCTATCATTTTGTTTACTTGCATTTTAAGAGCATTCTAGTTTACTTGCATTCTATCTTAGCATTTCCTTATTGCATTTAGCTTAAATCATATAGCTTAACTAGGATGCATTTTAATCTTCTTAGATTATCTTTACTTTCTTATTCTTGCATTTGCATTATAACTTAGATCTTGAATTTGATATAGATCTCTCATTCTTGCATTATCATTTTGAATCTTTCATTCTGTTGTGCTCCTTGCAAGGGTTTCTTATTGAGGTTCATTTGAGAGCCACTATCCATAATGGTTACATTCTTGCATGTCATAGATAGGAAGCTATAAGCCACCTCTTGAGATTTCCTCTTCCATGGATCCTCTCAAGTATAATGGTTTATAGAAGTGTGTCACATTTTGATCGCATAGTCTTGAGTGAATTTTTATATATAAATTATATGGAGAGGAAAGCCATCAGAGGATAAGTAATTTCTAATTAGCTAGCAAATGCACCACTACATGATGATTATCCTTTACAATTAGAGTTTCTGGATGAAGCAATCTTGATAGTTACAACTCAAACATGGAAACTCTATTTTGATGGATCTTATACACAACATGGATCAGGAGCAGGAATTTTGTTCATCACACCACAAGAATGTACTATTCCAAAAGTATACATATTGTTGTTCCCTTTCACAAATAACATGGCTGAGTATGAATCTCTAGTGATATGAATCAATATGGTGCTATAATTTAAAATAACAATGGTACATGTGTATGGAGACTCTCAGCTAGTTATCAATCAAGTAAATGATGACTATCAAGTTACAAAAGATGACAAGTTAATGTCATACAAGCATATGGTGGATGAACTCATGGTGTATTTTATTGTGATCAAATTTAAACAAATCCCAAGAGAAGATAATAAATCTCCAAATGCCATGGCCACATTTGCATCACTTCTAGATACTGAAGAAAATCAGGCTCGTTATGAGTTTTTAGTAGGACAATTGTCTTATCCTACCTATGATTATCTTGATACTAGCATTATTTGTCACATTGTTGGCCCTAACTCTCCTTTGTATAGAAATATTTATACATACCTTCAGGAGAAAACCTTTTCGCTTGGCTTATCCAATAACCAAAGAATAATGTTACTTTTCAAAATCTCCATTTATACCATGATTGCTAATGTTCTATATTGACAAGGTCTAAATAGTACCCTCCTCATATGTCTTGAACATGAAGAATATAAAACTACTTTAATGAAATTACACAAAGGTATATGTGGAACACACTTGAGTGGTCCTTCTTTAGCTAAGAAAATTATGTGCATGGGTTACTATTGTCCTACCATGGAGACAAATTCCTACCATTTTGTTAGAAAATAAAAGAAGTTCCAAATACATAGGAATCACACACACACACACTAGTACAAGAGCTCCATCCTCTAACAACTTCATGGCCACTATCAATGAAAACTCAAAATTATGGGTAAGATCCATCCCTCATCATCTAATGATCACAAGTACATATTACAGTTACAAAATACTTTACCAAATATATTGAAGTCGTTCCCCTTACCACCATCACAAGAAAAAAAATATCTTTAGTTATTCTAAATTACATCATATGCATATATGGTATTTCAATGTCCATTATTACACATAATGGAATGCCATTCAAAATTTGGGATATTGGTGAGCTATGTAATAAATGCCATACCAAACACAATTATTTGACCATTTACTACCCTCAAGGAAATGATCAAGTCAAGGATTCTAATAAGACCATACTGGAAATCCTCATAAAGGAAGTCAATGATGTTGGTCATGATTGACACATACAACTTCTTCCTACCTTATGTGCATATTACACATCCATTTGTACCCCCAATGGAGCCACACCATACACCTTTATTTATGGATCTAAAGAAATATCACCCATCGAGGTCTAGTTGAACTCTCTAAGAGTCTCATTCAAATGTCTTATTCCAAATGAAGAATACATGGTTGCATGCCTACATGAATTGTAACTACTAGATGAGAGGAGAAAAAATGCATTTGATCATTTGAAATATTATCAATAGAGGATTTCAAGGAGCTATAATCACATATTCAAACCTCGTAGTTTCAAGTGGGAGACCTAGTCCTAAAAGAAAACTTGAAGAACTAACAATATCAAGGAAAGAAGAGGAAATTTGAACCTAATAGGCTTGGTCCATTTGTGATTACAATAGCCTATGGGTCAGGTGCTTATTGTTAGGAATAAGGTGTCTCAACCTTGGATAATTCCTATTCTTATTATTTGTTTTGTAAATGTATTTTTTGCAAATAATGTAATTAAGTGTGAGTGTACATGTCTAGTTGGCATGTTGATGTGTCACTCCACTTGATGTGTCAGCATCTTGTGCGTAAGGAGATCATGACTGAAATGGTCATGATGGATTCCTATGACACGTAAGAACTATTTAAGGAATGTGCTATGATAGGTGTAAGAGCATCTTATGACTTGGGCCTATTTGGGCACCCAAGAAGAAGTGGTTGGTGTGTGTAAGAGAATATGCCAAAAATAGGTTGGTATGATAGATTCTCTTACACTTCTCTTGTGACCATTATTTTTGGCAGATTCTATGACAAGCTGTCATAGTCTATTCTAGGGATGGACGCCTATTCTTGGGATTGCATGCAACAACTGTGTACATGTGGCTTTGTGCATGGGTCTTGGTGGTTGTGCCTATTTTTGGGTCCAGAGGAGTCTATATATATGATGCTGCTCCTATAGGAGAAATATAACAAAATTTAAGTCTTGTTGGCTTTGTCTCTCATCTCCTGAAAGAACTTGCATTGCAAGTGTATTGTAATCTTTGTGTTGAAGATAATACATTGTGCAGGTTTTGGAGTGCTAGGGTTTTTTACCGAAAGGTTTTCCCCAGGGTATATCATTGTGTAATTCTCTATTTTTCTGTATGCATTGTATGTGATTGCAATATCTTTGTTAAAGTAGTTAATGAATCTGAAATTGTAAGGATTTATAAGAATTTGCACAATACTCTCCTATAGAGATTAGCGTAGGAAGCTGTTTCCGCATCTGAGTTTCCTTACACTTATTAGTTATCAACATCGGAAGCTGAACTGTTAGTAGATCCTATTAACAATCTTCATCTTCTCAAGTTTTATTCTTAAATCCTAATGCAAGGGAGAAAAATTTTTAAAAAATGAAAAATACAAAAAAATCAAATAAAAATAAAAGGTGCAATAAAAGAAAATGGTAAAAATTGGAAATAGGAACTATTTCTGACAAGTTAGCTCTTTTATCTATTAGGATTCTTTTCACCATATCCATTCCATTTGTACATATCCATAATAAAATAACATCCATATACATATTTTCATATCGTATATCCACCCCATATGTACATATTGTTAACAAATTTCAATCATGGATTGGTCTTGAACTTTTCATCCACTCATCTCATAATAAACTTTTAACTCATTCATACATCCACAACTTTCTCCATCCATAATAAGTTATTCATTTACTTGAATGGGGAAAAATCCTCGACCTAGCTAGGGAAATTTATTCTTGAATGACTTGTTTTCAAAGGATAAATTGATTGTGATACAAATATCATGATCAAAAAACAACATTACACCAATCTTCAAATGGAAACTTAACACTAGACTATTACACATATCTGATCAAACAAAAACCTGCTGCCTAAATTAAAATGAAACAAAAAATTTGATCAGTTACTTTGACAAGAAATGTATCAATGACAAGAAGATTTGAATGGTTTTTATAGGTCTAATTTTGTGTCTTGTTTTCATTCTTATCATGTTTCCCATGCTATTATGGGATGTGGGAGACTAGAATGATAGGGATGGAGCATGATATTTTTCTTTATTTTTTTGTTTGTGGGGTGTTTTTAATAAAGTCTATAGACAAAAAATTCAAGTGTCTGTGATAAGAGCCTTCACATATCCATAAAGTATCTAATTGAAAAACATATTGCAACAAATAACTAGGGTTTTGGACTACCTCACATACCTTCACTCTAAATATCTGTAATCATAGATGGATGAGATAAAATTCCTTATTTGTTTTTAAATGCAAGTGATACTTAGGTCATCTCAGTTTAATTATACCTAGATTCTTGTAAAAATTTCTACATTAAAATCCATGTAAGAAAGACTCAAGGCATCTTGGTTCAGTTATACCATGGTGCTTGTAATTTCTTGCAATATATAAAGCTCAATAATGATAGAAATCATGCTATTTAGTACAAGATAACTTCATCCATTATAGTATTTTGTATATTGATTCAGATTCATCATGTTAGCATTTGTACATTTACATGCATGTTTTCATTATCATATATTAAACATGTGGTAACTTTTATGCAATAATTTATTATCTATGATCCCATGTGTGTATTCTTCTTAGTCTACAAAAAGTCTTCTGTTGTCAAACATATTTTCATTTCCAATAATTGACTACATTGGACATAATAAATTTTTTTTGTATTCATTAGTAGTTTATTACATTGAATTCAATTTACCATTAGATTACATTGTATCTCATCAAATCATAAACATAAAATTTTCATTATCTCTTCAACATATGTACATTTCATAAACATTTGAAAAACATTGCATTAGGGATTTACATCATTTAAATCATTCATTCATTTTAATATCCACTTGTACATAACATTTTCTCAAATCATTAATTTAGAAAACATGTTACATAGTGTGAATTTCATAAAAATCATATAAATTATGTGATCAAGTTTACATTCATTCATTCATACCCATTCACTATCATATGCATATTAAAACATTTTGCAAATAGGATCATATCATTTCAACCATGTCAACTAGAAACATATGCATCCACCATTATTAAGCAACTATGCAATAGAGTCACATCATCATAACATCATGCATATTGAAATAAAAACATCACATATGCATTAATACCATCATATATAGTCTCACCACATCATAAACATCATAAAATCATTAACTATATCAAAGAATATATTGCATCACATCATAGTAACCATAATGTATATAGAAAGTAAAATATCATATGTGCATCTATCTCATCAACATAAACTAAAGGAACATGCATAATTAGCCACCATTTCATCATATATCATAAAGAGCATACAAAATAGCACGTCCAAAGTACAATGATATCATAGAATCAAAATATGTATCTCAAGTTATATAAAAAAGTCTATAGAAACATATCAAACATGATGTATACATGCCCATGTTACTATGATGCATTTCCCCCAAAATATTTAGGCCTATGCAATGGCTATATAGTGGAGAGACCTTCTCCACCTATACATGTATCTACTCTTAGAGGTTTTCTCACTACCCTTGCACTCTTAGTATGATCATGCCTAGATGATCTTGCATATTAACTCTTTATATAGCTCCCAATTTGCTGCTCAGGAGGTACAACCTACTTGTAAGAAGATTTCCAATATGTGACCTCATTTGTAGTAGAAATCATCAATCTCATAGAGTCTATTTGAGGACCAATGAACCTTGTCCTCTGTACCTCCTCAATTAGGGGCTCTACTTGTCCATACAAATCAATAGTTGTGTCCCTCTCCATAGTGACCTCCTAAACATATCTTTGCAACCTCTCAATATACCTCTCTAACTGGGTATTCGGGGAATATGGGATAGCTCTAGATGGGATGTGGCTAACTCAACTAAGATTACATCAACATCAACCTCTTGATTAGGATAATCATGATGTTATACATATAGATCATCTTGTGCCTCATCTACCTATATAGGAACTGGTGCATCATCTTATCTCTATGGAGGTCCTTGTGGATGATCCATAAGAATGTATTGTAGAGGTACCTATGGCTAAACCATTAGTTGTACCTTTGGGCCAACTTGTGCCTAACCCTATCTATTATCACCTTGTACTTGTATAGGGATATCCACCAGTAGGACCTATTGTCTAAGTATGCCTAATTTCCTCACGCCCTACTGTCTACCACCTTGAGTTGGTCTCACTTATCTCTTTGGTTTTCCACCACCATCTCCTTCATCATGAAACTATGCTCCCCCCTCATATATCCTCATCCTCTAGGGTCTGAATACCTCCACTTATGCATCATCCAATGGGGGTGGAATCTCATTCAAAATTATCAGTCTAGGAAACAAATTCTCTTTGAAGTATCTCCCATACTTTGTGGTCATTCCCGCATCCACAATGTCTATCCTCATCCTTCATGCCTACTAGAGTAATGCCAAAAAATCTTCCCACACTATCTCAAAGGATACCAGGGATCCCCACTCCCTCCTTTATTGTGCATTCTAGAAAAATCAACAGTCCCTTGGAGCCTATCGAACTGTCATAGTACACATGTCACAAGATGTCTATTGACAATAAATGGAGTCCTCTTGATCAACCACATGACCTAAGCACAATAACCAAACTCCCTAACATCATCCTCCCACTCCTCGTAATTGAGGTATGAACTCCATATCACTATGTCCAATATATCAAAAGCATGTCCCTAATACTCTATCTTTCCTAGCTTAGGCTAGGAATGCATAATAAGGTAGGTGTAAACATATGGCTTCCCCTAACCCCTAAATCTTGTGACAATAGGTCTAGTGATGGTGATATGATCCCAAGCCCATATATGCATCAAGGTCACTTCAGTAGACAACTAGTTGAACCATCATATATAAATTGATGGAGATCATGGTACAAATATGCAAGCATGAAAACACCCTAGGAAAATCTAATGCCCTCATCCACCATCCTTAGAAATGTCCTACCCCACCCAACAGTGAATCCATCAGATCTCTGATCAAGGAATATGTAACCTCCTATGGCTCCCACAAGCACAACTATTAAAGGCTCGTATAAGGAAACCATGTCATCCTAGCTAATCTTTGCATCCTAAATATCGTCATCACCGAATACCTCTCTACACTCTGCTAGACCCAAGCTTGTCTATCATAATATACAAGATCTCTGATAATGGGAAATCTAAGGATATGATATACATCCTCCAAAGTAATTGTCATCTTACCTATTGATAAGTGAAATGTACTAGTCTCACTATACTATCCCTCAACTAAGGTGGTCATCATACTTAAGTTTTCCATAATCTTGAGCATATGAATACAATGCTAAAGACTAACTCAGGCTATCATAATTCTATATGTGGGTGATAATAATGCCCTAAGACTCTATCATTGGGAATATCTCTCAAGACATCATGACATTAGATAAGTCCTCCTATTAAACATGAATCACAACATACATATCAATAAGTGCTATCTATCTATCAAAATAGGGCTATCAAATCAAATTATCCAAAAAAATCATGCCAACTATCAAATCAAGTGATATCTAATCTATTAGCATGTCAATATATATATCATGAAAATAGATCTAAAGATGTTCTCACATCACACTATCGATGAATACATCATGCAAGCTATCCAATCAATCAAGTGTTATCAAATCAATCTATCAATTTAAGCGATGTTTTATTCTAATGTGATTTAATCTATTACATTAGACCTAATGTAATTTCATCAATTAAATTACCTATCTAGTTAATTAGCATCATGCAATGACATTGACTACATCAATCAATAAATTTACCCAACAGATTATCACTTACTATAGCAAAATCAATAAAAAATTATCAACGACAAGCATTTTTTTATATCTAAAACTATAACTATTGTATATGCTCAACATTAGCACATAGAAATTCTTGTATGTGCAACACTTTTTCTCAAAGGCACAACATTATGGTGAATGTGCAAGATATTGTCATAAATATGCAATAATTTTACGCATGCACAAAAAATCTAGCTAAGTGTACAACAACCAATGCATCTGCAAAAGTAACCAGTGATTGTGTAGAAGTAATGTATGCGCATTAGAACACAGTGGATGTATAGTTTCATACTAGGCCCCGTTTGTTTGTGGAATTGGAATTTGGCACAAAACCTTATTATCTCATAATAAGGTTTTGATATTTTGATTTTGTATATTCGGAATATGTTTTGGACCATTTGGTTGACTTGGAAGACGGATGAGACAATCCATCTTCTGCATTTGGTTGCCATTTTCGAAATTAGAATTGGAAGATAGAAATTCCTCTTTATGTGTTTGGTTTGCAATTTCAAATTAGAATTGGAAGATAGAAATTCATCTTCTCTGTTTGGTTCTACATTTTGAATTCGAATTCGAATTTAATTTTTAATTTGATATTTTATTATTTTAGTCCATTTTTTATGTATAGTTTTTTATATTAATTTATATTTTTATGTACTAAATCATAAATAAAATTTAATATATTTTTTCCAATTCTGTGAACAAAAAACTTAAATAAGTTATTATTTTGGTTCATTCTTTATGTATAGTTTTTTTTATATTAATTTATATTTTTATGTAGTAAATCATAAACAAAATTTAATATATTTTTTTCAATATCATAACAAAAAAAATAAACAATATTATACATTAACAAAAACAATAAACTTGACTTTAACAAAATTTAATATTTTTTTTCAATACATTAACAAAAAAATAAACAATAGTATACATTAACAAAAACAATATTGAACAGTAAACTTAACTTTTTAAAATAATTTTATATATTATCATAAACAATATTATAACAAAAAATAATAATTATAACATTGCTCATATCACATCAAAATATAAATAAGTTATCTAGTCCACATATATATCTATCTCCAAAAAATTATCAAACTAAGTAGTAAGATGATCAAACTAAATAGAATGATTGTTGCACAAAGAAGACGTCGTAAAAACAAGATTTCGGCTTTAGATGTAGCCTCCGCTTTTGCCATAGTTTTCTCTAGTCTTTTACAATTCTTGCACTCGTCATCTACGACAGGTCTGTGTGTACAATGTACTGATGATGTAGATAATGACTGGGTGTCATTGACCCATCAAAAGTAACCGCATCCAGCTCCATCCTACAATACAAATAAGTTAGTCTCACTATAATGACTAGTATTTATTATTTGTAAATATTTAAATATTGTGCAATTAACAACCTTATAGAAGTTTTTACATCCCCAAAATTTACGGCCTGGATTCTCCTCTGTCCATGACTTCCTCAACACACAACGCAATCCATCACCGCAGTCACACATAGGAGCATTCCTCGTAGCCATCAGCACTGTATCAAGAAAAAAATTGTTCATTCATATTAATTTTGTTCGCTATAACAACATTGAATATATTTTATGGGTACAAATTAATAAAGTTATGCAAAAAATATAATGACACAACTATAGCATTAGATATAACAATATCCATGAACTGGATGGTGGTGTGAAAACACACCGTTAAATAAAAAAGTGCAAGTAGATCCACGGTCTGTGCCCTTATGCCCCACATTCGATGATCAATCCTGCATCTCCAAAGTAAACATGATACAAAAACTAAAACTTGTTCATTCTTAAATGGAATACACCAAGGAGTACCATCAGAAATTTTGACTGTTTACAAACATGTACAGTAAACAATCATCAGATAGCTCATTTTTTTATCAACATATGTGGATATTTTTTGCATCGATATTTGAAATACCTTTTTGGTTCGATTGTGTAGATAGTTTTGGATCACACTCTGTGATTCATCATCGGGATTGCAATAGATAGTTTGAGACCAAAATGATTGCAATAGATCAAAATGGACTTTTCTTTCAGTTATTTTTATCTCTTCCATCCCTACGAAGGATCACAAAGTGTGACTGTAAAATATCTACAAAATCAAATCCAGAAGCTAGTTCAAACATATTTAATGTCAGCATATGTGTAGTCTCACTTTATCATATGTGCAGTCTCAAAACTATCCATTTCTATTTCTGTACCTATCACTTCATTTTTTAAAATGAATAAAAAATGAAAAAAAATTGAAGATGATATAGAGCATTAAACAAAGTAGAATAATTTAACTTCATTTCGTAATGCAACAATAATAACAAGATGGTTAATACATACAAAATCATGAACAATACAATCGTCTACCAAAACACATCTATAAAATCATGTCTGAAGAACTAGAAATGGATAGTTAAGAGACTACACCTTAACAATACATTAAATGAAGCATTCATCATGTGGTACTCCTTCGTGTATTCCACTTAAAAACAAATGCAAGCTAATATGTCTAAAAGCACTCAAAATTCAAAAGACGAGAGAAACAAGGTTTCCTAAAATTGGAGAGAAAAATTAAAAAAATGGAGAGAAAGACAAACACTGTATTAAATTAAGTATAAATTGACAAGCACACTCTGTGAAAGCCAACATAATCACTAGCAACACAAAATAATGGAGAGGAAAATGAGCACTATATAAAATGAAGTATAAAATGACAAGCACACTCTATGAAAGCCAACATAATCACTAGCAACACAAAATAATGGAGAGGAAAATGAGCACTATATAAAATGAAGTATAAAATGACAAGCACACTCTGTGAAAGCCAACATAACCACTAGCAACACAAAATAATCTTGGCATGGATCCAAGGAATTAAAACAATAAAAATACCGGCAGGTACTTACTAGTGGCTCCAACATAAATATCCAATGCTTCCATTTCTCATAAAACTATATTTTATAAGGTCATAATCGGGTTATCATCTTCATATTCCTGTCATCTTAATAATGGAGATGAACAGCAATATCATATTCAGTATCATATTCAGCTTATGATACTGAATATGATACTAAATATGATACTGCTTATGATACTGAATATGATACTGCTTATGATACTGAATATTCAGTATCATACGCAGTATCATATTCAGCTTATGATACTGAATATGATACTGCTTATGATACTAAATATGATACTGAATATTCAGTATCATATTCAACAATCATATTCATGAACAGTAGTATCATATTCGGTATCATATTCAACAATCATACTCATGAACAACAGTAACATATTTAGTATCATATTCAGCAATCATGATCATGGACAACACTATCATATTCAGCAATCATATTCATGAACAACAGTATCATATTCAGCTTATGATACTGAATATGACTCTACTTATGATACTAAATATTTAGTATCATATTCAGTATTCATATTCATGAACAACAGTATCATATTCAGCAATCATATTCATGAACAACAGTATCATATTTAGTATCATATTCAACAATTGCATTTAAATTAAAATATTCAAATAATCATTTTGTGACAATATGAGCATATAATAGTAAAAAATCTCTTGGCATTTGTAATATGGGTTTTTGTAATAAAGTTCTCTGCATAATATTTTTAAACTTTTCAATGTTATTTGTGAATGGTAGAAGAAACCCTGTTCTTGGCACGACGACAATGTTGTTTTCCTCTTTTTTCTACTCTGTTAAAACTGAATATGATATTGCTTATGATATTGAATATTCAGTATCATAAGCAGTATCATATTCAGTATCATAAGCAGTACCATATTTAGTATCATAAGCTGAATATGATACTGCTTATGATATTGAATATTCAGTATCATAAGCAGTACCATATTCAGTATCACATTCAGCTTATGATACTACTGTTCATTTTTTGAATGTTATTTGTGAATGGTAGAAGAAACCCTGTTCTTGGCACGCCAACAATGTTGTTTTCCTCTTTTTTCTGCTCTGTTAAAACTGATTATGATACTGCTTATGATACTGAATATGATACTGAATATTCAGTATCATAAGCAGTATCATATTTAGTATCATAAGCTGAATATGATACTGAATATGATACTGCTTATGATACTGAATATTCAGTATCATAAGCAGTATCATATTCAGCTTATGATACTACTGTTCATGAATATTATTGTTGAATATGCTACTGAATATTCAATATCATATTCAGTATCATAAGCTGAATATGATACTGCTTATGATATTGAATATCTAGTATCATAAGCAGTATCATATTTAGTATCATAAGCTAAATATGATACTGAATATGATACTGCTTATGATATTGAATATTCAGTATCATAAGCAATATCATATTCAGTATCATATTCAGCTTATGATACTGAATATTCAGTATCATATTCAGCAATCATATTCATGAACAACAGTATGATATTTAGTATCATATTCAGCAATCATATTCATGAACAACACTATCATATTCAATATCATATTCAGCTTATGATACTGAATATGATATTGCTTATGATACTGAATATTCAGTATCATATTTGGTCATCATATTCATGAACAGCAGTATCATATTCAGCAATCATATTCATGAACAATAGTATCATATTCAGCAATCATGATCATGGACAGCACTATCATATTCACTATCATGTTCAGCAAAAATTGAATTAAAGTTGGCATAAACATATATTCAGATTTCATGTCATATTCATATTCAGATTTCATGTTATATTCATAATGAATAGCAGTATCATGTCAATTTTTTAGCCTTTTATAGGCTTCCAACTCATTTACAATCTTTTAAAATAACTATAAACCACCATATGTGGCTACAATCCAGTCGCTTCTCTCCTCCTCGGTCATCAATAAGAACCATTTGGCTCTTTCACGTTGACCCAAAAAGGTTTTTTAGACCTTGAGGAATACACCTCTACTCACTCCGGGCATGGATTTGAGAGCATTATAGGCATCCGTCAAAGCAATCTCATGACTAGATTCATCAATTTTAACAAGGTGAATATTATTCATGCCCTCTTTTATTTTTTTCATTGTTTTGGACATGGAATCCAATGAAGCAGCCAAACTTGCCTTCTTCCTCTTTCCCACCTTTCTACCTGATGAACTAGGAGTCCCTCTAGTACTTGTTATTGGAGTGGACTGAGTGGAATTATAAGGCTCATCACCCCAATCAATAGCACTATCAAGATGTACACCGTCCTCTTCATCATTCACATCGAATGACTCTTCCAAAGGGTTCCCTTCTTCAAACTCAAGGGCCATGGTAGCTACATTTCCTTTAGCCATGTCATTACCAACTATTACACCCAATTTAGTGAAGTACTGAAAGGGCTGCCTCTTATACATTCTTGTGTTTTTGAACTCTCTTCGTTGCATGTTGGCATAAATAAATGGATTAGGTTCTTTGTCTTTCATTATTAACTTAAAAAAAAGGCAATATTATTTCCATCAAAATTGTAGAGAGATTACCCTACCTTGAGAAGCTCTTCCCACACGCTGTCCTTAGCATCCATGGACTGAGTAGCCTTGTTCCAAGCTAAACCGCTTGTATTTCAAAGCTCCTTCATGACTCTATATGCAAGCTTCCAAGTTTTCAACTTGTTTTTGAAGTTGTCCTTGGATAGGCTGAGGTTCAAATCAGCATTGAACTGCCTCTCAATTGCGGTCCACACTTCTTTTTTGAAGCCTCCATCACATTTTCTTCTTAGTTGTACTTGCTCAAGGAGCAAGTCTATAAGCTTTCATTCCATGTCCTTTGACCACATAATCTTCTTTGATGAAGAAGATATCTGGCTCGTGTTAGTAATCTCATTCATGTTCATCAATGATTCTGTGTTAGCCATGTTGTGTACACAAATTGTTGTTAATCAAAGTAGCTTCATACATCAGTTTACTGAAATAAAACACATTGAACATTACAAGTCCAATACTTGTAGATAAAAAGACAAGAAAAAGGAAACCATCATGTATATCAAAGTAGCTTCATACATCAGTTTACTCAAATAAAACACATTGACCATTACAAGTCCAATACTTGTAGATAAAAAGACAAGAAAAAGGAAACCATCATGTATATCAAAGTATCTTCATACATCAATTTACTCAAATAAAACACAATGACCATTACAAGTCCAATAATTTCAAATAAAAAGACAAGAAAAAGGTAACCATCAGGTAGTGTTGAGCCATACAAGGACAACTATTGTTGGGATCTATACTCTTCCCACATTCTACTTGCTATATCATTTCAGAACTGTGCCCACTGGTCTCTATCATTCTGAGACAACCCATATGTCTCTAGCACTGGTACATCTACCCCATCACGATCATCTTCCTCTTCAATGTCAATTTCTGGTGGAATGCCATCCTCTATCATAATGTAGTTGTGTAGTATGCAACATGCTAATACAATATGGGCTTGTGTCATGATAGGATAAGATGTGGCATGCCTTAGGATTGGAAAATGCTACTTCAAAATACCAAATGTACGCTCTCTTGAGTTTCTAAGACAGGAGTGTCGATGGTTAAACAACTCTTCTTTTGAGTTTATTGGATTTTCTCTTGAAAAATCTTTCAGGTGGTAGCGTGTACACCGATAAGGAGCAAGAAATCCAGGTGCATTGGGATATCCACCATCCACTAGAAAATATTTTCCTAAATAAATAAAGTATATTATTAATATGTGAAACATGAAAATATTTTCCTACATAAATAAAGCATATTATTAAACTATGATTTGACTTACCCAGGGGAACAACAAGAGGATCTACTCTTGACAGAGCTGAAGCTAGAACACAACTATCTGCGACAGACCCTTCCCAACTAGCAAGGCAGTACTAAAACTTATGATCGAAGGAACACACACCCATAACATTTTGTGACAGGTTGCCTTTTCTATCATGATATTTACCCTGCATGTCGACATTGATGGTGACTGGTATATGGGTTCCATCGATAGCTCCAACACAATCCTATACGATATGATACAATCATCAATTGTAAGGTCAACCGGTCCTCAATGAAAAAAATCTGTACAAGAAAAATGTAACAACACAATAATTACCTTGAAGAATGGATCAAAGCATTCTTTCCCACTAATTTCAGGAGGAGTGTTTGGATTAGGTGGTAGAAAGCAATCCTTGTGGAGTCCTAAGATACCCCTCAACACCTTGTGGAAGTATCGGCTAATTGTCTCTCCTGAGTGGCCAAAGTTGTGGGCAATCTTGTGGTTCCTCAAATTGTGGCTAACGGTGTGGAGGAACATCACAAGTTGTTCTTCTAATGTCAAGTGTATCATATCTTTCAAGGATCCATTCAGCCTTAGGATAGTAGCTAGATGAAAGAAGGCTCCCTTGCTCATGCAAATCTGATCATGACAATCCACGTCATTGGAATGAATAACCATTCTATAGAAATTATTTCCTTTTCTATATCATTTACCCCTATCTACATTAGATTCTAGGGCCACCACTACTATGGCTATGGCAACACAAGCAATCAGAGCTGTGAGAAGCTGAGAAAATTTGGTCCCCACAACTACCCGTTCTAGAACATCAATATTCTTAATAGGATCCATCAATGGCCTGAAAACATAGGTACATATATATACAATTAGATAGATAAATAGTTACATAGATACATAGATACATACCTACATACATAGATATATAGGGTTAGATAGTTCATACATATAAACAATTAGATAGATAAATACATACATAGATACATAGAAACATACCCACATACATAGAAAAGCCTCATTCTTTTCTTAAGATATCATAGCAAGATCAAGAGATATATGAAAACTTGAATCAAAATGACATTATCGACCCTAACAACCAACTAATATGATAATGAATATGATATTACTGTTCATGAATATGATACTGAATATGACACTGCTGTTCATGAATATGATACTGAATATGATACTGCTATCCATGAATATGATACTGAATATGAACATGCTTATGATACTATTGTTCATGAATATGATACTGAATATGAACATGCTTATGATACTAAATATGATACTATTGTTCATGAATATGATACTGAATATGAACATGCTTATGATACTGAATATGATACTATTGTTCATGAATATGATACTGAATATGAACATGCTTATGATACTGAATATGATATTGAATATGATACTGTTGTATGTATTTGATGTTCATGAATATGATACTGAATATGAACATGCTTATGATACTGAATATGATAATGAATATGATACTGCTGTATGATATTGAATATGATACTGCTGTATGATACTGGATATGGTACTACTTCTCATGAATATGATTGCTGAATATTATCATCTCAAAAACTGAATATGGGCTGAAAATGAGAATATCTATCTTCTAGCCGAAGAGGTGGAATTTGTTTTGATAACCCGGTTTTGGCATTTTATAAACCCAATTTGATTCTCGGTCGGGTCCGCAATCTTCCTGTTATGTTGTTTCGTGGATACGATATATTGTTTCATGGATACGACTGTGGATGAGTATGTGATATTGTTATCAGGATTCAACTATGTAGTTTTTTGAGTCAAAATCATTAACCCATGATTCATGACTACTGGTTCAACATGAACCCATGAGAATGAATGAATCTAGGTGATGCTCACAGAGGTGAAGCACCGGGACCTACTGGGAAGTCCCGGTGCTTCACCTCTGTGAGCATCACCACTACTCACAAATCATGGGTCAATGAGTTTCACTCAAAAAACTACACAGTTGAGTGGGTGTTCAAACTTAGAGAGAGAGCCAAAGCCAATAAGACTCTCATTCAAATGGATGAGATATTTTGCAATGTCTATGATTATTAACAAGCACTTTTGAGCCACATTTAATTATGTTTAAAAGCTTTATCAATAAATAACTATAGTGAGTAATACTTGGGTTTAATGAGCATCTAAATATAGTAGTGAATAAATATAGAGAGGAAGAACTCAATGAGCACAAGACCCCCACCAGTGAAGAAATACCAGTCAACCCTCTCGGAGGCAAGCCGCAAAGTCTAGATGCTATAGTCAGGAGGAATGATACAGGTAGTCTGGAGTTTAAAATGGTAGCAGTCTATCTTGAGAAATTGGCATAGCGTGCGAGACCCAGATATGTCACCTCTGCACTGTCAAGGGAACAGTAAATAGTTCAATAGGTGTCGTGGGGATATCCATAGCAAGTTACGCAAGGTATGTTGTATTTAGTGATAATGACCATGTTGAAATAAATCAGAAGGGAGACAATAAATTAAAGCATAAGATACTAAATAAATTATACTATCGTGATAAGTACAATAATGAGGATCAATAATAGAAGATCTTGTTAATATGTCTTTCACCAAATAATACAATGGTGATACATCTCATCATACTTGGGGGAATAAAGAATATACAACAGCAGAGCTAAAGAAATAAAATTAATAGAACAAGAAGTAAGAGAATTAAGGACTGCAGAGTATTGAGGACATTACAGAGAACAAGTCAATGAAGCTCGGTATACATTGATGCAACTTCATCACCGATGCCTTTGATTAGCATTAGAGTACCATCAGTTGAGCAGTAGGCCGTGTATATATTTCATCAAGTCTGGGTTAGAATTAGTAGATGCTATAATTCTAAAATCTGCATTGCATCTATTCTGTCTCCATTAGTTTTGTTGGAAAGTCTTAGAATGGAAAGATAAGATTATATTTATAAGATTATATTGCTCTTAGCAAGGGCCCATTCAAATCTGAACATGAAGACATTTGCAAATCAAGGAATTGAGTACGAATCATAGTAGGAAGAAGATTGAGTACAAAATGGACTGCAAAGGTTCAAAGAACAATAGTTTTGATTGGTCTTGGACTTTCAAATGCATATCTCTACCATATTTACTTATTGAAGAGAAAAAATTCTAGGATGATGTGAATGCTTTGTTTGAATCACAAGCATCAAGTGAAAAATGTGCTTAAAATGTAAATTATTGGGGCTGAAAATTATAGAAGTTACCAATATTGTTCAACATATCAGTGAATGGATCAACTAGCTAGGATAAAAGCTAAACTAGATGATGATGATGCAAAAACAATTTTGTCAACATGCCTCCTAGCTATGGTAATATTGTGTTCACATCGAACAAAGTAGATGCTACCCTTGAAAATATAATATTTATTTCAATTGATTAAGGAGCTAAGAAAATTGACTAGAAGAAACTTCAAGATGTGTATGTGATTGGAAGTTTTTGTCCCACATTACATTTTTGTTGAGTAATTATGATTGGACGTGTGTATCCTGAATCATAATTATTGTGAATAGAAGTGTGTGTCCCTATTCATAACCAATGTTGGATAGGTGTGTTTGTTCCTATCCTTGGACAAAAGTATAATGAGCATGGTGAGGGTAGTTCCACTATTGCTTGTCATGACCGGACTATACCTTATGATGAACTATTGAACGCGGTCACCAAGATTGTTGATCCACTTATCCTCATTTGGAGATGATGCATTATGGGGGGTTGTTAGGAATATGCATTAGAGAATGCATATAATTAGTTGTTGGGTTTGTTATAGGTCGTTAAACAGGTTAATAATATTATAGTGGTATGAATGTTTGTTTGTATTGAGTTATTTATGGACTTTCCTATAAATTAGGATATGATAATCCTATAAATATGTAATATGATTGGATTAAATGAGGAGTGAAATAAAGAATATTATTTCTGTGTAAAGTTCCTTTGATTTCTTTTAGAGTTTGGTTTTGTGGAGAATGTGATTTTTTTGGTGGGAAATTAATTTACTCTAATGTCCTTAAAAGTAAAAATAGGAAAATCCATAATTAAGTTATTGTGAAAAGCTTTTCTTACTTTGCATTGAGAGTTATCTGGGCTAATTGGATGGTCATTTTTCAGAACAACTTTGTGACTCTTGCTAATGTTGCCAATCTAGTATGGTTGTTGCTAAACAAATTTATGATGGTGGTTACTTAATCCAAGAAGGCAACATAGTGCATGCTTACCATTTAAGCCACTCCAATATAGAACATCTAATATCTTTGGAATTTATACTTTCCAAAAGAAGCTTAATTTTTCTATTGAGATTGAAGATTTTAGATGTCACTTTTAGAGAACAAGATATAGGATCTAGGAAGACTCAATTTCATGTTTCATTTTGTCCAATTTATTGATCATCTGCTTAAAGAAACAATAGAAACTCGTAGGATTTTTACAAAGGGCCTAGTGGTATTCATGCCAGTCAAAATAATAATTTTCTTGGTGAGTGGGAAAAATGCCAAATATTTAAAATAAAAAATTCGCTTCAGCCAATTTTTTACCTCAAGAATATCTTTTACCTATTCTTTATGTTCTTCCTTCATCTCTTCTGTTGATTAATCAATCATCTCCATTTGAGTGTCAAACCTACTACATAGCTACATTGAATTATCAAATGACTTCACCACCCTTAGTAAAGACTTTCCAATCTAAGACTCCATTTTTATACCATAAGATGATGTTGCCATGGAATCTTTCACACTGAGCAAGACTAAAGGAGTGTTAGGGTTAGGGAACATTGTAGGTGAAGAGCAGAAAGCATCCAATATAGATTCTCAGTTGTCTAACTCTAATCTATTCCTTCAACTCAGGCTTCTCCTTCCATCCATTTGTATCGTCTATTTTATTAAAGCTATTATTATATCAAAATGGTTCAGATCTGACTACCTAGTGCCCTTAACCAAGGGAATTTCATTGATGGTGAATCTATTGTGTCCTACCTCCAAATTTCTTATGTCCCAAAAGAGTGGCCTTGTGCAGAACACTAGCCAGAGAACTAGTTTTCAGCTAGTTGAGTGGCAAAATCAGACAAGAAATAATAGCTTTCAGACTCCTTTTTTTTGTGCGGTGGGTTAAAATGGTGAAGCAGAGCCAGAGGTGGTATACTTTCTCCAGTTATAAGTGAAATTTTAGAGGTTCTAAAGGTGAAGGTTTGGTGGAGCATTGTGTAGGATCAGAGGGTCAGCAGGAGCAGGGCTCATTTGATTGATAACATTAAAACCTATATCCATGGTTGAATGAATTTTATCAATATTATTGAGTTTTGATCTCTCATTAAAGATAATGTAAGTGTAAGGTGTGGGAATGATGCTGATTCTGAATGATCCAAAGATGGATGTTCAAAAGTAGCATGTCAGAACAACAACAATGGAGCATTGCTATTGAGCGTCATCAACAAACACTGAAGGCAAAAAGTCTTCTAAATGTCAGAGATGAATTTCCATAACTACCAATCTGGTTTGGTTGTTTTAACATTGAATGGCTGTGACAGATATTAAATGAGAGATGGTTTTTTCATTCATTCTTAAGAAATGAGAGATGCTCTCTTCATCTTCACTAGATTGAAATAAAATATGTATTCGTGAGTTTAATTTTTGTACCCACTGTCCCTACTGTATTCTCTACCCAAGGCTTGTTTGTGGGGAAATATCTAGTCAAGGGTTAAATGTCCTTATAGAAATAGACAGAGACCATTAAACATTTATTAGGTGTTCTTTAGGTTTTTTTTAATTGAGCAGTTCATAAGAGCATAGCAATTAAATACACAGAGAATCAACTAAAAGTCAGTTGTAGCATTCCATTAAATACTGAAAGCATGAATGCTTGTCGTCATGCCAAGAATAGGGTTTCTTCTACCATTCACAAATAACATTCAAAATTTTAAAAATATTATGCAGAGAACTTTATTACAAAAACCCATATTACAAATGCAGAGAAGCAACATTGTCATCGTGCCAAGAACAGGGTTTCTTCTACCATTCACAAATAACATTCAAAAGTTTAAAAATATTATGCAGAGAACTTTATTACAAAAACCCATATTACAAATGCAGAGAAGCAACATTGTCATCATGCCAAGAACAGGGTTTCTTCTACCATTCACAAATAACATTCAAAAGTTTAAAAATATTATGCAGAGAACTTTATTACAAAAACCCATATTACAAATGCAGAGAAGCAACATTGTCGTCGTGCTAAGAACAAGGTTTCTTCTACCATTCACAAATAACATTCAAAAGTTTAAAAATATTATGCAGAGAACTTTATTACAAAAACCCATATTACAAATGCAGAGAAGCAACATTGTCGTCGTGCCAAGAATAGGGTTTCTTCTACCATTCACAAAAAAATAGCGTACCTTGAATAACGCACCACAGGATGAGTTGAAGACAAACCTGCAAGCAACCCCCCTTCACAACATCACCGTCGAACCAGGAAACCAGCCCACGAACGAGTCCAGAAACCCCCGTCGAACCAGAAAACCAGCCCGCGAATGCGAGCTGCAAAATCATATCCCCAAACACAAATTTTGTATCTGCAAAATAGATATCGTATCCCCAAAAAAATTTTGTATGCACAAAATAGATATCCTCGGGAAGATGGCGGACCCGACCGCCTCTCAAATTGAGTTTATAAAATGCCAAAATCGGGTTATCTCCACAAATTCCACCTCTTCAGCTGGAAGATGGATATTCTCATTTTCGGCCCATATTCAGGTTTTGAGATGATAACCCGATTATGACTTTTAGGGTTCCAAACAGTGGATATGGGTCATAATCGGGTTATCATCCTCATATTCCTATCATCTTCCGACAAACAAACGGGGCCTAAATGTGCAACATGCACGCTTAAATGCGTAGAAACCCTCAAATTGCGTATACATAAATTTTTTAAATTTGGCACTAAAATCAGGGAAATAAATGCATTAACAAGTCAATATTAAGCGTACATATTGGCTCTCCATAGTCAGGTGGTCTCTACAACCAATGGACTCACTCAAATCAATGTCTGTACAGTGGGAATGCCATTTTTCTCATCAAGATTTTACTCCTCTCCACTCACCAATCCACAAAATCCAAGTGTACAAATGAGGACCTTTTGATGCATTTTAACCTATTTATAGTTGTGTGAGTACTAATTAGACATGTATAACTGGGAGTGTAAACCTAACTATTTGGCCACTATTTTTTCACTTGTTTTCTTCTTGTCTAGCTACTATTTTGTTGTGAGATCAATCATACCACTTTAAAATAACCATGGATTGAGCTCTCAAGGGGGCATACACGTGATGCATACTTGGGTCAGGGGCATGAACCTAAGACTAAATTTTTGTTTGAAATAATGCAACAAACACATCATTTCAAAGAGGGTAAAAATGTATACACCTAAAAATTACTTGAAGTAACTAATTAAATATTAATTATTTAATTAATAATCCTTCTACTATTTTTAAATGAATGATTTAATTAATTTAGTCAATTCATTTTATCTTATTCCTCTAAGCCTAAGTTTTCTAAAATCCACTATTAAATAGTTTTCTAGAAACCATCTAATTACCTTGTCACCATATGCCTAGGTCTCCTATTCCAACTTACCATCAACCTCACCCATGGCTAATGAAATTAATTTATTTAAATTATAAATTAACTATTTATTTAGAACAAGGTGTCCCTATTCATAAGAGAAGAAAAGTGGTATGTGGCCTCATAGGACTAAGTCACATGACTATGTGTCCTCATGAGACTGAGTCATTACCACCTTTCCTATTCTTTAGATCATTGTCCATCCACCTCACTTGGTAAAAGGTGACACAGAGTACACTTATCCTAAGAGTCCTACAACCTTAAATTTTATTCCACCCTTCTCTCTTTGGTCATAGAGAAACACTTGACGAATGTCTCTCCCTCCCACATAACCCTCTATCTTGCCATTGTAGGAGGAACATCTCTCCTATTTTCTCTCATAATATAACTAATACCCAATTCCTCTCTACCTTCTCAACAAATTTAATTTGAACCCTCCATTCTTCCAAGATTCAATCTCATCCCTTGGATTATGCCACATGGGATCATGGTGAGGAAAACTCTATAAAAGGAACCCTTATTCCTCCATTTGAGCTAATTAGCAATCTAACATTTTTGGGATATTGAGCATCTTTGAGATCATTTCAAGAATTCTTGTGTATCTTTGTCTTAGTGATTTAGCATCTAATTTATCTTTTTTCATATCAATTAGAATTAGAAATCATGAGCTTCATCATCATCTAGTTTACAACATTTAATAATCATCATCTTCACCACATTGCCATTGAACATGTTAGCATTCTAGTTTCATTCTAGTTGCATGATTCACCACTCTTCAAATATTTGAAGTCATTTTGGAAGATGACCAGTTTTGAGAGCACATCATCTTATCAAAATCTTATGGAGGAGAAGAACAATGGAGTCAAGCTAAAGAAAAGGTAAAAGAAAGGTATAATTCTATTTTTTAAAATTTCTTCATACTTCATTGTGGCATTTGTGAATAGTTAAATCTGCATGTTATTTAGTAGTATAATCATAGATTTAGCATTTTTAAAATTCATACATACACAAAACTATACATGTTAGATTTTGATATTTTTTTGGTTGTTTCTCTATGTGACTTAACTCCTTAAAAAATATTTTGTTGGCTTTTGAGTAATAATGACACTCCCTGTAGAATTTTTAAGCGTAGATGGATCAAAAGAGTAGTCATTTCAAAGTGTCACCCAATACCTACTTAAATGTTGATGAGGCATATTAATTCCATATTTTAAGATGCCGTAGGATGATATTTGCTAGACCTTTTTTCCCTCTTTTGATACATTTTCCTTAAGACTTCTATGCTCTTTCTATTATTATATGGCATGCTGCCATCAGACTTATATCATGGTTTAAATGTACTTAAATATGCTATACTTGGACATATTATTATGTTACTTGTTTTGAAGTTATAGTTGTGTTTTTAATAAGTAAAGTAGTCGTTTGAATATGAATGGTTATGTGTATTTTTGTGATTGATTGCCATGAATGTCTTATCCTAACCTTTAAGGTGCAGCGCATTTGAAATAGAAAATGTTGTTTTGACTAGGTAAAGTGCATTCATTCACTAAATACTCAACCTGGTCTTCCAGCAAATTACAACAAAGGAAGTATTAAGCACAATACCAGTTGAAGGTTTCCAGAAGAACATGGTGGTAGTCATCCAGCGAAGGATAAGGTGGCATGATGAATTCCATGAGAAAATCTAGGCAAGAGTGGGAAGTTAGATTTGTTGTCACAACAACTCTTTCCTCTTTTCTAGAACTTATCTGTTCTAGCTTTAATAGTTTTCCTTCTTTTCAATCAATAGTGTTGTAATAAAGATCCACCTATTTCCATGGCACAGTTAGAGAAGTAGTTAGAAATTTTCCTTTAAATAAAGCTCCGCTCCTGCATGAGCAAAAGGAGGGCATTATCAAGTTTATTGGAAATATAATTTTTTGTTACTTTTCTGGTTTATGAATCTTTGTACTTAATTATTCAATCAATGAGAAAATGAAGTGTTGAGGTTTAAATTTGTGTATTTGTGATTGGAATACTCATCCAAGAGGGACCACTTGGTGAGGAATCCATAGATAGATAGATTCATACTAGTTAGAATTATTTCTTGCATTTCTTCTATTTCAGTGCCAAGTGTTGAATTGTTCTTGTAGCCAAAGCCATAGACCAGTTGATGCTTCCTGCAACCAAAGCAGTGGAACAGTAGAAGTATTATGGCATATTTTGTAAGAGTCTTCATGTTTTGTTAGCATCTACATTTCTATAATTTTGATTCCAGTACTTAATTTTCTACAACTTTAGCTTAAGAATCATTCTAGCATTTATTCCCTTCAATCATAGGATAGTTTCCTTTCATCATTTCTTTCCTACAACAATGATAGAATGTATGGCTGAGTGATACCTAGTGTATATACTTTGCTGGCCTATTTCAAGTAACACATCCCTAGTTTTACATACTAAATGAGTTTTTATGAAGAGGATAAACTGCTCAGTCAGATGTGCAATCCCCAAGTTTGGAATTACACCTAGTTTCTAAACCTTTATAAGAAGCGATCATTTTTGGCACCGTTGTTGGGGAAGGTGCCAAACCAAGTTCTCACTAAGCCATTCCTAGGATTTGTTTTATTTCCAGATTTAAGTAGAATACATTTCCCTTAGAGAAATACTACAAATTGCATCACTCCCTACTATGTGCATGCATAATAGAAGAAGAGACGCTAGAGGAAGGTACTTTCCAAATAAATCCAATTACCTGTTTGAAGAGTAGAGCCCATTTTTTTATGCCACCATTAACCTTCTTGAGACTACATCTTCATCCTCATCCTCTGAAGAAGAACACCTTGCCTCTTTTGAAGAGCAACCTGAAATTAACACATTTGTTGAAGTCTTCTCTCATCTAAGAGCTTGATTCCCTGAGAATCATGTTAGATAAGAAAACTCCTTACAAATGGTCATCTACCAACCTCCACATCATCTTCCACCTCTGCAGCCTAGAAATCCTCCAAGGATGGTGAATCCCACCACATTTCCATTTCCTATCACTGACCAGTGCGACAATAACAACCTTAAAAATATACCTTCTTCTTCCTTGCCAAAATTCTACAGTCTTGTGATAGAAGACCTGGATACCTTTCTCTTTGAGTTTGATATCCTATGATATCCTATGGTTCATGGGCCTAGGGTGAGATGTTGTCCATGATTGGGCAGAAATGCAGGATGCATTCTTTCTTAAATATAAGGAGTATTTTCAAGGAACCAATATGTGAGGGGAAGACATCTTTAAAATGACTCAAAAAGAGGATGAGACACTTGAGGACTATGTGTCATGGTTCATGTTTAGCCTATAAAAGAATACAGAGCATGCGCTTAATGAAGAATCTCAGAAGTTTCTTTTCCTAAGAGGCATACAAGATGGATGTATTGAAGCACTAGACTTGATGGTAGGAGGAGATATAACCCAATCTACTTGGGATGATATAAAAAAGATATGCCTCAAGTCCTTTAGAGCCACCGGTAAGAGAGGAAGGGGATACATGTCCACAATGGGAAAGACAAATGGTGCAAGCACTTCTAGATTAGAGATAACACATCTCTTGCCTGACTTTAAGAAAGATATCATCAACAATATGGCCATGCAACTGGATACCTCGTAGGAAAAGAAGAAGCATGAGGAAGCAGAGGCCATGCTGGCTGAATTCTTTCCACACTATAGACAGAAGACATGAGATTTCCAGTGTAAACTGGTTGCTAATATGGAGACTACCCAGATGCCAACTAACTACAAGCCAATTGAACCAGTGAATGAGCAGTTGTTCTTCGTCGCTCAGTGATGACCATGGGTGCAAAGACAAGGTATTCCTTAGGACCCACTTACATTCAGTAATCTATTTTATAACAATCAATGGCAACGGTCTATGAATTATCAAAATCCTCCCTGGAACAACTATCTAAATCAATGGAAAAATTACCCTAATCTACAGTGGCCGAACCCTCAGGGGAATTGGCAACAACCCCAGGGGGCAAGGTAGCCACCACAAGGTAACTCACAACAGAACCCTTAGTGGCAAGGAGGTCAACAATGACCAAATCAGCCTCAAGGATATCTGAATCCACCTCTTCATCCACCTCAGCAGCAAGCACTCTTGCCACCACCAGCAACTAATAATCAGCCTCTAAAGCCTACACAACTACTTGCACAACCATAGCCAAAACTAAATAACATGCCTCCCACACCTCAAAAAAGTGTGTATGCTACTGACCAAATGCAATACCCCATGCAGTATCCTACCTATGTAATTACACTTGATGATATACACCTATGGTCTAGAACTACTCTCCCTGCTCCTGAGCATCCAATCATAAGTGAAGTACCCTAGGAAGAGCCTACCCAAATTGAAATCACTCTTCCTCTGCTAGTACCACAACCTATACCTAATAAAAGCCACCCTATCAGACCACCTTTTCCAGGAAGACTATAGCACAACAATCTAAAGCCTACTGAGGAAGCATCATTTAACATCTTTGATCAGTTAAAGAACATTAATGTCCAAATACCTTTATTTCAAGAAATTAAGGATGTTCCTACATATGGTAAAGCCATCAAAGAAGCCTTCTTCAAGAAACTTGGCCACATGAAAAAGGATCCCCAAACTGTCCATGTATTGGGAAAGCTAGTTGACATCATGTTAGGAAATCTTACCATCCCAAAAAATTCTGACCTAGGCAGCCATATTATCAAAGTCATTATTAATGGGACAATTATTAAAAATGCATTGGTAGACCTTGGAAATGCTATAAATTTAATGACCAAGGATATAATGTAACAAATTGGTATAACCAACCTCCAAACCACACCCACTATTCTGTAGCTTGTAGACAGTTCCACTGTGAAACTTGATAGAATGGTGGAGGATATAGTTGTTGACCTTGAATCCTGGTCTTACCCAGCTGATTTCATGATACTATTACCCAAAGATACACTAGGGGGATACCCAATTATACTTGGCAGGCCTTGGTTAGTAACTGTTGTTGCTTACATTGGATGTCCAATCCTTGATTCCTAAATTACACCAATTTTTGAACCTTTATTAAAAGTGATAATTTTTGGTGCCACCACCGAGGATATGACCATCTCTAATGGTCAGAATACAAATACTCTACTCCTGTATCCACCAGCCCAACCTCAAATGGAATTAGCCTCACCAATATGGCTTGACATAGGAGAAGAATCTGAGGTTATAAACTCAGTATCTCAATTAATGATGTTAAAAAGAGATCCCTTCCTATAGCTCCAAGAAGAAGACAAAGTGATCACCAATATCCTGCAAAATCAGTATGGATCAAACTCAGACTCTCTGGGGTGTTCTTCCATAACTGCTCTTTGCAAGTTTTAAGCCTTGATTACCAATGGCCTTCTCTTGCAGCCAAAGAGCTATATCACCAATTTCTTCCCCATGAGATACAAGCACCCTCATTAATGGATGCATCCATGATAGAGCTGACTAAGCAAATAGAGTTGTCACCTGGTCATTGCCTGAATATCAATAGCAAACTAACTCCTCAACAACAAACATCACTGACTAAAATGCTGACAACCTGTACTAAAACATTTGCATGGGATTATTCTGACATGAAAGGCTTGGACCCAAAAATATGTACCCATAGGATATATCTAAAAGAGGATAAATCTCATGTGAGGAAATTTTAAAGACGAGTAAACCCAACATTAAAAGAAATAGTCAAAAGAGAGCCGCAAAAACTCCTCAATGCTAGATTTATATATCCCACATCAGATAGTTAGTGGGTTTCTCCATTATTAATTGTGCCAAAAAAAGGAGGAAAATAGTATGTGTATGTGGACTATAGAGAGCTCAATAATGCAACTAAAAAGGATCACTTCCCCCTTCTGTTCATTGACCAAGTATTGGACTCCTTGGTATGCAAAAAGTATTTCTCCTTCCTTGATGGGTATAGTGGGTACAACCAAATCCAAATCTTCCCAAAAGATCAAGAAAATACAACATTCACTTGCCCTTGGGGGACCTTTTCCTATTCATTTATTCCATTTGGTCTCTGTAATTCCCCAACAACCTTCCAACAAGCAGTTATCAACATCTTTGATGATATCTCTCATGACCATATGGAGATTTATATGGATGACTTCACAACATATGGTGAAACTTATGAAGAAGTCTTGAAAAACTTGGATAAAGTCCTAAAAAGGTGTGAAGAACACAACCTATCTCTAAACAGTGAAAAGTGCTTCATGATTATGAAAGAGGGGATAGTGCTTGGTCACTATATATCTGCTGCTAGAATCCAAGTGGACTCAACCAAAATTGAAGTCATTCAAAACCTTCCAACACCAACCAAGCAAAAAGATGTCTGAAGTTTTCTTGGACATGCTATATATTACAGAAGGTTCATTAAAGAATTCAATAAAATGGCTAGTCCCCTTCATTCTCTACTCACCAAAGATTCAAAATTTACTTGGACTCTGAGTTATGATCAAGCCTTCCTACAGCCAAAGTCAGTTCTTACTCAAGCTCCTATTTTACGAGGACCAAATTGGGCACTTCCATTCCACATTCATACCGATGCCTCAAATCATGTAATAGGAGCTGTGTTAGGCCAAAAGGAAGATACATTGGAGCATGCTATATATTTCATCGACAAGAATCTACAAGGAGCATAATTGAATTACACAGTCACAGAGAAGGAGCTTTTGGCCATTATCTATGCTCTGAACAAATTCTACGACTACATCACAGGCTACTAGATATTTATGCATACTAACCATGCAGCCATTAAGTATATTGCTAATAATCCTGCAATCACAGGTAAACTAGCCTAATGGCTTCTATTGTTACAAGAATTTGATATCACCATAGTGGTTAAGCCAGGAAAGTCAAATATGGTTGTAGATTTCCTCTCATGATTGCAGAATGTGGATGAATCACATCTCATTGATGATAGCTTTCCCGATGATCACCTATTCTCCATTTCAGCCAAAAATCCTTCGTATATAGATATTGCCAACTACTTAGTCTCTCAAAAGGTACCCCCCTATTTCTCACCAAAAGAAAAGAGACTTCTCATAGAAAAAAATTTCAACTTCTCATGGATTGTTGATTGTCTATTCTATAATGGGCCTGACCAAATATTGAGAAGGTGTGTTAAGGAGGATGAAACTTATGACATCCTCCATGCATGTCATGATGAGCCTTATGGGGGGCATTTTGCAACCAAAAGAATAGAAATGAAGATACTGAACACAAGATATTACTGGCCAACCCTCTGTAAGGATTTTGTCAACTATATAAGGAAATGTGACTGATGCCAAAGGATGGGGCGACCAACAAAGTCTGACGAAATGCCCCTCTTTCCTCAAGTGGTAGTTACTCCATTTGATAAATGGGGGTTAGATTTTGTCAGACCCATTAGCCCATCATCAAACAACAATTCCTACATTCTTGTATGTACAGACTATGTCACGAAATGGGTGGAGGTACATGCTATGAAACATGCTCGAGATAATAAGGTGGCTGAGTTTTTGTAGGAAGAAATCTTCACATGATATGGTGTACCAAGAGAATTGGTTACTGATCAGGGCACTCAATTCACATCAACACTAATCACTACCCTTATGAATGAATATAATATTCACCATAGGAAATCAAGTCCATATCATCCACAAGCGAATGGGAAAGCATAAATTACAAATAGAGAGATAGAGGCCATTCTGACCAAAATAGTGTAGTTACATAAAAAGGACTAGAGCACAAGGTTATAAGAAGTAGTATGGGCATATAGGACAACTTGGAAAATGAAAATGGTTTCACACCCTTTGAACTGGTTTATGGAAAAAATGTTATCATGCCTATTGAATTTGAGCATAAGACCTTGAGAATGACATTACAATTAAACATTGATCTTCCAACAGTGCAACGTAATAGGATCCTGCAGCTTAACCAACTAGATGAAATGTGAAACATAGCCTTGTAGAACATAGAAATGATCCAAATACAGTGAAAACGGTGGCATGACTCACATATCCTCAACAAACGGTTTACTCTTGGTGACTGGGCACTCTTATATGACTCTCGTTATCAAGAAACCCAAGGTAATCTTACTACAAGATGGCTTGGTCCTTATGAAATTGAAAATGTCTATGCTAATGGTGCGGTTCAGTTATCAACCATCAACCCTATAGGTTTCAAGTTATTGGTAAATGGGCACAGACTTCGTCTGTACCATAAACCACAAACAAAGGTCAAATTTTTGGGGTAGTTTGAAATTTCTCCTATCGTAGATGAGCACCCTGAGGCTGATAAAGTTCCTATAGCTGATATACTCTTTGAAGCCAATGGACCTCCTCCAACTGAAGAATCCACTATAGCTAATGGACCTCCTCTAGCTGAATATTCTCCTGCAACAACCAAAACCCTTTGGTCATTGCTTTAATTCTGCATGAGTGCAATCATAATAAATTTTTTGTTTCCCATGAAAACATTTCTTGTCATAATAAAGCACACATCACATCACATCTCATTACCTTTATCTTCTGTATCCACCCATCCATCACATCATCATTCTATAATGTGTTACTTTTTGTTTGGAACACGTCACTCAATCTTTCTGGATTTTGTCATTTATGACAATTATATTCTAGGTACACATACATTTATTATTTTAAATAATCTTTACTTACTTTAACATTATTATAACTAATGCTTGAATTAATTTAGTAATATGTCCAAGTACTGCTGTACTTTTTAGCCATGCATGTGAGGACACTTGCAAATTTTTCATAGGGGGCAGTCAATTTAAGTGTGTGATATAAAAACTATCTTCACTTGAGATCACCATCATTAATGTGTAAACTTGTACTGCGCAGCCATTGCTTTAATAGCCTTTGTACCCAAAATTTATAACCATAAGCTTGTTTTCAAATTTTGAAATTCCAACCTGAAATTCCAGCTACAATTTTTATTTTTTCTTTCCATTGCCATTTCGCCTAAGAAAGCCAGGATAATCTTTGCTTAAAAATTTATCAAACCCGGGTACAATTGAATTTTGGGAAGAACAAAGAATAAGAGAAGTTGTTTAGGAAGCCACTGGAGCTAGAAAAATCAAGGTTACAGAAGCTCTAGCAGGATGGGTGGACAACCTATACATTATGAGCTAGCAAATCATGCATCTTTACTGTAAGACCAGGCTAGTGTTTAGACATTTAACCGTGTGGGATGGCTCACATATTTTATACGATTAAATGGTGACAATGAGGCTATGGCATTAGAATTATTGCACACATATAGTAATGGAGTGGCGTATGTAAAAGGGTTAAGAGTGGAGGCCTCAGAAGCAAGAATTGCATAAGTGTCTGTACTCCCTGCTACAGGTGAAGCATTTCCACATAGTCATGATGCTCGCAAAGCTTGAAAAGAATTTTCTTTGCCAACAGACACTGCAATGGAATATAGAAAACAAGGTGCTAAACAGATGTCTCTTCCTGGTGAGTACCCTCAATTAGTCATACATATTATAAGGTACAATACTTGCGAAGGATGGTTTTCTTTCTTGTATGTCATTCACTTCAAGCTTTTAAGTCATTTGTGGCATGGTCATTTAGTAAATGTTCCCAATGTCCTATATTCATTGTTAAATTTGAGTTCTAAAGAGGTCAGGAAGGGGAGGCATAATTTCATCACCTATCATGGTTTAATTAATATTTTAGTAGAAAGAGCCCTACATGACACCTCTCCCATGACTTGAGATGATTTCCTTGTAGCACCACATGTACAGTTAAATCAGGATTGACCACAGGCTGTAGAGCCACAACCTGAACAAGAAAAAGAATAGGAAAATCCTCTTGACAAGGACATTCCTGATAATGTGGAGCCTATTATTCTAGAAATAGCTAAGGAAAACCCTCCTCTAGAAAACCCCCATTAAAATGTGGTGGCATATGTTCCAAACCCTAATTTGGAGAGAAAAAAACTAAGGTCTCTAAAGAGTCCAATAGTCCACAAGAAGCCATGAAAAGGGAAAAAGGGAAAGGAAAAATGGAAAAATATGATGAGGGTGATACCCTTGTTCCTCCTACAGCCACATCTGCTACCAAAAGAAAGACTCCACAAAAATGTCTTGTAGCATCAGCTGATACACCACTGCGATGTAGTGTTCATTTGAACACGAAGCAAATAGAGAAGGACTCTCTTGTGATGACTAGCTCTATTCATGATGTTCCTATGGAGGATCCCATGGATGAAGAACCACAAGAAAGTAGTCCATTCGTAAGGAGTCATGACATGGTGGGAGAAGAACCTACAGCTACTATGTCAGGCCAGACAATAGAATGGAAAGAAACAAAGAGGATGGATATCTTTGATGCATCTTCTTCCCACCTAGAAAAGTACAAACATGTGACACTTTTGATGCATTAGTGCCAGTTCCATAGGATAATCAAGAGGAAATTCCAGAATGCCCAGTTCCACTAAATAGTCAAGAAAAGGTAACAATTCACTCTTTGTCCAATGATTATTTCCAACAAGTTCAATATGAAAAGTCCATGTGGCAATTAGAAAGGGATAGGTTGAAAAAGAAAATAGGACAACAAAAATAGGAAATCCAACTCTTACAAGGTAAGTTAGATTCAATTATAGAATTGGTTCCTAAAATTATTGAATATAGCCCACCACCTAGGGTTTATGCCCTATGTTTGAGGGAAAAAATTTTAATGTTTAAATTGATGAGAATTCTTAGAGATTTGAGCCCTGACATAGACACTCCTCAAAATTTTGTGGCTGCATATGAGATGTCACCTAATTTTATCAAGAATCTTCTTTGTGAATTGTATATGCACAATTATGATGTTCCATCAAATATTGATTGAAATCCTCTGTTATTTGTGGGAGATATTCATTTGTCCTCTTTACTTTCCTAGGTCAGAAATGAAATCAATTATTGAGATCAATTAAATAGGTTTAGGGAATTTGAAAGCACTATTACACTTCCCTTACGACCATAAAGTAAAACACCCGAGAGGCTCTACTATGATTGGTTAGAAATTGTATTTGGTTTTAATGATTCTACACATAGGAGAAGGATACTAGAAAATAGAAAATAGGGGCACACAAAAGCTGAAAGGTTGTCATTGGTCAAAGGACATAGAGTAGTGGAAGGTCTACAACAAAGGTGGGCCAGGCTAACTATGGCCCTGAAAAAGGAAGAACCACACAGTATCATCAACTTCTGAGCTACCATGTAGAGGGTCCAGTGGTATATAGAATTGGGATGATAGTCAACTAGAAAGGTGGATGCCTCTCACTTTATAGCCTCCTCTACTCCTGCGGCCATTATACAGTTGTGTGGATAACGAGGTTGATGAGGACTTGGAGATAAGTCGGCATGTAAGGGTTGAAAGAATGAATGGATTCTACTAGAGAGTGGGCAGTTTGATGATTGGGGAGACAAAAGAAGGGGACCCCAGAGTACTTGCAAAAATCATGAATACTTTAGTGCCTGAGGGCAGGCACTAGTCCTCATAGGGGGAAATGATGAGGTATATTAATGCCATATTTTAAGATGCCCTAGGATGATATTTGCTAGACCTTTTTTCCTCATTTTGATACATTTGCCTTAAGACTTCTATGCTCTTTCTGTTATTATATGGCATGTCTCCATCAGACTTATATCATGGTTTAAATGTACTTAAATATGCTATACTTGGACATATTACTATGTTACTTGTTTTGAAGTTATAGTTATGTTTTTAATAAGTAGTTGTTTAAATATGAATGGTTATGCATATTTTTGTAATTGATCATCATGAATGTCTTATCCTAACCTTTAAGGTGTAGCGCATTGAAATAGAAAATGTTGTTTTGACCAGGTACAACACATTCATTCACTAAATACTCAACCTGGTCTTCCAGCAAGTTACAACAAAGGAAGTATTAAGCACAGTACTAGTTGAAGGTTTCCAGAAGAACATGATGGAATTCATCCAGCAAAGACTAAGGTGGAGTGATGAATTCCCTAAGAAAATCTAGGCAAGAGTGGGAAGTTAGATTTTTTGTCACATCAACTCTTTCCTCTTTTCTAGAACTTATATGTTCCATCTTTAATAGTTTTCCTTATTTTCAGTCAGTAGTGTTGTAATAAAGATCTGCCTATTTCTATGGCACAGTTAGAGAAGTAGTTAGAAGTTTTCCTTTAAATAAAGCCCCGCTCCTATGTGAGCAAAAGGAGGGCATTATCAAGTTTACTGGCAATATAGTTTTCTATTACTTTTTTGGTTTATGAATCTTTGTACTTAATTATTCAATCAATGAGAAAATGAAGTGTTGAGGTTTAAATTTGTGTATTTGTGATTGGAATACTCATCCAAGGGGGCCCACTTGGTGAGGAATCCATAGTTAGATAGATTCATACTAGTTAGAATCATTTCCTGTATTTCTTCTATTTCAGTGCCAAGTATTGAATTGTTCCTGTAACCAAAGCCATAGATCAGCTGATGCTTCCTGCAACCAAAGTAGTGGAATGGTACAAGTATTATGGCATAGTTTGTAAGAGTCTTCATGTTTTGTTAGCATCTACATTTCTATAATTTACATTCTAGTACTTACTTTTCTGCAGCTTTAGCTTAAGAATCATTCTAGCATTTATTCCCGTCAATCATAGGATAGTTTCCTTTCAGCATTTCTTTCTTGCAACAATGATAGAATGTATGGTTGAGTGATACTTGGTGCATATACTTTGCTGGCCCATTTCAAGTAACACATCCTTGGTTTGACATACTAAGTGAGTTTTTATGAAGAGGATAAACTACTCGGTTGGATGTCCAATCCCTGAGTCTGGAATTACACCTAGTTTTTGAACCTTTATAAGAAGCGATCAGATGCCCTAATAATCATGCACTACAACCACCTTAAAATTGTCAATACTTATGCACAAATGTCCTAATACTCATTCAAATATTATCAATACTTATACAAAAATGTCCCAGTAGTTACTAAAAAATATCCATTATTGAGGGTATAAGTGGGCGGCTAAGGGTACATGATATATTTATTAATGGGCTTTTAGTTATCATTTTTTGGTTCCTTTAAAATTAGTAATTTAGGGGGTTAGGTGCACGTAGAATTCACAACTATTGGAACATGCACTACTACATTTGGGGCCAAATATCGACAGAAGTTTTCAACGGGTAACTTTTTATTACGAATTTGGTGTTTTTTTTTTGTAATAGGCCCCGATGATGTCAGTATTCTAATGGGTGTCTAATTGACCATCAGAATTCTAACAGATTCAGAGTATCGATAAAAAAAAAAGTGAAACGGCCTCATCATTTTTATTTCAATTGGATAGAGGGAGTGGGAGAAAAGGAGTGAAAGCTGAGCGCAGGAGAAGGTATGTGATTTCTTCATCTTTCGAGCCTCTGGCATCATATTCGAATGCATTTCATTTTATTTGATCATGAATGCTCTCTGAAATGACTATATTCTACTAGTGTTGTGCCAAAGCCAGTGCTTTATCTCTATTATTTGATGTTATTGGTGCTTGTGCTCAAGGATATCGATTCATTGTATTCAAATATTTGGATTCACGTTTGTTGATATTACTGGTATATATGCTTAATGACGCCATTGTAAATTGTTGTCACTAAAATGACCACATTCTACTGGTGTTGTGCCCTAGCCCATGCTTTAACTCCATTATTTCATGTTATTGGTGCTTGTGCTCAAGGATATCCATTTTTTTGAAATGTTGACTATGGTTATCAAATGGATAGCCCGTGAGCTTCTAGCTAGGCGCCATTTGTATTGATAGCTTAGGGCATCAAATGTATTATATCATTGATATTTGATAATTTGTTAAAAGGAAATAGGACAAAGAATGATTTTGATTTAGTTTCTCTATTTTGATCCCTAAGTGGCTTACAACCCTAGAGAAGTATATGCAAATTTACGGATGCAATAGCAGGATACATAGAAGCTGATAATTCACAATAAATCTATGCATCCAATTTGAATAGCAACTAATACAAAGAACTAGGGTCCTCCAATGGCCCAATCATCTGGACCTTGACCATCCCCTCAACCAGTGACCCTTCAAAATTGGGTTATCATGAAATCAGTGAGTGATCCTTCATTCTCCTGGTGAGCATCTAGGTAGGCGCCATTTGTATATTTGATAGCTTAGGGAATAAAATGTATATTGTATCATTGATAGTTGAGACTTTGTTAAAAGTAAATAGGACAAAGAATGATTTTGATTTAGTCTCTGTATTTTGATCCCTAAGTGGCTTACAACCCTAGAGAAGTATATGGAGATTTACGGATGCAGTTACAGGATACATAGCAACTGATAATTGACAAGAAAACCATGCATCCAATTTGAATAGCAATTACTACAAAGAAATAGGGTCCTAAAATGGTGCAATCATCCAGACCTTGACTATCCCCTCAACCAATGACCCTTCAAAACTGGGTTATCATGCAATCAGTGAGTGATCCTTCATTCTCCTGGTCTACCCTGCATCCAAACATATTGGAAATACACAATACAATGATAACAAGTCTTTCACAATCCCCCTTCCCTCAAGGAACACTATCAACCATCCCTTCCACATAGCATTTCACTATTTTATGAGTGGATTGTGTAGGAACAGTTAACATTAAACAAGGAGCAAACTCCTCAACACATCTTGGAAACCATTGAATTCAATAATAAATGAAACCTAACACCAACACTATTCCTTCCATAGTTGCAGGATACATAGCAATCGATAATTCACATGAAATCCATGCATCAAATTTTTATAAGGATATCCTACTAATCAATAGGAATTTTCTTGAGATGACCAATGATTATGCATTTTTATGGCAGTGTGCTAGTTCAAAAGGATAATATAAATCTGAAACAATTTTTTTTTATTTTCTCAAACTATAAATGTGGTTAAAGGGAAAATATTATGTGGAAAACCCACAAACCAAGCTAGCAAATGATTGTACATCAAATTATTCCTATATTCATTCAAGTATTGCTATGCTTTAGCTACCTGGCCTTTGAGATTCATCTAGAGGAATGTGTAGCTTTAAGATAGAGTTACTTCTTGGGCCTTACAATAGGGTGGAATATGATCAAGATTTGTTTGGGTTGTATCTTTGTTAGTCCCATTGTTAGGTTCTCATAGTTCATGGTTTGAATCTATTATGGTTGTGTAAGGGATTTGTAGATGCTTTTTCTAACATAATTATTGGACATCATGATTGGAACAACTAGTTGTTGGCTATTGTACACATGAATCATATCTGTCAATGGTTTTTTGTGTTCAATAATTCATTGATCAATCTTTGAGATTTATTGTCCCAGCTTTAAAAGAGTGATAAAAGATATAGTGAGTGCTATCTTTTCCAAGTGTTTTGTGGGTGCCATTATCTTCTAGGAGTAATTGTGTTAGCTTGTGGTGACTAATCAGGAAAGTACTATCCAGGAAAGTACTGTACACTTTTCCTCCCGACCTCGCCGGGGTTCGGGGCCGACTACTTTTTTCGGTTATTTGGGCCGACTACTTATAACTCATTCTAACCCTAAAGCGGGAAAATATTTTATAATATGGCTTAGGGTTAGGGATTTTTACGATGTATGATTTTAGTATTTGCGGCAGAGTTGGGCTGTAAGGGATTACGGATTGTAATCAGGTTGTAATCACTGGATAATAATAATATTGGACTTGCTGTTGGTAGACGTAGCCCAGGGATTGGGTGAACCACGTTAAATCTGTGTGCCATTGTGTTCTATTCTGTGTGGTTTATTATTTTCTGATATTAGTTATATTTGCACATAATTGTTATTTCTGCCTTGTTAATCCTAACAAGTGGTATCAGAGCGAGGTTATTTCATTCGTTCTTTCATCTATTCTCTGAAGCAGGTCTCACGAGTTAGTGGGAGAGTCTCTCGGTTAAGTGGGAGAAATGGCAGAAGAGGGTAGGCTGAAGGTTGATAAGTTTAATGGGCAGAACTTCTAGTTATGGAAGATGCAAATGGAGGATTATCTCTATCAGAAGGATCTATGGCAGCCATTAGAGGGAGTAGCCAAGAAAGAGCAATCAATGTCTCAGGAGGATTGGGATATTTTGGATAGGAAGGCACTGGGGAGTATTCGTCTATGCCTGGCACAATCGGTGGCATTCAATATTACTGAAGCAAAGACAGCTAAAGATCTGATGGAAACCCTAGCGAAGTTGTATGAAAAGCCTTCAGCTTCAAACAATGTATTTCTTATGAAGCGTTTATTTAATATGAAAATGGTAGAAGGTGGATCAGTTACTGATCATTTGAATGAGTTTAATACAGTTACAAGTCAATTAACCTCAGTTAAAATTACTTTTGATGAAGAGGTTAGGGCTCTCTTGATTTTGTGTTCTTTGCCAGAAAGCTGGAATGGCTTGGTAATGGCTGTTAGTAATTCTGTTTCTGGTTCTAATACCCTAAAGTATGATGATGTTATTGGTGTTATATTGAGTGAGGAAATTCGTAGGAAAAGCTCAGGGGCATCCACATCGGGTAGTGTATTGAACACAGAAAGCAGAGGCAGAACAAGAGATAGAGGAAACAACTCTGGAAATCATGGGAAATCAAGAGGAAAATCAAAGGGAAAGAGGTCTGAATCTAAAGGGCCAAATGATTGCTGGTACTGTGGAAAACCAGGTCATAAGAAGAAAGATTGTTGGTCTCGGAAGAAAGATCAAGGAGACAAAAATGATGGAAACAAGGAGGCAAATGTGGTAAGTAACAAATCTGAGGAGGATGCTTTGCTCTTGTCCTTAGAAAGTATTGATGATTCATGGGTTTTAGATTCTGGGGCTTCATTTCATGCTACACCCCATAGAAGTTATTTTGTTGATTATGTCCAAGGGGATTTTGGGCTAGTTTATTTGGGAGATAATGAACCCTGTCAGATTGTTGGAAAGGGAAAAATTAAGATTAAGTTGCAGAATGGGAATCATTGGCTACTACAAGAGGTAAGACATGTTCCAAGGCTGAGTAGGAATTTAATTTCAGCAGGGCAACTGGGTGATGAGGGTTGCACAGTTACTTTTAATGATAAAAATTGGAAGGTTTCAAAAGGTTCCTTAGTAGTAGCAAAAGGTGTGAAAGTAGGCACCTTATATCTTTGTACAGGTCATACTGTTCCTTCTACTTTAATTGTTTCAGAAGATAATGAATGCTCAGGAACAGTGGCTGCAGTTGAGCAGGAAGAACATCAAACTGTTGCTGTAGATTTTGACACAGCACTGTGGCACAACAGACTCGGGCACATGAGTGAAAAAGGTATGAAATTACTTCATTCAAAGAAAGTTTTACCTGGTCTGAAATGTGTCAATATGGATTTCTGTGAAAGTTGTGTTTATGGAAAACAAAAGAGAGTTAGTTTTGTGAAGAGTGGGAAGGAAAAGAAAAATGAGAGATTAGAGCTTGTGCATACAGATGTATGGGGACCAGCTCAGGTATCTTCCCTTGGTGGCTCTCTGTATTATGTTACATTTATAGATGATGCAACAAGAAAAGTATGGATTTATTTCCTTAGACAGAAATCTGATGTATTTCAAACTTTTAAGAAATGGAAATGCTTGGTTGAGACTGAGACTGGTAAAAAGTTAAAATGTCTCAGATCTGATAATGGTGGTGAGTATTGCAGCACATAATTTGAAGAATATTGTTCCTCTAATGGTATTCGTAGGCAGCAAACTGTACCAAGGACTCCACAAGAAAATGGAGTGGCTGAACGCATGAACAGGACAATAATGGAGCGTGCAAGGAGTATGAGGTTGCATGCTAGGCTGCCCAAAAATATGTGGGCAGAGGCAGTGAACACTGCTGTTTATTTAATCAATAGAGGCCCCTCTACTCCTTTGGACTGTGGTATTCCAGAGGAAGCATGGAGTGGTAAGAAGGTGAGTTATTCTTTTCTCAAAACCTTTGGTTGTGAAGCTTTTGCACTTATAGATTCTGAAAATAGAACCAAGCTGGAAGCTAAGTCAAAGAAATGTGTATTTGTTGGGTATGGCATTGATGAATTTGGTTATAGGCTTTGGGATTTTGAAAATCATAAAATTGTAAGAAGCAGGGATGTCATATTCAATGAGAAAGTATTGTACAGAGATCTGTTGCTGCAGCATGAGAAGAAAGAAAATGACTATGTAGTACTGGATGATACTCCACAAGTTCATGTTCCAGTAGTTCCTTATGCTCCGCAACAACAGCAACAACAAATACCACACACCCCAGTGAGTGTTAGACGGTCAACAAGGCTAAGTAGACCTCCAGAAAGATTTTCTCCATCTTTGTATTCTATTCTGTTAACAGATGCTGGTGAACCTGAATGTTATAATGAAGCTGTGCAGGTGGATACAAAGCTTCAGTGGGAGTCTGCAATGACAGATGAAATGGACTCTTTGCTGAAAAATTAGACATGGGATTTATGTAAGTTACCTGCAGGTAAAAGGGCTTTACAAAATAAATGGGTTTACAGGATCAAAGAAGAGGATGGAGGTACGAAAAGATTTAAAGCCAGATTAGTTGTAAAAGGATTTGCACAGAAACATGGTATTGATTTTGATGAGATTTTTTCTCCAGTTGTTAAAATGACTTCTATTCGTACTGTTTTAAGTATTGTGGCTACTAAAGATTTGCATTTAGAGCAGCTTGATGTTAAAACAGCCTTTCTTCATGGTGATTTGGATGAAGAAATATATATGGTTCAGCCACAAGGATTTGAGGTCAAGGGTAAGGAGAATTTGGTGTGCAGATTGTAGAAAAGTTTATATGGCTTGAAGCAAGCACCTCAGCAATGGTATATTAAATTTGACACTTTTATGAATGGGCATGGATATAGTCGGTGTCATTCTGACCATTGTGTTTATTTTAAGAGGTTGGATGATGACAGCTACATTATTTTATGTTTATATGTTGATGATATGCTTGTAGCTGGGTCTAACATGGATCACATTAAGGGGTTGAAACAACAGTTAGCAAAATCTTTTGCTATGAAGGATTTGGGGGCAGCAAAACAAATCCTTGGTATGAAAATTTGTAGAGATAGAAAAAATAGGAAATTGTCTCTATCTCAGGCTGATTATATTGAGAAGGTGTTGCAACGTTGCTGTATGCAAAATGCCAAAGCTGTCTGCACACCTTTGCCTGGTCATTTGAAATTGACTAAGGATATGTGTCCCAAGACACCAGAAGAAGAGACTAAAATGTCTAAGGTACCTTATGCTTCAGCTGTAGGGAGCTTAATGTATGCTATGGTATGTACTAGGCCAGATATTGCACACGCAGTGGGAGTCGTTAGCCGTTATATGAGTAACCCTGGTATTGAGCATTGGAATGCAGTCAAATGGATTCTCAGATATTTGAGAGGCACATCCAGTAAGTGTTTACACTTTGGGGGTTCTACTACTACTGTACAAGGCTATGTTGACTCAGATTTGGCAGGAGATATAGATAGCAGGCGGAGTACTACAGGTTATATATTTACTGTTGGTGGGACAGCAGTGAGTTGGATTTCTCGACTACAAAAGGTGGTTGCTTTATCCACTACAGAGGCAGAGTATGTTGCTGCTACAGAGGCAGCCAAGGAGATGATATGGCTTCAATTCTTCATGGAAGAATTGGGACATCCACAAAAGGATAATTTTCTACATACAGATAGCCAAAGTGCCATTCATCTTGCAAAGAATTCTGCTTTGCACTCAAAGACAAAACACATACAGTTGCGGTACCATTTCATTCGATCAGTTTTGGATGATGGACAGTTAAGGCTGGAAAAGATTCATACTGATGATAATCCAGTAGATATGTTTACCAAGGTAGTAACAAGGGAGAAGTTGAACTCATGTTCAGCTTCAGTTGGTCTTTTAGACTGAACAAAATAAAGGAACAACTGAGTCCAAGGTGGTTCAATCCAGTGGGAGCCTCATGTGGGTAGCGGTATTGCTACAGGATCAGTCTCCAAGTGGGAGGTTTTTTAGTATAGTGTGGATACTGATCAGTCACCAAGTGGGAGATTGTTAGCTTGTAGTGACTAATCAGGAAAGTACTATCCAGGAAAGTACTGTACACTTTTCCTCCCGACCTCGCTGGGGTTCGGGGCCGGGCTGGGCCCCGAGCGGGGGTTTGGGGGCGGCAGCCCCCAAGAGCAGGGGTCCAGGGGTGCAGCCCCCGAGGAAATTTTTTTTGAGGTCGACTACTTTTTTCGGTTATTTGGGCCGACTACTTATAACTCATTCTAACCCTAAAGTGGGAAAATATTGTATAATATGGCTTAGGGTTAGGGATTTTTACGATGTATGATTTTAGTATTTGCGGCAGAGTTGGGCTGTAAGGGATTACGGATTGTAATCAGGTTGTAATCACTGGATAATAATAATATTGGACTTGCTGTTGGTGGACGTAGCCCAGGGATTGGGTGAACCACGTTAAATCTGTGTGCCATTGTGTTCTATTCTATGTGGTTTATTATTTTCTGATATTAGTTATATTTGCACATAATTGTTATTTCTGCCTTGTTAATCCTAACAAATTGCTGGAACCAAATTATGTTCTTTGCCTCTAGTAAATATTGCAGACACAACCATCTTCTTGGTGAAGGGTTTCTTCCATCCCCATGAGGCACTATTGCATGGTTTCCATTCCCTTGTAGTATACTGAACCTAATTTAATACAAGTGTGCACTATTTTGGGTTGCATAATTTATGGCCCCTACACTGTGGTTGTTAGCCTAATTAAGACATGCCTACCTTTGCATATAATAAGAGGCCAACATGAAACAAACATCCAGAGGTTAGGGGGTTGTTCCTAGTCCATAATTTATTATTTAAGTGCTAAGTGATGATGGGTATATCGTGTAATTCATACCTAGTGTGTCTCTTTCTTTCTCTCCACATTTCACATTAGGATTATATGTTATAAAATAATAATGAAATCAACTATAGGTCAAATCTAATCAAAATTGCAATATAAATATTAAAATAGATCTTGAAGAAATATGGGAACCATTTTTAATAGATATTGTACAAATGAAGAGAATACTCCAAAGAGGAAATGCTTCAATGTGGAACAATTGAAGGACAATATTTTACTTTTATATGCACATCTGCAATGTTTTTGATATATTTCTAAGATAACAAAACCATAGAAAGAATAGCATATAGAAGAAAGTAAAGAATAATGATCATACTTTGAGATATTAAGAAAAATTAAAGGAAAGAATGCTTGGTGGGGTTATCATGCAATCAGTGAGTGATCCTTCATTTCCCTCTTCCAGTGACCCTTCAAAATTGGGTTTTTATTTAGTTTCTCTATTTTGATCCCTAAGTACAACCCTAGAGAAGTATATGCAGATTTACGGATGCAGTTGCAGGATACATAGCAGTCGATAATTCACAATAAATCCATGCATCCAATTTGAATAGAAATTAATACAAAGAACTAGGGTCCTCCAATGGCCCAATCATCCAGACCTTGACTATCCCCTCAACCAGTGACCCTTCAAAACCAGGTTATCATGCAATCAGTGAGTGATCCTTCATTCTCTTGGTGAGCTTCTAGGTAGGTGCCATTTGTATATTTGATAGCTTAGGGCATAAAATGTATATTGTATCATTGATAGTTGAGACTTTGTTAAAAGGAAATAGGAAAAAGAATGATTTTGATTTAGTTTCTCTATTTTGATCTCTAAGTGGCTTACAACCGTAGAGAAGTAAATGCAGATTTACGGATGCAGTTGCAAGATCCATAGCAGCTGATAATTCACAAGAAATCCATGCATCCAATTTGAATAGAAATTAATACAAAGAAATAGGGTCCTCCAATGGCCCAATCATCAGGATCTTGACTGTCCCTTCAACCAGTGACCCTTCAAAACTGGGTTATCATGCAATCGGTGAGTGATTCATTCTCCCAGTTTGCCCTGTATCCAAACATATTAGAAATACACAATACAATGATAACAAGTCTTTCAAAATCCCCCTTCCCTCAAGGAACACTATCAACCATCCCTTCCACATAGCATTTCACTGTTGTATGAGTGGATTGTGTAGGAACAGTTAACATTAAACAAGGAGCAAACTCCTCAACACATCTTGGAAACCATTGAATTCAATAATAAATGAAACCTAACACCAACACTATTCCTTCCATTCACTTCTACCAAGAATAAAGCATTTAATCCATTCAACATTACATATAATCATTAGACAGTTACATTTCCTGACTGTGTAGAGGAACAGTCACGACCAAAATGATCAAAACTACTTTCACCCTTGCACAAGCTTTCCTCACTCTTAATGATTTATAAACATGCCATTGTTTCAGTTTTGCTTGCGAGTTATGATAATTTTTGTAAACATGTCATTGGTTAAGTTTAGTGTATTCATTTTTGTCAGACAAATCTTCATTGTCTTCTGATTGTCTTCTTTATATAGTAGCATGTATTAATTGGTAGACAAATAAAGAAGCATTTAGACAATCAGAAGACAATCAGAAGATTTGGCTGATTAAGAGTGAGGCCTTCTTTAGAATCTCATATAAATTTGGCCGATTAAGATGAGAAGAAAAACATAATTCATTAGTTAAATTTTTCAATTTCATGTATTTTTTCTCCTATTTATTAGGTGCATGAGTTGAAGGTTGAATGTAAGAGTCTTATAATGTTTTGTTACCTTAAATCTCAAGTTTTTGATACTCCTATGATGATCTTTCTCAACAAGTATTTTATTCTATTGTTGTTTTTTGAATAACATATTGGGCAAATACAAAATTATGTACTTCTATAGGATAGTTAACACAAAATTGAAGCATCAAACAAGGCTTGATCAAGTTGTAGGTGGAACGTGCACTCAAATAGTAAGTAATGTAGAATAACAAAATAAGTAATCTGTTGTGTCTACATTTTGTTATTTTCTAAGATTACATCCATGTTCTATATTCACAGAATGGTTCAAAATTGAAATTTACAATTTGATAAAAGTACTGACGGGTGTTGTTCCTTGCACCCTCAATCAACAACTTGCCTTCATTTTATTTTGATTTACAAACTACTATATTATTTGAATATATTTCTTTCTTGCCACAATAGGAAAGAGTTTGAGGTGGAAGACTACAATAATAGAAGTGTTTCAATTTGGTATACTATACTACAACATCATTTCATAACTAAGTTTTCAATTTCTATATATAATTAGGTTATAGATAATCTAAGTGAAGAAGCATCATGTCAGACAATCCAAGTGAAGAAGGTAATGGGGATGCAATCAATAGATTGTGGTCGAACTTGAAAAGAAAAGGCGATGGAAAATGTTATTGTCCCTGCAATAATTGTAAGGGCTTAAACATTAGAAGATTGCTAATCAAAATAGCTAAGAGACATTGTAGGGATAATGATCACATTGAAGGAGGGTTTGATTATCATGAATTGGTAAGTTTTTCATTATATTTATTTAAAAATTAATATATATATATGAAATACACCTGATGATGAGATCATTATCATGGTTTATTTATGTTCATTTTAATATAGGTCAACCTCCCTAGGGGAGTATGTGATATGGACCATGGAGGTGCGAATATTGAGAATATGGCTTTGGAAGTGGAGGATCACGGAGGTGCAAATATTGAAGCTGAAGATTATGATCCCATGGAAGATGACAATGATGCACCAGATGATGGTACTAATACATTGATCCATGACACATTTGGTATTGGCGCAACTGATGATGATGATTAGGATGATATTGATGTCATCCATGATATACCTTTAATTGAGAAGGTAGCCACACCCCTTTACAAAGGCTCCCAAACAATTCTTCTCTCTGTTGTATTGTTTTTGTTGAACTTGAAGGTTATGAATGGTTTATCCAACACAGCAATGTCACGTATGCTACGGTATGTCATATATGTCATTATAGTAATTAAATGGTGAAACATGTACCATAAATATTGTTAATATTAACAACATATATTTTTTTCTATAGATTGATAGGTGAGTTCTTGTTACCACCATCGAATATTCTCCCTCGCTCATACCAAGAATTATGTGCCACTATGAAAGATATTGGAATAGAGTATCAAGCAATAGATGCTTGTTCCAATGATCATTTTATTTATCATAAAGAACATGAATTTGCAACAGAATGCCCTGAATGTCATATGAGTAGATATCAAATAGATCAAATAACAGAAAAGGTGTCTCACAAGGTTCTTTGTTACATCCCCATTATACCATGTTTGCAAAGATTATTTAGGTGTAATAGCTTGGCACAATTTATGGATTACCATGCACGCAATAGGAGTCAAGATGACATTATTCGAATGCCTATGGATGGTTCTATATTTGAGGACATAGAGGAAAAGTGGCCACACTTTATTGAAGAATGTCAAAATCTCAAGCTTTCAGTGGCAGCGGATGGTGTCAATCCATTTGGAGAGCTAAGGTCTGTTTGCACTGTTTGGTCTATTTTTGTCATCAACAATAACATTCCTCCATGGATGTCAATAAAGAAGGAGCACATTATGTTGGCAATGATTGTTCTAGTTATTTGATCATTTAATAGTTATCTGCATGTAATTATAAATCTTGTAGTAAAATGGTCACAATAATTATGTAATGTTGTTCATTCAACCAGGTAAATATCAAGTTAAAGATATGAATGTTTATATTGAGCCTCTTATCGACGAGTTGGTGGAGTTATGGAAAGGTGTCACTATGTATGACATCTCTAGACCAATAGGAGATAGACAATTTCAATTCCATGCAATGCTTGTATGGATAATACATGATGCCCCAAGGCTAACACATTTTTCTGGTATGTTATGGTGAATTCAAGTTGCACATGATAATTCTAAAAATAAAAATTAACATATTTAATCCAATTGTATCATTACCTTGTAGGTCTTCAAACAAAGAGAAAATTTGCATGTCCAGTTTGTGGTCCAAAAATGAAATCTCATTATTCAAAAAGTTTAGGAAATCAGGTGTTTGATGAGTATAGGTACTTTCTCCACAAAAATCATAACTATCAAATTACCAAAAAATATCTTTTCAATGGAAAAGAAGAGACTACATCTAAGCCATGGAGAATGACACCTCACTTATGAAGTTGAAATATAATAGAATTAATCATCAAGGTACTACCATTCTACCTAACGGTTTATGTTTGGAATTTATATATTTTTATTGTGTTTTGTTTGCTGATTATGTGATTGATGATCTTGAATGTCATCAAGGCAACACTACTGAGCACCTTCCAAAGGGACTAAAGAGTTATCCCAGATAATTTAGTAGGTTTCCCTACTACGAGCAACTACTTGATGTGCATTTGTTTGATACTATGCACATTGGAAAGACTGTAACGGAGACATTGTGGAAGATATTGGATGGAAGGTGTGACAAAGAAAAAATTGTCAAAATTTGTAGTGACATTCATGAATCCAATCATGCAATGAAAAATTTCATTGAATCAAATAAAAATGACGAATGGATTAATACAAGTGTCCTTCCTTGGTTATTAATAGAACAACAAGGTGATGCCATAAAAGAAGTCATACGAAAAATTTGATTTCCCACAGGATTTGCTACAAACATAAGCAATACCATATCAAAGAAAGGTGAATTTAGGCCAGGGTTGAAAATGCATGATTGACATACCTTCATCAAGGTAAGTCATGTTCTTTTGTATTTACAATATATTTGTAAACTGCATGTACTTCTCATTGTATTATATGAGAAAAGAATGACATGATTATTTTTATAATTGTTGCAGTACGTGCTACCCCTATCTCTCCCAGAGAACTTCAACAATAACATCAAACAAGTGATATATGATCTTGGAAAATACATGAGGTAAGCAATGATATCTATTCAATTTGTTGTATATATATATTGTAAAGTCTTGTGTTTATATATTTTTGTGTCTTGAATGTCTTGTAGGTGGTTGTCATCTAAAGAAATCCATAGACTAGATATAAAATACTGGAAGAGAAGAATTCCTCTTGTAATGTGTGAAATGCAAAAGTGTCTACCTTCAACCTTTTTCAATGCACAAGAACACTACCTCATACACCAAGTTGAGGAGATTGAAATATGTGGACCTGTACACACTCGGTCAATGTGGATTGTTGAGAGGCACTTGAAATTTTTGAAGGCTTTGGTTTGGCAAAGAGCACGTCCTAAGGGTTCTATGGTGGAGGGATATATGGTATACCAGACTATGGTGTATGTTACTGAATATCTTCCTAAGCTTGCAGCAAAGATCCATATAAATCACATTTGGGATCTCGACACCATTAGAAAATTTGAAGGGGAGTACTTGGTGGGGGAAGGTAGAATGAGGAAAGTGAGAGGTAATAAATTATAAGATGTTATTGTAGCTATTAATTAATTCTTAATCTTCAAAATTAATTGGTTGTAAGTCGTCTATTTATTTTTTGTACAACTGCTCGAGAGTGGGATGCAATACATTTGTATATTGCAAACAATCAAGATTGGATGATGAAATGGATTGAATGATGTCATCATTTAGGTCACACATTAACATGGGAAGTTGTGTCTTCATTGGTTAATGAAGCTCATTGTAATGGAGATCCAAATGTTACCCAAAGGGAAATAGATTTAGCACATGGTTTAAAAGATTTCCATGTACATATAAATTTGTTAATCACTCGTACGTTTATGAACTCTTGATGCATTAATTTATACATATTTTACATATTTTTGCAGGTCAAACACCACAAGGCTGTGTTTTGCAATGGTCATAAATTTCGCATCAAAAAGTTGGATGACACAAAGAAAACTTGTGATTCTGGGATAAGTGCAGTCTTTCAGGTGACTAATATTTCATCTAGAAATGACTTACATCCTTGAGAGTCCAAAAATTGATACTATGACATTTTGGATGATATACTTGAGTGTGACTTTAATTCCTTTAGATTAGTTCTCTTCATCGTCAGATGGTATAGGCTATGACTTAATCAAAATGATCCTGATAGAACTATTATTGAACATGACAATGGATTTCCAATGATTAATACAAGGTGGTTTGAGTGAGTTGGGGATGAACCCTATGTTCTTCCAAGCCAATGTGAGTAGGTATTTTACTCAGAGGTTTCACATAAATTAGGTTGTTTGTTTGTTGTTAGACATGATCCAAGAGGAAGGCCAATGAGGTATAATTCGATGGAAGAATATTGTGAACAACTAGAAGATGATGTAGATGATGATCATGAACAATAGTTAGTCAATGATGTTCCTGACGCAATTTTTCTTGAAGAACAAGAAGATGATGATGATGATGATGCTACTGATGATGCTATTAATGATGCTACTAATGATGCTACTGGTGATGATGATGATGATGTTGTTGTTGATGATGATGATGATGATGATGATGATGATGCTGATGCTGATGCCGATGATGATGATGATGACTAAGATGAAGACAATGACGGTGGTGGTGATGACGTCGATGTTAATGATGATCATGGTGATTAGTTGGATGAAGAAGAAGATGAATGAAATGTACAGTTATGTGATCACTGCTTAATCTATTTAATATTGATTTCTTGATAGAAATGTGTAGTTATGCAATCAATGCTTAATCTAATTAATTCATGATGTACTTACTATGGGATGCTTATGGTTTTTAATGTACTTACTATGTGGTTTTGAGTATATGTATCATGAGTTTTTTAGCTAACATTAGATAATTGAATTACATATGTAGGTACCCAAACTCCTTTCATGAGCATCCCACACAGTTTCATTGATCGACAAACTAACCTCGATGTTGATGATGTGACTAGATCAGGTAAAGAGCTATACGATTATGGCTTGTAAAGTACTGAAATACTTTAAAATGTTTAAAATGTTTTTAATTATAATAAAATATTTTTAATTTAACCCTTTTATATGTTATTGCAGATGAGCCCCCTTTGCATCAATAGAGAACTAGGCGTGCATTGAGATCTAATGAGAGGGTAGATGATCATGATGATGATATTGATACTCATCTTACAATTATATCTTAAAAATTAGAAATCAAAAGAAAAAAAAGAAATGATTGTCATCTATGCACCTTAATTGATAATGATTGATTTTTATATGCCAATGAATTTAATTATGTGGTAGTGAATGTTCATAAATTTTATAATGTGTTAATGAATGTTATCGTGTGATAATTAATGAATGTCACATTTTATTAATGTGTGAATGAATGTTATCATGTGATAATTAATGAATGTTACATTTTATTAATGGATGAAATAATGAATGAATGTTAGATGTTAACGGGGAATTTAGAGTGATGTTAGGGTGGGGGGGGCAGGTGGGGCCAAATGAGCTTCCACCTTCACGTGGTTGGCCCTGTTTAGTACAAAATATAAAACTATTCTCGAAACAAAGTGAAGCTCAATAAGTTTCTTCCTTATATAGGGTCTCAAGTGTAGATTTTATCCCACTCTCAACATTGCAAGGCTTCAAGTGGTGTTCTGATATTGGTTTCTCCATCTCCCACTGACATCTTGTCTTTCTCCTAAGAACTCTCACCGAGCTATGATACATGGATGAGCAGAAGATGTCCCTTATAGGCTACACATATATAATATGGTAGATCTAGGGAAGAAATATACTACAACATAGAATGAGTCAACTTGAATCTATAGTTTCTTCATTCACAATGAAAATTCAAATTACAAGCCATATTTTAGATTTAATATTCATATTTATCTTCATCATGATCATAGCCATCACGATCAGAATTTGGTTCAACTTCATTTGAACCACACTTCATGTTGGATTATAACATATTGACACTTACACCATGAAGAAGACAAATGATTAAATAGAAAAAGAGGACCAACTGAACCATCTTGTGGTCAGTCTATATCACATTGAGAAACAACGTCAAGACTCAAAAATCAAAACAATCAAAAGTTTCTTCAAGACCATGAATGATCAACAACATTCCATTAGAAGATAAAACACTAATCTATATTATCATTAAGCCATAAAATATGTTTTTAAAGTTTAGAAGCATATCACAAGAACTTTCAAGAAACATAGTACTATCCAAGGATGAAAATGAATACCCTCCAAATGATTATGATTATGTTGATGTTGATGTCTATAATTTATTTCACTTATTGATGCTTGCCTAGATTGAATTTTGAATTGCCAAGCTGGAGAACACTTTCAAAGTTTAGGGTCTGTTCTACATGATACTCTTAGTTATAGCTCAAATGCAACTCAACATATTTTTGATGTTGGGCAACCCACTGTAGAAACTCATCCGCAGGTGAAATTTAATGTTGTGAATATTGGCATTGTTAATGTTATTACTTTTCCTCACGTTTCATATTTGTGAAAATGTTTCTTGGCACTATCTTAATCTTATTACAATGTTCTTTGTTGTGGGGCAGGAGGTCAATCTTCATTGTCTTCATTGTGGGGGACAGTGAAGATTTCTCTGACAAATAGTAGGTCTTCTTTAATATCTTATAATAACATGCTAAACTAATAAAGGTGTTATGGGCATTTAATCTGCAATTACTAATAGAGTAAGCATATTATTACTATGTGTAGACACCTATAAATCCTTTAGAAAATAAATTATTTTTATTTTCTGAAAAATCTTTGATGACATCATCATTTATTAATTAATTAATTATTTAATTAATTAATTTATTTTTATGTCATTAAATCCCTTTACCTTAATTAAAAATATTTAATTACGGAATCCCTCCCAAAAATGTTTAAATCTTATTTAAACATTATCTCCTTATTTATTAATTATTTAAATTAATAAATTAACCAAAAATCCCAAAATAAATAATTTATTTATTTTTTGCCCAAAACTTTGCCAATTTCCTTAAGACCACTAACCTCTTCCAGAATCTTCTAATCCTTCTTTAATTTCAATTAAAGGCTAATCCCATCATTTCCTAATCCTAATCCCAACTCAAGATATTTAATTAAGATTAAATATTAATCCTCAATTCCTAATTTACCCTAGGAAAACTCTAGACTCTTCTAAAACTTTCCTAATCCTTCCCTAAACCCATTTAGGGGAAATTACCTACTTTCCCTAAGCTAATCTAAGTCTCCTTTGACTCGTACTCAAACCCTTCCCCTAATGAGCCTCAAACTCATTAAAGCCTTTGAGATAAATAAAATTTTATTTATTTCCTAAAATCCATATTTATCCTTAGAAAGCCTAGACTTTTCTAGAAAGTCTTTATCCTCATCCAAAGCCTAGACTCTTCTAGAAAGTCTTCATCCTTATCCCCTTGACTCAACCCCTAACCTTACCCCAAACTCTGACTCATCCTCCTAACCCAAGCCCTTCCCAAATCCTATAAATACTCCTCCTTGCAAGAGCAAATTATTAGCTTAGTCTTTCATTCTCATGCATTGTTATCATGCTCTTTTACTTCTAGCTTTAGCATAATCAATCCTAATTGTTAGATTTCATTATTTTTTTCAAGCTTTCTAGTACATCGTAGCTTAGCAATAATGGATTAACATAGTTTCTTTCATTGTTTTGCATAGCATATAGCATCATACCACATCTCATTTGGTCTAAAATCAATCTTAGCATAAACATCATGTAGCTTAATCTTCATTTCAACATCATTTGGATCCTTGAGGCCTTAGGGGCAAATCAGGTGTTCTATACCTATTTTGTGCTATTTATGGGGTTTTCATGGATCTCAATCCATCTTAGTATGCATTAGAATATGCTCCAAGTGCTTAGAGAGCACACCCACATCCCCTAAGCAAGAGCAAATCAAACAGTGCTTGGGTGCACCTGTTTAAGCTCTATCTGAGGTGGCTTAGCTTAGATGTTTTTTTTGTTTTTGAATTGATATAATGTTAGATTAAAACTTAATGTTTTCTTTTCTTAGCCTTTCAAAATAGATTCAGATAGCCTAGTCTACATTTTGGCACGCCCGGTGGGACCCACTTCACGGGTCTTTTGACAACATCTCATCGATTTTGGAGTTTTTGCTAAATTTTGAAGCTTGAAGGTGGAGGGAGCTTGTGAAAATATTCTTCCTCTTCTTAGTTTTATCATTCTTCCATTCTATCTACTCCTTCTTCTACTTCTTAAGAGATTTTGGCATATTCTTGTCTTTAAAATCCATAGCAAGGCACTTCCACGAAAAACCTTGTAACTTTTGCATACGAACTCCATTTTTGGTGATTCAAAAAGCATTGGAAAGTTGTTTCAGAGGTCTATAATAATATCTAGGAAAGAAAGCTTGGATCAGGGGTGACAACAAAATCATTTTAGTTTGTGGTAAAAATAAACAAAACAAAGCCATACACATCTTATTTTAGTGCTTAAAATGAACCCCCAAATCATTCTTAAATGCATTAAAGACTAAAAATTTGCAAAAATATTCTAACAAATGAAACTAAATCAATCTAATCATTTGCATCCTTGTAACATCAAGGTTTTAGATGCATTCATGCAAAGTTAGGAACACTCCATTTTTGGAAACTTAAAAAGAAATTCAAGTTTCCATTTCAAAAGGTTCAAAATCAACACTAAGTGCACACAAAATTCTAAATCAAACTCAAAGCATCAATCAGGGATAAAATGAACTTCATTTGCAAATATTTTAAAGTTCTTTTAAAATCTCATGCAAACTAAGAGTCCTAAATGGTTTCCAAAACTATGCTAAAAGCTTTGTTATTTGTTCCAAACAAATGTCTTGTTGCAAAATCTTGAATGTTTCCTAGGTTTTTCATGCATCAAAACAATCTAGGAATATCATTTTTGAGCTTAAAACATGCAAACTAGAACACAAAATCTTGAATGAAAACCAAAGTCCAAAGAGTCATTTTTACTTTGAGTCAAAAACAATATTGAATGATCTAAATTGGAAAGAAAAGCATCCCTATTCCTTCCTCTTTGAATTTCAGTTCAAACAAACTCAATCTTGAATAATCTAAGGTTAAAACAAAGCACATCTTCAAAGTTCTAAATCAACATGATAATTCAATCTTGAATGCCCAAAGTCAAAGCAACTGCAAACGCTCGAAAATCTTTTGGAAAAAGAAAAAATCAAAGCCTAAACACTTGTGTCTTCAGTTATTCAAATTCAAACATCACTTAATCAATTTCAGAAATAGAACAACTTGCTTGATGTGCATCTAGGAGCTTTACTTTTTCTGTAAATCCTTGTTAAAGTAAGCAACGTAGAACATTTGAACTTGGACAAGTTCACTTGTTTTACTTTTAGTGAGGCCTGTCCAGGGAGAAAAGTGCTTCCTCTTTGGAGAATGACCTCAAATCGATATCCCCCTCGGCCGGTATATAAATAAAGTGAAGCCAAAAAGTACTCATTTATATTCCTAATCCACAGGCGTTTTGTGCCAAATGCAAATGTCTGGGGATGGTAAATATTCCTCCCCGAGCGTTGTTGGCTAGGCTCTTAAGTGAGTCATAGGTGGTCAGCATAACCGGGTATGGAGACTGCATGGATCATTACAAAACTTGATAAAATAGAGGCTACCCTATCTACATCTGAAAGTATCAAAATCCTTGTGCAAGGACCGATCCCAAGGGGTTTACTAGGTCACCTCAAGATTACTCACCATTTTTATTCCCTTTTAGGGGTACCAAGCTATGGGCAAGTGATTTTGATACTCACCTTCCTTAGGTAGATCTGCTTGAAGTGCTTGACAGTAAAAAAAACTCTGTGAAAACATTGTTGGAACATACACTTTTCAAAGCTTTTTCAGAATCAGAGTCAGTTATCTTGTTTGTATCCCACAAGGTTGTTTTGTCCCTTGTGGAGATTGCTTTTCCAAAAATCTTTGTTGAAATCTATCCTTTTCCATTGGAAAAATATCAAACTGATCTACAACGTGGTTCACGATACTCAGAACAGCCATGTCAGTCCAAATCCTCCCAAAATCTGGAAAATGTCCAAAGCTTTCAGAATCTCAAAACATGATCTTCCAGTCATATTCAATCTAGTCTTGTCATCCTTTCCTCCTATCCTAGGTTAGTAGAGTCATCTCGGTCATCCCCCATCCCCTTATCTATATTCCTCTAGAGTCAGTCTTCTTCCAATCTTAAGCCAAATCCAATCCTAGTCTGATCCTATCAATCATCCCATTCTGAGTCTTAGTCTTCCAGTCCATCTTCATCCTTCATCCTTATCCAACTCATACACAAGTCAACATGTCTCAAAACTATTATGATGAGTTTGGTTATTATGTCTCTCCCCTCAATCCATCCTATCCCAAAGATGATGAAAGCCTTGTAGGTCACGATGCATATTTTAAAAATCTTAGCAAGTTTTCTCCAAACATCCCCCAACATCCAATCATTCCTCCTAAATATCCTATCATGCCTTCACGCTTATCCACTAGCACTCCCTTTCATGTCCTCGGCAAGGCAAATCCATTATCTTATCCATCCACAACTTATCCCTATCTTAAACCTACACATCCTCCATATGCATCCTTCATACCTCCATCTCCTGCTATGGTCATATCCCAATCACCCCCATCTCCTTGAAACACTTCATGCTACTTCCCTTATCTAAAACCTCCATCCACTTATCCTCCAAAACCCTTTCAAAACTGAACACCAAGTCTTCCAATCCTTTTCCCCAATCCTCCATCCTATCTCAATCCACCATCTTCTATTCCAAACCACATTTCCAAAAATCCCCTCCCACAAGCAGAGTGCATCCTTCAAATCGCTTCATATCGCATACCTCGATCCATCACCTCTACCTATTCAGCACCATCATCCCCTCAAGCAAGTTCAAAATCTTCCACCCCCCCTTCATATGAGGACCATCCCAGCTCCCCATCTTCTACACATTCTAAACCCTCACCTCCTCCAATATGGAAGTCTCCAAGGAGTTTCACAAGGAGGCCAACAAAAAATCCCACTCCTAAAGTTGAAGGGCTATGCCATCTCAAACCTTCATGTGAAGCCATCACTGATGAGGCCCATCCATCACTCCCATCTATCATCTATCTTCCATACATTGATCCTCTTCCATCTCCTAGCATCATTGAGTCCCTTCCATCTGAAGTCTCCATCCCATCCCCACCAACATCACCTCCTCCTATCATTATCCAAAGCATATATGACGAGCCTCATGAGTTCACCCCTCTTCCTACCATCACAGCTGCAAAATCTTCCATCCCTTCATCCATACCATCTGAAGAGTTCTTCCTTCTTCTAGACATCACAGCTACAGAATCTCCCATCCTTCCATCCACCCCATCTGAAGAGTCCATCCATGCATCTCCTAGCATTCTATCCACACAAATCCTACCATGTCAAGATCTTGTCCAAAAGCATGTTGAAATAATCGTAGAAGAAAATCAAGATCCAATCCCTTCACTTCCCCTATCACATGTTCTATTGCTTCCATCACCCCCAATCCAAAATCCTACAATCCCAATTCCTCCAATCCAAGATCCTATCATCCTAGTTTCTCCAGCTAAAGATTCATTACTATCCCCTAATCCCAGTCAAAATCCCATCATCCCATACTCTCCTCTTGAGGATCCTCCTATCCAAACTATCCAGCTGCCAGCACTCTATCCTCTTGGTCCACTTACATTTGTCAGAGGTAACCCACTTGAAGCAGAAGCAATAAGTTCTATATCTTCCATCAGGGAACTAGAAATTGGATGTTTATCATATTTCCCAAGTCAGAAATATCCTTGTTTGGATAAAATGCTCAAGAAATGGAATTATCAAGGCAAAGGCCTACGCTCTTGTGAATAAGGAAATCTGGAGCCCATTCAAGACAAGAAACATCCAAAGTTATGTGGCATTGGTCACACATCAGAAGAAGGCACTTCCTCCAAAAATGTTGGTACAACTAAAGCTAAATTCAAGCATCCATCCAAAAATACCATCACATCTCCCCATCATTCCTCCAAAACATACAATGCTATTCCTCCTCCTCCATCATTACAGCCAACGACAACTTATCACATTCCTCCTTCATCCTTCAAATCCATTTTGGGTCCCTATGTCCCAAAATCTTCCAGCACATATCCTCTACATACCAAATCCATTTTGGGACCTTACATCCCAAAATATCATATCCCCTATCTTATCCTACTCTGTCTTTCATCCAAAATCCAAACATCCCTAGTCGGGATCAACAAAGGCACATGTCCATATCTCCTATCTACCAAACTCCATCCATCTCCCCATCCATATTTTTTCCATCCCACACATCTCCTCATATTCATTCCAATGCTCCTTGCAATTTGGATGCCATATCAAATATGCACAAAGGGAAATATCCACAAAGATCTAAGGATTGCCATGTCCAGTCTAAACGACATGGTCAACCCAAGGAAAATCCAATCAACCAATCCAAAGCATCCCAATGGCTGCAAAGGCCCAGCAAAGCACAAGAAAAATCTACTACATGGCCACTAAGGCTCAGCAAAGCAAAAGCAAAACCTGATGCATACCAATGGCTACAAAGGCCCACCAAAGCTAAAACAAAAATGATGTGGATCCCAAAGCAAAAAGATGTAATGCATCTAAAAGAAACATCCGCAATGGCATCCAAAGTTTCTAATCCCCCAGCTACTCAGTCTTCTCCTCCATCTCCTAAATCTATTTTGGGTCCCAAAGATTCAAAATCTCTTAAGTGTAAATCCTCCATCACATCCACCTCTATCTTCCATGTCCTATCCACTTCATCCACCTTCCTCACAACATGTGCCAACATTGGTCCTGACAGCATCTCCCTATCATGATCACTTTCCATCTTTCCATCCAAACAATTTCTACCACCATATCTCCCATCTACCCCATCTTATCCATGCCTTTGCATAATCCCTCCATCCCAATAAAGTTGTACCAACATCCGAGCACATTAGAAAAATTAGTGAAGAAAGTTAGCGATAAATCCAAGAAATCAGCAGGTCAGCAAAATCAGAAAATGTCAACAACAAATCAGAAAATCCATAAAAATTGGAAAAAAATCAAGAGAAAAATATCAAGAAAAGAAAAGAAAAAGAAAAAAGAAAAACATTCATCCTATGGTGAAAACTTGGCAATTCAAGAGCCTTGGACAAGTACCATGGTGAAAACCTAGCAAACAGGCATCATGCGTAGGTCCCCCCAATTCCTTTTTGTAGTTGGGGGCCATTCCCTTCTATCACCTCTTATCCAACATCTCCTCCATCCCATTTATCTCTCACCTCCTTCATCCTCCTTTGGATCTTGATAACAAAACAAAGACTACCAGGTATACATGCTTTTGGGCACCTTCTTGGCATCCATCACACCTTTTAGCTACATATCCTCTATCCAATCCATTCATCCTATCTTCCATCTACCTTCCTCATCCTCTTGTCAGCATATCTTCTGTCAAATCATACCCCATCCTAATGCCTCTAAAATGAATGAACTATCCTAAGTAGGGGGCATCTTATTCCTTGGTAAAATATTCCTTGGAGACTATCTTTCATCCAAAATCTTCCATCTCCCAAATCCTTAAGCAAATCCACCATCCAATCTTGCCAAGCATTCCTCTATCCAAATCCCTCAGCAGTTCCTCCAACATTCGATCTTCCAATCCTCAAGCAAATCCACCATCTAATCTCCCCAAATCTTCCTCTATCCAATCCTCAAGCATTCTTCCATCCAAATCCAAATCTTCCTCCATCCAAATCTCCTAGCAGTTCCATCATCCTCATCCTAAGCATTTCCTCCATCTTTCCATCACCTAGTATCTTCCCTTGTCATTGGTTTCTAGCTATAGGCTAACCTCATTGCAATCCAATGCCATTCATCCCTATCCAAACATTCCTCGCAGTCTTCTAGCAATCTTCCAATCCTCTCCACATCCTCTAGCTATCTAAAATCCAACATCCAAGATCAAGCCAATCCATCCAATCCAAATCCTTAGTCTTGTTCCTAGTCTTGTAGCAAGCCTTGATCACAATCCAATCATCATCGTTGGGATATGTCCTTCCCAAATCTATGTCATTTCTGGACACATCATCCGTCAGTCCGTCTTGGCTTTCCAACCCAACTGGGGCATCATCTTGAATATCTTTAGAGCTTCAGCTTCATCCCCAGGTTCTTTGTACATCCTAATCTTGAGCTTCTGTACATATCCATTGTAAATATCCTTGCATCTTGTTGTACATATCCTTGTCAGTCCTATAGCAGCATTTGATCAGAAATCTTGTCCTACCCAGCCTTGCACTTTAGCAACATCAATTATTGACTATCCTTGATCATCATGACTATCTTTGAACCGCATCATTTGCCAATCAGCAACACAACATTCTTCCCATCAACATAGGGTCCACATAGATGTATGCTTCTATTTTGTCTGACCTAAGCCTAATCACGGGTCCCCTCAGTTGTATCCTTCCTATCCGACCCAATCTTCCACCAAGCACACTAGGTCCGTGTCGATGTATCCTTCCACACGTTCAGATCAATCTTCCCACCATCAATCAAATCAAATCTCTCTCCTTGGCAAAGGTTGTCTTTTGGAGTTATCATTTTGACCTTGGATTTTGTCCTTTGGGTCTTATTAATCTTTTACGGCTTCTCGTTGTTCTTTACTCAAATTCACCATGATCCTTTACATCATGGTGTGTTGTGAATGAGGATAATCTGGGGCAAGGTCTTTTGATCTTTTGCTTCTATCTGTGAGTCAGTCATGTGTTTGTGGTTTTTTTAGCATCGTTTCCACCATGCCTCCTCTGGGTTTCATGTGTGATGCTGGGGCAACCCTGCGTGTCTTTTTAGCATCAGTCTTATGCAACATTGGTGACAAGGCCTCGTGATCCCAGTATCCTTGGCAGGTCTCTAGCATTTCTATATTAAACTAGGTTGTGCTCTCCACATTTGCACTTGGAGCTTCCCCAAATCCCCTGCACCTTGCATCATATAGATTAATCTTGCATCTTGCATCTCTCATGTAGCTACATCTTGCATTTTGCATTCCATCTCATCTTGCATTCACCCATCTTTGCTCTTGGAAGCTTGGTTATTTATCTCCCCTACTTCCTCAGTTCTTCCTTCTCTGTTTCCTTTTGAGAAGATTCCACAATGTTTTCTCCTTGCGTTATTTTCTCGAGGGGGCACAACCCATCATTCCTCTAAATTCTAGCCTGGGGCATCTTATTTTCTTGTCTTTGACGCCACGCCACTTGCGGCATCACATCAAAGAGGGGCAAAATGTAGACACCTAAAAATCCCTGATGACATCATCATTTATTAATTAATTAATTAATTAATTAATTAATTATTTAATTAATTAATTTATTTTTATGTCATTAAATCCCTTTACCTTAATTAAAAATATTTAATTAAGGAATCCCTCCCAAAAATGTTTAAATCTTATTTAAACATTATCTCCTTATTTATTAATTATTTAAATTAATAAATTAACCAAAAATCCCAAAATAAATAATTTATTTATTTTTTGCCCAAAACTTTGCCAATTTCCTTAAGACCACTAACCTCTTCCAGAATCTTCTAATCCTTCTTTAATTTCAATTAAAGGCTAATCCCATCATTTCCTAATCCTAATCCCAACTCAAGATATTTAATTAAGATTAAATATTAATCCTCAATTCCTAATTTACAATTGATGCCCTAAGCTATCAATACAAATGGCACCTAGCTAGAAGCTCATAGGCTATCCATTTGATAACCATAGTCAACATTTCAAAAAAATGGATATCCTTGAGCACAAGCACCAATAACATCAAATAAAGGAGTTAAAGCACAGGCTAGGGCATGACACCAGTAGAATGCGGTCATTTCAGTGATAACAATTTAGAATGCGGTCCTTTGGCATGTATTAAACAAAATAAAATTTTCATCATATTATTATCATTCTATTTCTTTGTTGTAAACATGTCATCGGTTCAGTTTTGTAACTTCACTGTTGTATGAGTCGATTGTGCAGGAACAATTAACATTAAACAAGGAGAAAACTCCTCAACACATCTTGGAAACCATTGAATTCAATAATAAATGAAACCTAACACCAACACTATTCCTTCCATTCACTTCTACCAAGAATAAAGCATTTAATCCATTCAACATTACATATAATCATTAGACAATTACATTTCCTGATTGTGTAGAGGAACAGTCATGACCAAAATGATCAAAACTACTTTCACCCTTACACAAGCTATTCCAAACTTCAAGTAAAATGAGCAATATGCTATATCAAATCATTCGTATTCATAGTAACCATTCGAAGGATCATTTTGTCAATGAACCCTCTGACTATACCCCTGCGGCAGAGAAAGGAAACCTCAAAATAGAGAAAGGAAACTTAGTAAAACCAGTCTATGCCAATGTTTGTGAGCGTACAGTCATGATAAGTGCCTCTCAAACCTCTCCAAACATGTAAGATTGTCTTTAAATACTTTATTGATCTCTTCTAAACATTAACCAAATCAAACCTACATTTGAATCCACACACAATAACCCCAAAATGAAGGGTTTTGTATCCTTTAATGAATCTCAGTCACTGGTAGTGCATGGACAGTCAAACCAGTAGTCTCCAAAGCATTCAATAAGTGATTGGATTGTATTTAATACACACTATTCCTTCCATTCACTTCTACCAAGAATAAAGCATTTAATCCATTCAACATTACATATAATCATTAGACAGTTACATTTCCTAACTGTGTACTAGAGGAACAGTCAAGAAATGTAACTGTCTAAATGATCCAAACATTTGAAAATAGTGAATCAATATCCTTGAGCACAAGCACCAATAATATCAAATAATGGAGATAAAGCACGGGCTAGGGCACAACACCAATAGAATGCGGTCATTTCAGAGAGCATTCGTGATCAAAGAAAATAAAATGCATTTGAAATTTGCAGTCGAATATGATGCCAAATGCTTGAAAGATGAAGAAATCACATACCTTCTCTCACGCTCAACTTTCACTCCTCTATCCAATCGAAATAAAAATCATGAGGCCGTTTCACTTTTTTTTTTCATAGCCAAATCTTCCTTGTACCACACGAAGAACATGCCATTGGTTTAGTTTTGTAATTAGTTTTTTGTGTAATTAGTAATTGGTAGATTAAATGCATATAACACCTTTATCAGTTTAATTAGCATGTTATTATCATATCAGATAAAGTATGTTTAAGAATTGTTGGGGCTGGTCCTTTTGCGTGTATTAAACATAATATAATTTTCAGCATATTATTATCAATCTATTTCTTTGTTCTAAACATGCCATTGGTTTAGTTTTGTATATTTTTTTAATCCATTAAATGCATTTTTCGTGAGGAGGGGTCTTGTTCTTAGGAGATTGATGAAGATTGTGCACCTCAAAAACCAATTCATAAGGTACCAATCATGTTTCCTAGTCGCTTATATTTTTGGATTGGTAAATCTCCTTATAAGTTTCATGTCCTTTCTTTTGATTACTATGGATGAGATATATATCTTACATTTAACATTCAACTTCTTTACATTTTAGAACATGTAGTGTGTTTTTTGAGGATTTTACCAACTCAACTTTTAACATAAACCGAAAACACCAAACTGATATCTTGCCCTTTCAACTTGACAAAATATTTGCATTTGACCAATAACTGCAAGCAACTAAATGATAAATCCACATACCTGTATCTTTGTAAAATACCTGGAACATCAAAAAGATGGCTAAGTGGCTGCCGCCATGATTTTTATCTACTGAATATGGGAAAAAAAAACATAAAAAAAAATCGAATAGAAAACATGATTGGTCATTTCAGAGAGCATTCATGATCAAATAAAATGCAATGCCTTCTCTCACGCTTGATCAACTTTCACCCGCTCATTTTCTCCCACTCCTTTTCTCTACAAATGAAATAAAAATGATTTGGTCATTTCAAAATAGTGAATTGATATCCTTGAGCACAAGCACCAATAACATCAACTATTATGATATGTGGGTACCCTAATGTTGGCAAGAGTTCTTTTATTAATAAGATTACTCTGCAAGCTTGAAGAAGTGATATATTTTGGCAAATGAAGAGTAGAAAGATGATGATATTCCTGAGATCATGGATGGACACAATGTTGCAGACAGAATGGGAAGACATCTTTCTAGACTAGCCCTGGATCCTTCGACAATTGGGGTAGGATCCAGACCCAGGCTAAAAAGATATCTTCCTTTCTGTTGTGGAATTATCCCTTCTTTGGCCTGCACTCATTCCTCTTCTCAAAAATGGTTATCTAGAAACTTTGGATACTGTTTCTCATCCATGCAAGAAATGTGCTAGTGATCATTTAAAATTACTTTAGGCCTCTAGTATTGATGAGATGTACAAGTGTAAAATGTTTTTGCAAGACTAGGATCAATTTGTGCAGTGTACATAAATGCAAGGCGGTGATTCTTCTTGACGATCAACAGGTAGCTAGGATAGTAGCTACGACTAAAGATAAAATAGCTCAAGAGACCATCATAGGTTCTCTCTTTCTTCGGTCTATATTATTAACAGAATGTTTTACCTTTTATTAGCTCATCAAATCCAAGGATTTGAAAGAATTTAATAGGATATTTTCATGACAACGTATATTATTTAAGTTGACATTGCATGAATTTATCTACTTCATGCACTTGTAGACTATGAGGACGGCGATAAAGAAGCATGGCCATGCTTCTTTATCGCTGTCCTCATAGTCTACAAGTGTGTGAAGTAGATAAATTCGTGCAATGTCAACTTAAATAATATACATTGTCATGAAAATATTCTATTAAATTCTTTCAAATCTCCAAATTTGATGAGCTAATGAAAGGTAAAACATTATGTCAATAATATAGATCACAGAAAGAGAGAACCTATGATGGTCTCTTGAGTTGTTTTATCTTTAATGTGCATATCCATCAGTTTTTTGACACTTAATCATTAATTCCAATAGAAGTGCTACGCATTTGACAAATAAAATGTCAGAGAAAACTAATTTACCACAATAGTTCTGACAGTAATGCTATACGTTCGACAGGGAATCTGTCAGAGAAATAATGAAGGATTGTTGCTCTTCCAACATTTTAAGTGTCGCAAATAGAAATTTTTTGACAGAACCTTCGACATTAATGCCATATCACCAATGGGTATATCTGTTAGAATTAAGTGGAAACTGTCACTATTCCAATAGTTATAATGTCGGAAAAGATATCTTTTCGACAGTTAATAGGTCATTGTGTCAGAAATCCGATGGATAAACCATAGAAAATTCCATAACGAAGCTATTGCTGAAATGCAAGTTTTTGACGTGATATGGTGTCAGTAAACTGATGGATACGTCTTTTGTCATAATTTCCTACGTAAAAATGGTGACGGACCCATCTGTCGAAATGTCGATAAATTAGCATTGCAAATCTGACAAATGGCCGTCGGAATTTGACCCCAAATGTAGTAGTGATGAGTGGTTACTAGTGCTCTTCCCCTATGTCATGGAAAAACATCCATTTGAAAGGATCTTTACAATGAAAAAATTACTTAACAATCAATGTGAGCTATATAATGGATCCAAGTTTTTATTTTGTAGTTTTCATTGGTATACAATGTTTTGATTAAGTAAAAATAGGTTTTGTTAGGACCCAAAACATTTACAAAGTACTTAAAGATAAACCACTAAAATTATAATAGAGTTTGTGTCTTAGTACCCCAAAACATAAACATAAAATAACAGAGCATCTAGTGATAAAAAAAAGGTTGCACCAAAAGAACACTTGAACACAACACCAATATTTTGGTTACGGGGAAACCCAAATAGGTAAAAACCCCGGTGGGAATTGACACCCACTAATAATCTGCAGTCATGTTTTATGATCCTTGTTAGAAGATCCTTAACCTTTTTAGGATTTGTCTTTACAATGCATTTAGTATAGTGATCTAGTCAAGGGTTAGATCCTATTAGGAGTCTTTTACAATTAACCCTGTTAGGGGTGAGGACGCACTATCCAAGAGCACACTGCTTAAAGGGGTGAAGGCTACAACCTTCTGAATAACAGATATACACTATATATGGATCTTGGTGAACTACACTTTGACTTGCTATCTGGATCAGTTCCAATGTATAGCACAAACTCTTTACTTGGTCACATAGACCTTTTGTGGATGGCTCAATACTTTGCACACTTTTCTCTGCTCTTCACAATCAACTTAGAACCATACCATAGCAATCACAAATGACTGTCTATAAATATCTTTCCTCCAAATGATATAACCAAGTTGGCTTGTTAGAACCACCTTGAAATCATATTAGAGAAACCATAACATATTCCAATAATACTTTTGTCAACTCTACTAAGCACGCAACACAATCTGGGACCTGTCCAATATTAATAAATGTAGACGCACGCTACACACTATCGGCTCTACCAAAGTAACTAAAAATTTCTCCTCAAGATGAATTACATCATGCACTCTTAATTGAACATTCTTAAATCTTCTCCAATCCATAATCCAAGGGTGCATACTGAAATGATAAGCGCAGTTCCTGAACCAATATAATCTTTGTCAGCTCTTCTGAATAAACACAGGAAACTGCTACTGGTGAATAGAGACTGCATAACTTCACTTCTACTGATCATCTAACTTTGCATTCATGAATGTCACATCACTAGCATGTCTTAATCACATATCCAAAGGTACAAGGCTCCATGATGATTGTATGAACAAACACTCATAGAACACTCTCTGTAATTCTGTGAGGAACACTGCTGACACAAGCTGCTACATAATTGTTTGTACTAACAATTAACCTCTGCATCCATGATATCATGTTGATAACATGTCCATGCTACATATACTCAAATCTTACTACATAAGTCTTCCACGTATGCTACTTACCATATGTTGTCATCAATGACAAACATAGAGTTAGTACTAGCTTGCTGGCAAATCTCCAACAATCTCCCCCTTTGGCATTAATGGAAATATATGGAATGAAAAACACCACCAATCCAAATGAGAAATTATTTTATAACATTCTCCATTTTCTCATCAAAACTCCCCTAAGGATGAATCCTCCATCTATCGTAATATTCTCCAATATTCTCCATTTTCTCAACTGAACTGCTTTCATGACTGAATACTACTCCCCCTTAGTATATTACTCCTTTAATTCTATTTTTCATGACTATATATTACTCCCCCTTTGACATCAATGGAAAAGGACACCAAACATTTAAGCTTTGGTACTACCCCTAAAGTAGAGTAGTCAACCATCCACCAGTCCTTGAGGACTAATGCACTTTCCTCTTTCTCTAAGCAGAATTAGGGAAGGGAATTACTCCCAACTTCTCCCTGAGATACTCAAAAGTATCCTTTGGTAAGGGCTTTGTGAATATATCTACTAGTTGTTCCTTTGTACTCACATAATCCAATTTGACTTCTTTCTCTGCTACTTTCTCTCTAAGGAAGTGATACTTAATCTCTATGTGCTTTGTCTTTTCATGCATCACAAGATTCTTTGACATGTTGATAGTGCTAGTATTATCACAATGAATAGCAATAGGATAATCAATTTGAATTCCAAAATCCTTTATCATTTTCTTAATCCAAATAATTGTAGAACAATTCAAGGCTACTGCAACATACTCTACTTTTGTTGTAGACTGAGAAATACAATTTTGCTTCTTTCTTGTCCAAGTGACAAGTCTATCACCAAGAAACACTGCTCCACCTGATGTGCTTTTTCTATCATCAACACATCCTGCCCAATCTGCATCTGTGTATACATGAAGCTCAACATTCTCTAAGTTAGGATACCATAGACCATAATCTATAGTGCCCTACAAATATCTAAATGTTCTCTTTACTTCCATGAGGTGACTTTGTTTAGGTTCTGTTGCAAATCTTCCAACTATGCCAACTATATTAGAAATATCTAGTCTAGTTTGAGTAAGATATATGAGTTTACCAATCATAGAGTTGTATAATGTTGTATCTATTGCTGGAGAATCATCTTATTTTGTAAGCTTGCATCTTGTTATCATAGGTGTACCCACTAGCTTGCAATCATCCATCTTGAACTTCTTCAATATATCTTTCACATATTTGGACTGATTAATGAAAATACCTTTCTCTATCTATTGCACATTTAATCCCAAGAAGTATTTGATAGGTCCAATCATGCTCATCTCAAACTCACTCTGCATCTCCTTAGAAAATTTTGCACTGATTTTGTCATTACCCCCAAAGATAATGTCATCAACAAATATAGCTACAAGTAGTAGACCTTCAGATGTCTCTCTTATGAATTGATTACAATCTATTGCTCCTTTCTTGAATCCAATTTTTTTAAGATATCCATCAAGTCTCTCATACCATTCTCTAAGGGCTTGCTTAAGTCCATAGAGGGATTTCTTCAATCTGCATACCATATTAGGTTTGTCTGATAAGGTGAATCCTTTTGGCTGTTCAATGTATACTTCTTCCTTTAGCTCTCCATTCAAGAATGCTGACTTAACATCCATTTGATAAACTTTGAAGTTTTTGAATGTTACAAAAGCTAAAAACAACTTAATAGCTTCTAATCTTCTCACTGGTGCAAAATTGTCTGAATAATCAATACCTTCTCTTTGCACATATCCCTTACATACTAACCTTGCTTTGTTCCTTACTACTATACCATCTTCATTCATCTTGTTTCTAAATATCCACTTTGTTCCAATCACATTCTTATCACTAGGTCTTGGGACTAGTTCCCAAGTATCATTCTTGATAATCTGATCTAGTTCTTCTTTCATAGCATCATGCCAATCTGAATCATTTCATGCATCTTCAAGACTTACAGGTTCAATTTGAGATAGTAAACATACCACCTCATTGCTTGCTGAACTCTTTTCTTTTGATCTTGTTGTGACTTTTCTACTCTGATCTCCAATGATGTCATCCTTAGAGTGATATCTAGATGTATACTTTGGGACTTTAGGTGATATTGACTCATCTTCCTTCTAAGTTTCTTCTTTACTTGCTTTAGGGTCATTGAACAATACATCAATACTGTCAAACATCTCTTCAACAACTATCTCACTAGTGGAAGGTCTGGGTTCTTCTTCAATCATAGGTGAGCAATCATGATATCTTTCTTGAACCATAAACTTTTCATCAATCTTAACATGAGCACTTTCAATGATCTTCTTCAATCTCATTTTAAAAAATCTATAATCTTTACTTTTAGTAGAGTAACCAAGAAAAATACCTTCATCACTTCTTGCATCAAATTTTCCTATTGCTTCATCCCTCTTGATGTAGAACTTGCTTCCAAAGATTCTGAAGTATTTCACTATGGGAACATTGCCAAACCATAGCTCATAAGGTGTCTTATCTGTGCCAGACCTCAATTGTATTCTATTGACTATATAGACTGTTGTATTGACCTCATCTCTCCAATAAGTGTGTGCAACATTTCCTTCAATCATGATGGTGCGCGTTGTATCAAGGATGATCCTATTCCTTCTCTCTGTAATCCCATTCTATTGAGGGGTTCTAGGTGCACTCAACCATCTCTTTATGCCATGTTCTTCATAGTACTCAGAATTTGTCAAAGGTGAATTCTCCTCTATTCGACCTTAGACATTTTATCTTTAGTCCATATTCATTCTCAACCTTATCTTTGAATATTTTTTAACTTCTCAAATGCTTCTAACTTATCTTTCAAGAACGCAACCCACATCATTCTAGAATAATCATCTAAAAACAAAATGAAATATCATTCACCATAGTATGATCTTGTTTGAGTTGGTCCACATAGGTCTGTATGAATTAGATCCAACTTGTTCTCTACTAAATTATGCTTACTTCTGAATGAATTTCTCACATGATTTCCCATCACACATTCCCTGCAAATAGTATCAACTGGTTTTGCTATGCTGGGTAGGTCTCTTACTGCCTTAACATTACTAATATTTACTATGTTATCAAAATTGATATGACATAGTCTTTTGTGCCATAGTCAACTGTCATCTACTTTAGAAATAAAACAATTTGCTTCTAGATTAAGCTGAAAAACGTTACCTTTAGTCTTTGATCCTGATGCAATTATTTCTCCTTCTTTGTTGTTAATGATGCACTTGTTTCCATTGAACTCCAACCTATAACCTTTGTCAAGTAACTGCCCAACACTTAGTAGGTTATGTTGCATACCATCAACATAAAGAACATCATCAGTGCTATTCTTTCCATCCAAGGTGATGGCTCCTCTACCAATGATGGGTTTAGGAGTGTTATCTCCAAATCTAACCATACCTCCTTGGTATCTGTCCAAATGAACAAATCTTTGTCTCTTGTTTTGTGATGTGAGAAACTACTGTCAATGATCCAATCTATCCTAATGTCATCTTGTGAAATCAGTGCTAACTCTTGTGAATTATTTTCATCTTCAAGAGCAATGAATCCAATCTCCTACTCAGCTGATTCTTCATCTGATACTCCATCTTCAACATAGTAACATTCCTTTGTATACGTAGGCTTGTAGTTATTTTTAAACTTTTTAACTCTTGTAGGACACTTAGATGCAAAGTGACCAATCTTATTAAATGAAAAGCATTTGAATGGTAATTGACCTTCATATTTTCCTTTTCCTTTCTTTTCTCTTTTAGCAATCATAGCAATGAAATCATCTAGAGATTTTTCTTCATCATCATCATCAAAATTACCAGAGGTGTTCAAGGATTTCTTACCATGGACTGAAGCTTTGAAGGCTGTCTCACTTTTAGGCTCTATTTTTAAACTTGATATCTCAAATGCAGCAATCTTGCTGATTAAAGTTTCTCTTTTGAAGTTTTCTAAAAATTGCATAGTCTCATCAAGGATGTTTATCTTGCTTTCATATTCTGGTGTCAATGTAGTCATCAATTTATCCATGATTTCTTCTTCTAAGATTTCTCCACCATTATTTTTGATTCCAGCAACTACTTCATTAATCCTTTGATTGTAGGCTCTTATGTTCTCTTCAGGTAGGATCTCCAATGTATTGTACTTTTTCTTCCATGTCTTTCTACGTGCATTCTTTGATTGTTTATCTCCTTCAAACATGTCTTCTAGGTGCTTTCATATCTTGTAGGTTGTGTCTACTTTCTTTATCTCTGAAAACTCACTATCAGATAGGGCACTGATAAGGGCTTCTTTTGCTATTGCATTCTAATGGAACAAATCCTTCTACTTGCTAGTAGCATCATCCTTTGCAAGATTTTCTAGAGAGGGGATCTGAACTTCTTTGATAGACACTTCAAAAACTTCAAAAGTAATACACTATAAATGTGTCATCATCTTGCTCTTCCAATAAAGATAATTCTCTCCATAAAACTTAGGACTATCTTTTCTAAAAAATGCCATCTGATCAACCTCAAGCTATTAAACTTTCTCTCAGAGGCACTTGGCTTTGATACCAATTGTTAGGAATAGTCCCAAGAGATAACTGAGAGTGGAAGAGGGGGGGGGGTGAATTAGTTATCTACAAGTTTCAATTATTTATCTAATTAAGTATACTTAAACATAAGCATAAACACAATGAAAGAACACTTGAACACAACACCAATATTTTGGTTACGAGGAAACCCAAATAGGTAAAAACCCCAGTGGGAATTGACACCCACTAATAATCTACACTAGTGTTTTATGATCCTTGTTAGAAGATCATTAACCCTATTAGGATTTGTCTTTACAATGCATTTAGTACAGTGACTTGGTCAAGGGTCAGACCCTATTAGGAGTCTTTTATAATTAACCATGTTAGGGGTGAGGATGCACTGTCCGAGAGAACACTGCTCAAAGGGGTGAAGGCTACAACCTTTTGAATAACATAGATACACTATATCTAAATCTTGGTGAACTACGCTTTGACCTACTATCTAGATCAGTTCCAATGTATAGCACAAACTCTTTACTTGGTCACATAGACCTTCTGTCAATGGCTCAATACTTCGCACACTCTGATCTGCTCTTCACAATCAACTCACAACCATACCATAGCAATCACAAATGACTACCTATAAATATCTTTCCTCCAAATGATATAACCAATTCAGCCTGTTAGAACCACCTTGAAATCATATTAGAGAAACCATAACATATTCCAATAATACTTCTATTGGCTCTACTAAGCACACAACACAATCTAGGACCTGTCCAATATTAATCAATGTAGATGCACGCTACACACTATCAGCTCTACCAAAGTAACTGAAACTTTCTTCTCAAGATGAATCACATCATGCACTCTTAACAAAACATTCTTAACTCTTCTCCAATCCTTAATCCAAGGCCACATACTAAAATGATAAGCGCAACTCCTGAACCAATATAATCTTTGTCGGCTCTTCTGAATAAACATAGGAAACTGCTACTGGTGAATAGCGACTGCATAACTTCACTTCTACTGATCATCTGACTCTTCATTAATGAATGTAACATCACTAGCATGTCTTTATCACATATCTAAGGGTGCAAGGCTCCATGATGACTGTACAGACAAACACTCACAGAACACTATCTATAACTCTGTAAGGAACACTGCTGACACAAGCTACTACATAACTATATGTACTAATAATTAACCTCTGCATCCATGATATCATGCTGATAACATGTCCATGCTACATATACTCAAAGCTTACTACATAATTCTTCCATGCATGCTACTGACCATATGTTTTCATCAATGACAAACATACAGTCACTACTAGCTTGCTGACAAATCTCCTACATCTTTCTCTTTCAAGATTTTTCCAAATTAAAGACCTTATCCACCATGGTAGCATAGGCATCTTTTTTCTCACCACATCTCTCATTTCCTCTAGGCACACAACAACTGGTTTTTCATCAATGTTCATGTTCTTAAGGAGATTTACCTCACATCCCATAATACAGGTTTGTTCTTTGACCCTATCGACATCATCAAACAGTTTCTCCAGTGTGTAGGTAAAATCCACAAGGCAATTTTTATCTTTCATCACAACACTATCCCCACTTTTCTCCTTGTCATTCTCCTTATCTACAATAACCTTGGTCTCAAGTACATGTTTATCAATTATTTCCATAATTTCTTCCATGACCTAGTTAGCTTCTTGCAGGTTTTCCTCCTCTCTCTATAGAAAATTATAGTCCTCGCCCAGGTTACCTAAATCCCCATCCAAATTATCATCATCCTCAACACCAAGATTTTCCTTAGTAATTTTCATCTTCTCAAAGTCCTTATCTTCATCAGAAGAAATGACAATGTTCATCTTATGAAGTCTTTTGAAGCTTTTAGTCTTCTTCCTGCTTCTACCAAAATCCCCTCTTTTCCTCTTGCCTCCATCATTCTCCCCTTCTTCCTCACAGTCCTCATCTCTAGAATCCTTATTAGTAGTACAATCTTCCACATCAAACTTACCCTTCTTTTTCTTAGATGGTGATCCATTCAATTTTTTCTTTTTAGTGGTTTTAACCTCGAGGGGCTCCTCCTTGTCATCTTCAATTTCTTCTTCATACAGTTCATCATCTGTTATCTCTATTTAAGCATTAAAGATTGTCATTAGTATCAAAGACATTGGTTGGTTACGTATGCTACTCTAGTCAATAAAAGCAAGCACTTCAAGCTAGTTGGTTAAGTCTTTACACCGAACACCAGAGTAGTTTTACCAAGCATCAGTGTACACCGATACCGAGTGACAGTAAACACTGAGCAGACTAGACACTAAGCACCAGTGTAATTACCGAGTAGTATATATAGTGTTTACCGAGCATCACATAAAATGGCATAGTAATTAGTAATGGCATATTTATCTATGCAAACAGTTACAACAGAATCACAAAATGTTTTACCAAGATCGAGGATCATTTATTATAGATATATTCATTAATTGCAATGAAGATCTTTATGTAATTTCTAGATCTAGGTTATTTTTGTACACTTTAGATCTTAGGGTTTTCTCTACGATATTGTAACCTAATTTTGTTAAGCAACAAAAGTAGTATGCTATATATCTTTATTTCATGTCATTTTGATATGATGAGATGCTTGACAAGGAAGTTAAGAAAAAGCAAAGAAGTTCTTGAAGCATTAGCCAACTTAAGATATCAGTTATCAGATAGCTCATAGAACATAATACATAGACATTTAGATTAAGCAGAATCAGACAAGGCTACTGAGCAGTTTAGAGTAGAGATCTTCACATGAAAAGGTGATATCTATTTAGTATTTCATTGATTTATATCAGACAAGATAGAGTTGTCATTAGTAGATAATTCCTGTTATTTTCTCATCATTGTAATAGAGTTTGGTAAAATCTCTTAACAGAGTATACCTAACAATATTTTATGTAAATCTATTAACTGAGTGCACACTCAAGTAGTGTTCTTAAAATTCTATAACTAGGTAGATCTAATTGATCTGAAATATTACTCCTAACAGGGTAAGATCACTAGAAGTGATCACCACTTATAGCCCTAACAGGCAAACCTTTTCTATCTGTAGTAGTAAAGAATTTATGGGTGTCATCCCCATCACAATTTTTACCTTCTAACAAGGGTTTCTGCATTACCAAAATACTTGTGTTACGTGATAGATATATTGTTGATTTCAAGCTATTTACTTTTGCAAGTTAACTGAATGAATGATACATACAATGGATTCAAGTTATATGTGAAGTTACTATTGTTTGTTGTTTAAGGTTTGAGAGTTGAAAGTTTTTATGGGCACTAATTCACCCCTCCCCTCTCAGTACCCTCTCTCTCCATCGCAACAATTGGTATCAGAGCTCAAATCTCTTATTGGATGGTTTAACCATTGAAGAGTAAACATCTAACCATGGAGAGATATAAGTTGGATATGACAATAGAGAATCAAAATATTTAGATGCAGATGTTCATAGAGAAGTATAAGAAAGCTAAGGATGACTTGAAAAAGTTACTGGTTCAGAGGAAGAACCTGGCTATTATGGAAAATGAGATTAGTTACCATGAAGAAGAGATTGATGATATATTTGACCACATTGGATCTAGTTCAAGAAGTATTTATGATGGATCTTGAAGTGCACTCTTTGATTTATCTGAAAAGAATCTTCACTTAACTAAATAGGTGAAAGCCCTACAAATCAGTCAAGAATCATAGATGGTGAGAATGATAGATGTAATGAACAATGCTAGACAAGTTGAGCAAGAAAGGAATCTAGCTATTGAAGACTGAAGACAGATAACTAAACAACTTCAAGAAAAAGAAACTAAGATACAAAGACTCACTGAGCACCATTTCAAAATATCCAACCCGATGATGATTGTAAATTAGGAGGTCAACTGAGTAAATGGTGAAATGTCAAGAAAACTTGAAGATATTGCAATACTTAGGGAAGAGAATGAGAAACTAAGAAATGAAGTAAAGATACAACAATAACATAATGAAATGATGAAATTGGCTGAAGATATTTCCAAAAAGATTGATGATTTTTTGACTAATCAAAGAAGATTTGGAAGTAAAGCTAGATTATGCTATACCGGCAAAGGAGAATCATCCAAGAAATTTGAACAAGTCCACAAAAATCAAAATCAAAGACCTAAGATGCTATCATGCTATCACTGTGGCAAACTAGGACATACTTCAAATGTCTGCAAAAGCAAAGCACAAGGTAAACCCCAAGTCACTCCTAAGTTTAATGGTTACTGTTATTACTATGGAAAATTTGGTCATCAAGCTTATGAGTGTAGAGAAAAACTGAATAAGAATGCTAACAATCCTACCATGGAGAAACTCTATTATACTTGCAACAAAGATGCACACACTACACAAGAGTGTAAAGCTAAGATGAAGCAACTCTGGACATTGAAACATAAGAGAAAACCCAAACCTTATCAACTGAAGAGACAAGGTAATTCTTATGTTTGGGATTACAACACATGGGTTAACTATATAGCATGTGGGAGATATGGACACATCACAGCAAACTGTACCAGGAAAAGATGGGCTAGATAATCACAAAGCTGGACAAGCACTGGAATAGCATGCTTACATTGTCATAAGGTCAGTCATCTAAGCAAGGATTGTAGAGACCAAGCACCAGAAGAAGGACATGTATTTGAGAGTGGAAACACTATTGTAGATATCATGAGAATCAGAAACACTATGTGGAGAAAGGCATCAAATGAAAATGCTAAGTCAAGCAATGCTGTCGGTGAAACCTCTTCCACTAGATTGGGTGACATCGGTACATCCACTTAAGGTGATAAAGGTATGTATGGAACTGACATTTCAAAATGATACTATTTTACATATAGTTCCTTATATATGATGAGCACATACCAAATCTGCATAAATAAAGATGCATTATGGTTTATATGTTATAATCTAACAAAGTCACATAGTCGGTATATGTATGACCAAGAAATGAGCTACCTATCGGTAAAAGTTACTTAAGGTTAACCGAGTATCAGTATCAACTGAGTGAGAAATCATGTGTTAACTGAGTTGTTGGAAGTTTGTGGTATTCACCAAGTTGACAGTTCTCACAAACTGGAAGTAGGTCGAGCATTTATGACAAAAAGTTTAAGCGGGAAATCGAAAATGTTATAAATACACAGAGAACTTAGTTCATTTTCACACAGTGATTTCAAAGAGTGATTACTTCATAGAGTGATTTTGAGCAAAGAATTTTTCAAGACTATCCAAAGCAGTTGTAGATCGAACCAAGCGCACTCTTCATATATTTCGAGTAAGTTGAAACCCCTACTGAGCACATTCATCACTTTTTGCTAAAAACATAGTTGTTAAAATGGCATCTACTACAAGAAGTTTTAAGATTATGGCAGAGGAAGTGAACCTCATTGTTTCAGCTAACTATGATGAACCTAAATACAAGTTACACCCAGAAGTAGCATTGAAAATAGATTCAGCAGGCACTTTCTCAAGCATCCCACCTAGGGTTTTGCTAGTCGAGGATGTACGATCCTACATTCACTGCAAGATAGGTGAAATAAGAGATTTTGATATGTATGTTGCATACCAGGGACTCTAAAGTTATGATGAGAAACTTAAACTAGAGTACAAATAGGTTGAAAAGATTGGACTCACTCAAGCCCTAAATTTTTTGAGAAATTTCAAAACTGAATGGATTAGGGTTGTACTTAGTCACTATCATGAGGGCACATTTTGGCTAGATAAACTAATTAAAGTTACAAAGAGAATGATTCATAGAGTTACTGGTTACCCTACAATTGATAAGGCCAAAGCTTTTCGAAGTGCCTCCCAAGCTGAAATTGAGAATAATACTAGCGCAACATGGGATGACTGTGCACTGAAGATTTCTTCAATTGAGGATTCGAAAGTTAAATTTGCAGCTCATGTAATTGGTTATAAGTTCTATCAGTCAAGTAGACTGAACAGTGTTCCTTGTAGTGCTTTAGACATGGCATTTAAGATGATAAAGAAAGGACACTAGTTGGACCTTGCTAAGTTACTATTGAAGCAGTTAGATGAGAACATGAAAACAATCAGGTCAGAAAAGTCTAACACCTGTAAGTTTGGATCACTATTGGTGTTTATGTTTTCTTCCTTCAGAAATTTTTTCCTTTTGTCGATCACATAGATTGGCCTACCAATAAACCAATTATTAGTCAAATTTATGATATAATGACAAGTCTGGGAGATAATGTAAACAAAGTTGTAGATGATTATTTTGAACAATTGAAGATTAAGATGAATCTTAGAAATAGAATTCCAAGCTCATTGGTCGAGAAATATGAAATGGATATTGATTTCGCTTTGAAATCAATCAAGGCTTTACTAGCTACACCTAAGGATATAACGGCTAAAAGGTTTGGAACCTATGAAGAGGCAAAAACAAGAATAAAAACAAGTCTAGTCATCAGTAAAATGATGAGAAAGTCTAGGAAAATGATGAAGACACTAACTAAAAAGTTTAGAGATGAATCTGACTCATTTGATGAGTCACCGATTGAACCTGCAACTGAAGGTTAGTTACTATTGACTGACAAAGCACATGATATTGAGGAAATTGATTCTGACAAAGAAAAAGATTCAATGCTAGTTTCTACCACTCCAACTCCAAAGAAGAGGCAATTGCTAGTGTAGTCAAGACCACAAACAAGGTCAACAACCGCAGCTTCACCACCTTTGAAAAAGGAAATTGTGAAGGGAACAAAAGCAAAGGCAGCTACACCGACCAAGACATATGCAAAAAGAGGAACCAAGGTCGTAGATGAGGTACCAAGGAAAAGGAGAAAACTAATACAAGGAAGAGAAGAGCTTGAAGATGAAAAAAATGACAACAATCAGTTCAAGGTTGTCAGCAACAAGAACATAACAATAGATGAAGTTGTTGTAGATATAATTGAAAGTGGAGAACTCATAGATCCAGAACTTAGTTGGTTTGACATGTCTACCAAGGATCAAAAGAAAATTGAGGAGGCAGTCATCCAGATGATGATAAGCTTCAAACAAGTTCCATTGGAGTTTGCAAAACCACTGCCCAAGGCATTAGATGAAAGAATAAATTAGAAGTGGTCTTATGCTTTAGACACCGAGAAGAAATTGAGGGAACAAGCCCTAGTTTTGGTAGCTCCAAATTTATCTCTTGATGAAATTAAGGATTATATGGATACTTATTCTAGGAGATTTAGAGTAAAAAGTTGAGCTATGCAAGTATTAGATGAAATTCTGGTAGATATTGATGAGTCTAGCCAACTCATTTGGACATCAATAATTGTAGCAAAAGAGAAAGCTGAGAAGAATGCATTTCTAAATTTGTCTAAGAAGAGACATAGATCAAAAGGAAAAGGTATCTACGTAGATGATGTTTATTTGGCAAAGAAGACTAGAGAAATAGATGTATCATTTACTAAAGTGATTGATACAACACTTGTCATTGAAGTCATAAATATTCCACAGGATGCACCGAATCAAGTTGAGATCCATATTATAGATAATAACACATTAGATGTACTCATTGAGGACATTACTAATGGTAATCCTGATGATAGAGATGAAGATGAAGATGTGAACATTGCACCAGATAATACACAAGATGAAGGTCAAGTTACTGAGTCTACATTCACATCGCTACCAGGAGAGCTTCCTATTCTTGTGGAAGCAATTGAAATTTTATCACAAGAACAAACCAAAGACTTAGACCCCAAGCAACCGAAGGATATAATAGGGGAACAAGGAGCAAAGATACCAGCTGACATAGACAATCCTGAAGAGAAAGAGGCAAAAGAGATAGAAACAAAGGATTAGGAGAATCCTAATGTAATCGAGGGCACTCCATTGGACACTACATCAGAGGCTCCAACATAGTCAACCAACACAAAGGTCACCAAGGAGCATTAGAAGGAAGATACAGTGTCACTCGGGCAGGTTACACAAAGTTCTGAGGTAAAGGTAATCGTACCATTTGTAAAAAGTTCACCTCAAGAATCTGAGAAGAAGAAGAAGAAAACAAAGCAAGGAAAAGGGCTGGTCGCCTTAGAAGAAATCATTGTTATACCTGAGTGTGACCCCGGGACCCTCAGCCCCAAGGAATTGAGAAAATATGGGGAGTTGTGTACAAGGAAGGCAGCACGAGAAAAATTGAGACAAGAATGCAAGAGCAAGGAAATACTTGAAAATGTAAGAGATATCTTACAAAAGGTCATACCAAAGGTAAACATAAATGAAGATACTCCAATAATGGACCAACTTGCTACACTTGCCAAAGAAATAAATGCCCCTGATGTAGAAGTAGAAAAGAGAATAGAAGAAAGGGTAGAATCAAAGATACAAGACAAACTTGCAGAAAAGATCAGCCAAGAAGTGGCAATTAATAAGGTAAAGTTATCTAAGGTAATAACTGACATTCAGTCTATTACTTAGTTAATTAGTCAACTTTTGATAAAGTTATGCACTGTGGACACTTTCACTATCGAGGTTAGTGAAAAGATTAAACAACTTGATAAATAAATCTAAGACAGTGCACAGGCGGCCTTAACTGAGCCTCAAGCATTTGCCAAGCACATCTTGAAAGTTTAAGAACTCTAGTAGTTAAGAGCAGATCTCCAAAAGCAACAAGAAATCATCAGTGAACAAGTCACAGAATTGCAAACTGAGTTGCTTCCATATTTGAAAATCTTTGAGAAGCATATTGTCAAGGCACAAACGCTTGTTACAACACTAGAAATCTCTGTGTTGGACAACATTTTTGACATTCATGCACAAGTCGGTCTTGAGCACATTTCTCTCACCAACTTGAAAGAGGAATGGGAAAACCTCTTGGAGTTAGTGAAGAAAACCCATAAGCACATTTTTGACAAGCTGTAAGTATACATTTTTGTATTTGGCATTAATATCAAAAAGGGGGATAACAATGTATATGCCAAATATGTAAATAGATGCTGAGTATACTACACATTGTCAGGAGCATGCACAGAGGGGGAGTATAGAAATTTTTTGTTGATAAGTATTTATGTATATATGGTGGAGATAGAAAATATTTTGAGACATAAGGTCTATATACATTTAAGGTTTTGATACTAATGCCAAAGGGGGGGATTGTTATCTCTATTTAAGCATTAAAGATTGTCATTAGTATCAAAGACATCAGTCGGTTACCTATGATACTCTAGTCGATAAAAGCAAGCACTTCAAGCTAGTCAATTAAGTCTTTACACTGAACACTAGAGCACTTTTACCAAGCATCAGTGTACACTGATACCAAGTGACAGTAAACACCAAGCAGACTAGACACCGAGCACCAGTGTAATTACTGAGCAGTATATACAGTGTTTATCGAGCATTACAGAAAATGGCATAGTAATCAATAATGGCACATTTATCTATGAAAATGGTTACAAAAAAATCACAAAATGTTTTACAAAGATCAAGGATCATTTATTATGGATATATTCATTAATTGCGATGAAGATCTTTATGTAATTGCTAGATCTAGGTTATTTTTGTACACCGTAGATCTTAGGGTTTTCTCTAAGATATTGTAACCTAATTTTGTTAAGCAGCAAAAGAAGTATGCTATATATTTTTATTTCATGTCATTTTGATATGATGAAAAGCTTGACAAGGAAGTTAAGAAAAAGTGAAGTTCTTGAAGCATTAGCCAACTTTAAGATATTAGTTATCAGACAGAGCAGAACAAAATACAGAGTCGTTCAGATTAAGCAAAACTAGAAAAGGCTACCAAGTAGTTCAGAGCAGATATCTTCACATGAAAAGGTGATATCTATTCATTATTTCATTGATCGGTATTAGACAAGATTGAGTTGTTATTAGCAGATAATTCCTGTTATTTTCTAATCATTGTAACTGAGTTTGGTAAAATCTCTTAACAGAGTAGACATAACAATCTTTTATGTAAATCTCTTAATTGAGTGAACACTCAAGTAGTGTTGTTAAAATCCTATAACTAGGTAGATCTAATCAATCTAAAATGTTACTCCTAATAGGGTAAGATCACCAGAAGTGCTCACCACTTGTAGCCCTAATAGGAAAACCTTTTCTATCTGCACTAGTAAAGAATTTGTGGGTTTCATCCCCACCGTATTTATTACCTTCTAACTAGGGTTTCTGCATTACCAAAATACTTGTGTTATGTGATAGATATATTGTGATTTCATGCTATTTACTTTTGCAATTTAGCTGAATGAATGATACATACAATGGATTCAAGTTATATGTAAAGTTACTACTGTTTGTTGTTTAAGGTTTGAGAGTTGAAAGTTTTTGTGGGCACTGATTCACCCCTCCCCTCTCAGTACCCTATCTCTCCATCCCAACATCATCCTCATCCCCTTCCATCTCTTCTTCATCCCTAGCTCTACCCTTAAGGAAGGGTTTTTCCACCTTTGTTTTTAGAAGATCAAACATAGGGAGCATTAAACCCTGGTATAAGGCATGATCCCCTTGAGGATCCTTCTTAGTGCTTTTGATAGTATAGTCTAGAGAGCTCAACAAATAGTAAGGGTAACTAATTTTCTCATTATGTCTAAAATGATTAATAAACATGAAATGGTGGCCATAGGCTCTGGTAAACCTACCATCAAGTTTAATGTAGTTAATAACAGCATACAAGACAAACCTCCAAGGCTGAGAGATACACTTGGGGTCATGGTAGGATTTGTCCACCTTCACCAGTCAATTTATTTCTTTCTTCATATCAGGGAACCTCTCAAGAGACTTATTAGAGATACTCCTATCTTTGCAGAATTTAAGCCCCTTCATGCTCATTCTAGTTTCTTTAGTGACGATCTCCTCAGTGACCTTCATATCCTGGTTACCCACTAAAACACTTCTAGTCTTCCAAGTTTTGAATAATTTCTTACACAAAACTAGGTTTTTACCATACAAACTCTCCATAAAATCTTCCATACCGCCTTTCTTCAGAATCCCCCAAACCTCCTTACTATGTTTCCATTCCTTCCAATTTGCAGGTTCAAACCTTTTCTTACTTCCACCCATATCTCCAGTTTGGTTTTTTTCACAATGTCTCTTAGTAAAAAACCTCGTTCACTATTCTGGATGATGCCTTCTTCAATATACTTCTCATACAAAACCAAAAATCCTTTGCGAAATAAAATGCCTAGTCACATCATAGTCCTTCACACAGAAAAAGGAATAAATAAACATCACCTTCTAATAAAAATTGCTCATTAAAAAGACAAGTTAAAACTCCTTCTGCCTACTCCATAAATGGTCATTATCAATTAATGATTTCACCTCAAAAGGAAAATCATCAATGTCATCCCATTTCGTCATCAAATCCACCTTGTAAGCCAAGTTGGCCGCCCAGTTAGCAATAATATTAGACTCCCTATAGTTATGCGTGATGACACATTCCTCAAAAGAATTAATAATATTTTTGGCCTTATGCATTATATTATATATGGTACATGAAGGTAAAGACTTGTTATTTAAACATTTTATAATGTTCAAAGAGTCACCTTCAAGCCATAGTTTTTTTCACCCTTTCTCCTTAGCCAAAATTAGACCATGCAAAGTAGAAATGGCCTCTGCAACATGATTGGATTGAGTACCAATAGGTATAGCTCTCACTCCTTTACAATGACCATTCTCATCTCTAATTGTTGCACCACATTCAGCCACCCTTGGATTCCCTTTTGAAGCCCCATCAAAGTTAACCTTGATCCATCCATGGGGAGGACAATCCCATCTTGCTTCATTCCTCAAAGACTCCTTATTGCAACTATTGAAATTGTCTTTAATCTTCTAGTTATCAAAGAAAACCCTATCCCCATCCTCTATAGGTTCAATCAGATTACCCTTCAAATACAGGTTCTCCAACATAGCTCTCTTGTTCTTATGAAAGACCACCTTTTCATTGGAATATTTATTTCTAAAGACTATCATTTCTTTCTTTCCAAACACCCCAATAGATATAGGGTAATATGAAATTCCAAACAGTAGCCACAATATCATTCTTTGAAGGAGACACCCAAGAATAGAAAAGGATCTGTAAGTCCCCTGGGAAGATCCATTCTGTATTAAGAAACTTTAAGCATTTTTCCCATATTTTACTCACATAGGGCCAATGAATGAACATATGATTAATAGATTCTTCATCCTACTTATATAAGAAATGCATATTATCCATGGTCATTCCCCTTCTTCTCAAGTTGTCAATAGTAAGGATCTTGTTTTGGAGCATGATCAAGAAAAAAACATTGACTTTAGGAATGGGGCCTTAATCCAAGCATTAGCCCAACAAGGAATGGGTTGATTCTCATACTCTTGATGGTACAAAGAAGAGATAGAAAATTTATCATTAGTATTATACTTCCAAACAAAACTATCATCTTCATCAATCAGAGTTAGAGTTCAAAATTTTATTAAGATTCCTAAGGGAGTGATCAATAAAAGAGAAATCAATCCAATGATCTCTCTCCTATTAGTCATTCACTCTGAGTCCAAATCTTAACTTGCATTGGTCCTCAAAAATATTCCACTCAGGAATCTCCTTTAAGGGATGATCTATCATCCACTCTTCATCCAAAAACTAAACACTTATGACATTCCCAACTTTCGATTTGACTCCCTTCCTAATAAACTCATTATTCTTCACAACATTTTTCTAGATGAAGGACCCTCTAATGTTAACCTCATTACTAAGAAAGCTTTGAAAAGTAGGATAATCCTTATTATATTTGTTCTTCCAAATAGAGGTCCATTCTCCATTTGAATTGTAGAACCTCCAAATAATTTTTGCAAGAAGATGATCATTTAAGCTCCTTATTCTACACAATCCTAATCCCTCTTTTTAAAACATTTTACAAACCTTCTCCCAAGCTATAAGGGCCATCCTTTTCTTCTTTTCTAAACTGGTCCACAAGAAGGTTTTCTAATTTTTTTCAATAGCCTCACCATACTTTCTAGGAATTTTGAAGATACTAAGAGAATTAAGAGGTAAGATTTGCAAAGTAGACCTCAAAACCAGAATCTTACTAGCCGGACTCAACAAAGCACCCTTCCAACCCACCAATTTTCTATAGAATCTATCCACCAAAGAGCTCTAAAAAGTGTTAGGAGGCTCTAAACAAAGAGGGAGACCTAAGTAAGTTCCTGGTAAAAACTCCAACTCACACCCCAAAATATTCTTAATTTTTAGTTGTCTTTTATCAAGGACATTGAAAAAGAAAACCAAACTTTTCCCCTAGTTAATGAGTTACCCAAAATCTTTCCCACAGTTGTACAAAGCCTTCTTAATATTGTTGGCATTCTTAATAGAAGCTTCCCCCGTCACCACAGAGTCATCAAAAAATTGTTGGTGAGAACATGCTTGATTAGTGTTAGGAATTAATGTTGAATATATCCTATGCGGGAGTATTCATAGCCATTCTTTAGCAGTTGTTGTTGCATTCATGACTGTGATTGTCATTGATGTCAACACAGTGATCTACTAAAGATTAGCAGAGTAGCAGACAGTGTTTGTAGTAGCGCACGTGGGATATTGAAGATCAAGATATGAGGAGTTTAGGATTTAATCTATGATGTTTCATAAGATCATGGTTAAGAGTGCATATAGAAATTCATCTATTCATAATAGTTATGTTTAATTCAGTGGAAGCAGTATTCAGGCAGTGTTCCTGAGAAGCGGTTTGTGGAAATCCGATGATATCTCCTAATTGAGATAGAATCTGAGCATGCAAAGTTGTATAGATGAAAAATACATGATTATTGTGATGTAGACATGACAACAAGGTTATAGGTCACACGAGTGAATATTTATCTTAATTGGAAGCTGACAATTTTATGTAATTATGGTATTTTTGTGTAACGTGTGGAAGATTTTATTTTGTAATTTGTATGAAAACTCATTTGTAATTATTTTATTGTGGTATAAAGGAAGGAATGTTTTCCTTATTGTAATGTAATATTGAGTAATATTTTGTGAAAGTGAATTGCAGAATTGTGCAATACTTTTGTAAGAGGATATGCGAAGTATAGAGATCTGTTATTGAGATTTGGTGAAGTAGTTGGTGCGGTTTGGCACAGTCAGAGGAGAAGTGATAAGTTTTTGAGATCATTAATCTTTTGGTATTATTTTTTTGAGTAATACAAAGATCAGTTGGATAGTGTGTTCATTGATCTTGCCCTTGAAGCTGTTTGGACAGTGGGTCCTTTTGTCTTCCATAACTCCTAACCAGGTTAGAATCTTGTAGCTGGGATTCAAAGTCTCCTAATAGAGATTTATATGTACTAAATGTATTTCATAAGACTCCTAATAGATTCCATCCTCTCACAAGGAAATTTCATATTAGTGCATCTTTTGTGGGCATCATTCCCACCAGGGTTTACTCTTTGATCAAGAGGTTCCTTAGTTAACATATCTTGTGTTATTGTGTTGTTGTGTATGTATATCTTTTTATGGTTGTTGATTGCATTTCTTACATGGTTAAAATATGTTAAAGGTGATAAAAGTTGTATTTATCTGATAACTGATTCACCCCCCCCCCCCCTCTCAGTTATCTTGGTGGACTTTACTTTCTAACAATTGGTATCAGAGCAACAGGTCCTTGAAATAAAAGTTTAACAACTTAAGGAGATCTATGGTGAGTCATTTCAGGAAAGAAATCCCTAAGTTTGATGGAGTAAATTTTGACAACTGGAAAGAAAAGATGAAGACACATTTACTTTTTTAAGGACCAGGATATTGGTTAATCATAAAGAACAAGAAGACTATCATTGATGAAGAAAAAATTAAAGAATGTACTAATCAGGAGAGAGATATATTCATGTGTAACATACTTGCCAGAGAAGCACTCTTGTCAACCCTTCTAAAAAATGAGTACAGTCAAATAAAATATCTTAAAATATCTCATGAAATTTGGTTATCTTTACAATCTACTTTTGAAGGTGATGAACATGCAAAGAAAGTCAGATTACATAATTGGATATGTGCATTTGAAGATATAAGAATGATGGAAGATGAATCTGTTAGAAGCTATATTAGTAGAATGTCAGAAATTGTTGCAGGTATAAAATCCTGTGAAGGAATCAAGATAGAGAATGAAGTGATATGGAAAATTCTAAGGACATTGACTCCTGCATTTAAGCAGACAATGTAGATGATTGAGCAAGTTATACCTTGTACTGAGAACTTCACCAAAGAAACTCTTCTTGGAAGATTAGAAGCAACATAGATGAACTTGTGACAATTAGGAGATCTACCTAGAATGGAGACAACATTCAGTGCACTTAGAATTCACCCTACTTTTTCAAGAAGCATTAGTGTGAGCAGAGACTATGCTAGTAGTAGTAGATCCAAGAATGAAGAAGACATGAAGATTGAAGAAGGAATTGCCTTGCTTGTGAAAAGAGAACCATACGGTAAGAAAAATTTTAAATGTTGGACTTGTCAAGAATATGGTCATTTTGCATCTAAATGTCCCAAGAGAGTAAAGAAGTATAGAAAGAAATTTAAACCTAGAAGATCTAAAGAATGTCATTATGCTAATGATGAAGAATTTGAAGCTAGTATGGAAAAATCTCTAAGTGAAAGTGATAATGAGAATGATGATATAGGATTTGTAGCAATAAAAGAAGAAAATCTTGAAATAGAAGTTAAGGAAGAAAAAGCCTTAGTTTCTCAAGTAGAAAAGAAATCTGATTGCATTATAGATAGTGGTTGTTCACATCATATGACTGGAGACATGAAAAAATTCATAAAGTTTAACAATTCTAATGGAGGAATTATTAGAGTTGGAAACAATGCACCTTGTTTGATAAAAGGTATAGGATCTATTACTCTTGATGGAAAGACTAACACTGATGATGTTTACTTTGTGGATGGATTGAAACATAATCTTTTGAGTGTTGGACAACTAGTTGATAAGGGATATCAAGTTTGGTTTACTGAGAAAACTTGTGTAATCAAAGACAAGGATGGTAATTTGATTGGTACTGGATCAAGAACTAGAGGTAATGTATTTCAATTGAATCCTACTAAGATGACATGTTTGATTACTAAGATTGATGATAGTTGGTTATGGCATAGAATATTTTGTCACATATACTTGGATAACATTGTGAAAGTGAGTACTACACTTGCAGTAAGATATTTGCCTAAAATTATGAAACCTACTAACATGATTTGCAAGGAATGTGTGATGGCTAAGCAGAAGAGAAGCTCATTTCCTAGCAAGAAGTTTACAACAGCAGAGAAGTTGGAAATTTTTCATACATATTTGAATGGTCCCACAAGGACTAGAGGATTCTATGGAGAAAGGTATTTTATGATTCTTGTTGATGATTTTACAAGAATGATGTGGATTGCATTTCTTAAAGAAAAGTCTGAGGCATTTGATAAGTTTAGAGTAATTAAGAACAAAGTTGTGAATGAATTTGGAATGAAGATTAAATGTTTGAGATCAGATAGAGGTGGATAATTTACTTCAAAAGAATATAACATTTTCAAGTGAAGTGAATGGTATTAAGAGACAATTTTCAGCCCCTAGAACACCTGAACAAAATGGTATTGTAGAAAGAAGAAATAGGTCAGTAACTGAAGCAGCAAGAGCCATGCTATTTGAAAATGATTTGGTGAAGATATTCTAGAGAGAAGCAGTGAATACAATAGTATATACAATGAATAGAGTACATATTAGAGCAGACACAGACAAGATGCCTTATGAACTATGGTTTGGACATGCACCATCAGTTAAATATTTTAGAATTTTTGGAACTAAATGTTATATTAAGAGAGATGATGGCATTGGAAAGTTTGACCCTAGAAGTGATGAATGTATATTTCTTGGTTATTCATTGAAATGCATAGCTTATAAATGTTTCAATAAAAGAACTAAAACTATTGTTGAGAGTGCAAATGTTAAAGTTGATGAAAAGTTGAAAATCTAGGAAAGAATGCTTGATTATGAATCAGATGAAAGAACTCATCCTAGAACTAATCCAGAGAATGTTGAATTATTCTATGAAACTAACAGTGATTTACAAAATGAAAGCTACATTGAGGAAATCATAGAAGAACCTATAATTGAAGCAAGAACTGAGATAGTGACACCTAACAGGAATCTATCAAGAAATCATCATGTTGAGAAGATTATTGGAAGCATAGATAGAGGAGTTCTGACATGAAATAAGGTACAAGAACAATTGTGTTTAATTTCTCAAATTGAACCTAAATATGCTAGTGAAGCCTGTGAAGATGAACATTGGATTAAAGTTATGAAGGAAGAACTAGATCAAATTGAAAAGAACAAGACTTGGGAATTGGTCCCTCAACCTCAAGATAAGAATGTTATAGGAACTAAATGGGTATTCAGGAACAAGATGAATGAAAAAGGAGAAGTTGTAAGGAATAAAGAAAGATTGGTATGTAAAGGATACTCATAGCAAGAAGGAATTGACTATGAAGAAAAATTTTGCACCTGTAGCAAGAATTGAAGTAGTAAGAATGTTTTTGGCCTATGCATCTTATAAGAAATTTAAAGTGTATCAGATGGATGTGAAGTCAGCATTTCTAAACGGAGAGTTAGAAGAAGAATTGTACATTGAGAAGCCTGAAGGTTTTCCCTTAACTCATGAAGGAGACATGGTATGTAAATTGAAGAAATTTTTGTATGGACTAAAACAAGCACCTAGAACTTGGTATGCAAGACTGGATAAGTATTTGATAAAACTAGGATTTACTAAAGGCACATCAAACAACAACTTGTACACAAAAGAAATTGAAAATGGTTTGTTGGTTGTATTTATTTTTGTTGATGATATTATCTTTGGAGGAGAAGATTAAGTCAGTGATAAATTTGCAAATGAAATGAAGACTGAATTTGAAATGAGTATGATCAGTGAGATGAAATATTTTTTAGGATTGCAGATAACACAAAATAGTGATGGTATCTTCTTAAGTCAAACAAAGTACTTGAATGACTTATTGAAGAGATTTGGAATGGATAATTATAAGCTAGTTGGAACACCTATGGTAACTAGACACAAGTTATCTAGCACAGATGAGACTCCTACAGTTGAATAGAAGAAGTACAAATCTATGATTGGAGGATTGCAATATTTAACTCATACAAGACCAGACATATCACATGCGGTTGGAATTGTTGCAAGATTTCAAGCTGATCCTAGAGAATCACATTATGCAGCAGTAAAAAGGATACTGAGGTACTTAAGAGGCATAATTGAATATGGGTTGTGGTATGAAAACTATCATGACTTTACCCTATGTGCATATACAGATGCAGATTGGGGAGGTAGTGTTGATGCCAAAAAGAGTACAAGTGGTGGAGCATTTTTCCTTGGAGGAAGATTGGTTTCTTAGATAAGCAAGAAGCAAAATTGTATTTCACAGAGCACATCAGAAGTAGAGTATGTAGTAGCAGTAAAAAATTGTAATTAGATAATATGGATGAAACAAATGTTGAAGGATATTGGAATAAAATTTAATGAGCCTATTGTTATACACTGTGATAACACTAGTACAGTTAGTATGTCTAAGAATCTTGTACTACATTCTAAGACAAAGCATATAGAAATAAAGTATCATGTAGTGAGAGAGAAAGTTGCAGAGAAAGAAGTTAGACTTGAGTATATAAGTACAAAAGAGAAGATTGCAGATATATTTACAAGACCTTTGCCTAAAGATACATTTGAGTATCTGAGAGGTATGCTTGGGGTTATGCCCCAGCCTACTTTTGAGAAGTGATGCAGATTGTTGCATTAGTCCAGTGGTATATGAGCCTTATCTTTCTTCTAGACTAGATGTTGGTACTTCCTCTATGGGGGAGTATGTGTTTTTGAGATGAGTCATGAGGACTCTAGTGAATGTATTTTCTAAAAAGTGCCTTTGGACATTGAAGTTGTTGTTGACATAGTGATGTAGCATTTGTCACTGATGTCAATGGGGGGAAGGATACATGAAAAACCATCTTTTTTGAAGTGAATCTAAGGGAGAAGGATACAAGCAATATAAAATGGAAAACTAAAAGATTTGAGCATGAGAAAGAAAATGAAGAAATATTTTATTGATGAAGAGGACTTAAAAACATTTCAGAGTAGCAGTGTTGCAGTGTTGGTATTCATGGAACTTGGATGTTTTTTCATCTATGTTTCCATCAATGCCAATGGGGGAGATTGTTAGGAATGAATATTGAATATATCCTATGGGGGAGTATTCACAACCGTTCTATAGCATTTTTTGTTGCATTCATGACTGTGATTGTCATTGATGTCAACACAGTGATCTACTAAAGATTAGCAGAGTAGAAGACAGTGTTTGTATTAGCACATGTGGGATATTGAAGATCAAGCTATGCAAAGTTGAGGATTTAATCTATGATGTTTCATAAGATTTTGGTTAAGAGCACATATAGAAATTCATCTATTCATGGTAGTTATGTGTAATTCAATGGAAGCAATATTCAAGAAGTGTTCCTGAGAAGCGGTTTGTGGAAATCAGATGATATCTCCTAATCGGGATAGAATATGAGCATGTGAAGTTGTACAAATGATGACTACATGATGATTGTGATGTGGATGTGACAACAAGCTCAAAGGTCGCACGAGTGAAGATTTATCTTAATTGGAAGCCGACAATTTTATGTAGTTATGGAATTTTTGTGTAACATGTGGAAGATTTTATTTTGTAATTTTTATGCTGACTCATTTGTAATTATTTGAGTGTGGTATAAGGGAAGGAATTTTTTCCTTATTTTAATGTAAGATTGAGTAATATTTTGTGAAAGTGAATTGCGGAATTGTGCAATACTTGTAAGAGGATATTTGAAGTATAGAGATCTGGTATTGAGATTTGATGAAGCAATTGGTGTGGTTTGGCATAGTCAGAGGAGAAGTGATAAGTTATTGAGATCAGTAGTCTTTTGGTATTATTATTTTGAGTAATACAGAGATCAGTTGGACAGTGTGTTCATTGATCTTGCCCTTGAAGCTATTTGGACAGTGGGTCCTTTTGTCTTCCATAACTCCTAACCAGGTTAGAATCTTGTAACTAGGATTCAAAGTCTCCTAATAGAGATTCATATGTACTAAATGTATTTCATAAGACTCCTAACAGATTCCATCCTCTCACAAGGAACTTTCATATTAGTACATCTTTTGTGGGCATCATTCCCACCAGGGTTTACTCTTTGATCAAGAGGTTCCCTAGTTAACATATCTTGTGTTGCTATGTATGTATATCTTTCTATGGTTGTTGATTACATTGCTTACATGGTTAAAATATGTTAAAGGTGATAAAAATTTTATTTATCTGATAGCTAATTCACCCCCCCCCCCCCTCTCATTTATCTTGGTGGACCTTGCTTTCTAACAATTAGCTGACGAAGGATACAGGCCCTTGAAATCACATTTCTAAACCATATTCTCAATGAATCTTCCTAGGCATTCAGCCATGATAACAAAGAGGATAGGAGATAAGGGATCATCCTGCCTCAATCCCCTTGAGGATTTTAAAAAAGGGGTGGGGGATCCATTAACCAAAACATAAAAAGTAGCAGTGGAAATGAGCTAAAAGATAAGATCAAGACTCCTATTGTTAAAACCAAAGGCAAGAAGCACCTTTTTAAGAAAAAACCAGTCCATCCTATCATATGCTTTGGACAAATCCAATTTCAGAAAAAAACCTTCCTTTTTGGACATGATAAGAGAATGAACATTTTCATGAATAGAGATAATGGAGTCCAGAATTTGCCTACCAAGGACAAATCCATTCTGCTACCAGGAAATAAGAGAGGGAAAGATATTAAGAATTATTGCACGGTCAACACTTTTGATATTATCTTATAGACAGAGTTACATAAACTTATCAGTCTAAATTGATCCATTTTGTCTACCCCTTGTTTCTTAAGGATAAGAGCTATGAAAGTTCCATTTAATTCTTTCAAAAGTTTCATGGATCCAAAAAATTCCTTCACAACATTAGTGACATCAATCTCAATGACATGCCATAATATCTAGAAGAAAAACAAGGGGAAGCCATCTGGACCAGGAGCTTTGCCCCCTTCAAAAGAAAAAATAGCCCTTTTGATTTCAACATTAGATGGTATAGCAGTGAGGCAAGCATTTTGATCCTCATTGAGGATGGAAGAAATACAATCCAAAAAATCCCTTTGAGCTTCCTTATCCAAATTCTGTTCTTGTTTGAGTAACTCCTGGAAAAAAAATTTAGCCTCCATTCTAATAGAATCTTCATCAATAGAAGTAGAACCATTAATAACCAAATTAGAAATTCCATTCACCATCTTGTGCTTAAGAGTAGTCATGAAGAAGTATTTAGTGTTCATGTCCCCTTCTTTCAAAAAAACCTTTCGAGACATCTATCTCCAAAAGGTTTCTTCTTTAGAGATAATGTCATGATATTCCACTAACTTCTCATTTTCCTTTTCTCTAGATATCTTATTATACCCCTCCAACTGAATTCTATCTTGAATGGCCTTAAGTTCCATACTAATATTAGTCTTAGAGGAAAATATATTGCCAAGAGTCTCCTTATTCCATTTTTAAATATTATCCTTCACCTGTTTCAGTTTTTTAGCAAGAATGAACATAGATATTCCTCCAATCCTTATCTTCCACATTTCTCCAAATTTTATTCCATTTGTGGATGCAAAGTCCACATCTTCTCAAACCTATAAGAAAAGTTCCTTTTCATAGATAAGGGATCTGCCAAAAAAGTGATAGGGTGGTCATCAGATCCAGCCCTCACGTGAGCAAACAAAGAGTAGAAATATTACAAGAACCAATCATTACTGAGCAAAGCTCTATCAAGTCTCACCTGAATCAAGTCCTTGCCACTTCTTCTATAGGTCCAAGTGTAGTTTTTTCCCTACAAATCAACATCATGGAGAGCATGCTCATCAATGAAATTCATCAATTCCATTCTACTATCTATATTCAATTGACTTCCCCCTATTTTTTATTTTTCTTTCAACAGCGTGTTATAATCTCTTGTGATATTCCATCCTTCAAAGTCAAAATTTCTTCAAAGATGAGATAAAATGTTCCAAAAAGACTTTCTTCCAAATTTAGTATTAGGAGCATAGATGTTGGTTAAAACCCATGAAGTTCCATCCTTAATGTGATTAAATCTGACACAAGCCAAATTATTTCCCTGATGGATGACATCACCTTTAATAATATCACAGTTCCAAAGGGTAGCAATACCCCCCGAAGCCCCTTCAGAGTCACCCCGACAGATTTTACCATTTCTAAAGAAACTTAAGCTTTCAAATTTTTCCTGAGACATTTTAGTTTCTTGGATCAAAAAGATATTAGGCTTATTATCTCTAATCATATTCCTAACTAGATCTTGCTTATGAGGATTATTTAATCCTCTAATAGTCCAAGAGATAATCTTCATACCTTAATCAAAGATCCTGTCTCTAGGATGGTTTTTTGGCTTCTATCTACAATATTCTTGCTAGCCTCCGCGGATCTTTTTCTCTTATTAGATGGTCTTCCTGAAGAAGGTTGCACTCCTCCCACATCCCCATTTCTAGAACTTCTTGTATTTATGATAGGCAAATTCTTTTTCTTATAATTCTTAGATTTTCTAACATCCTCAGATGTTAAAGATCCATCATCTTGCCTACTCTCACACCACTATAAAGCCTAATTAATAGCTTCAACATCCCCCCATTTTGGAGTATGGTTTTCAAAAAAAGTACTCACCAAAACTGGAGAGCTTTGTGAAAATTCTAATAGTCCTTGACCCAAAACTATACATGGTTGAGCATCCTAAAACTCACTAGCGACCACCAAACTATTTTGAGGCAAAGGGGACACAGTTGTCACAATCTGCGCAGACATACCCACATCCTTCACCAAGCTCAAGTCTGGACTGTCATTAGAACTAGAAGTCTCTTTTCTATTACTCTCCTCTTCCTCTTCAAAGGTGTCTCTCACCATCAACTTATAGGGACTTACAATTTCCCCCTATGTTTCATCCCCACTCCCATTCCTAATTTCCTCACCCAGACCTTATGGGGAACCATTGCTTTCCTCACTTTTGCCCTCATTATTAATGCTATTCTTTTTGTTTACTATTGGGTCCAAATCTTGAATGTCACACTCAACATATATAGGATGAGAGTTCCTACAAGAGGCCCCCCCATTCTCTTGGTGTTTCCCAACAAGAATCCACATCTTTTTCTTCCTCTGAACAACCCTACTTGGATATTTCTTTGTCCAATGACTAGCTTTCTTGCAATGGAAACAAGCAAAAGGAATCGATTCATATTCAATCTTCTACACCCAGGAACACAACTTAGATTGAATGGAAATAGACTCAGGCATATCAGCATCTTGAATCACTCCAACACAAATTATTGCATAAGTTAGTCTTCTCCTAGAGGTCGTAATAGGGTCAATAGATCACAATTCACCAAAGAAGTTGGCGATCCAAGCGAAGACATCCTCCACCCAATAATCCAGAGGAAGGCCCAAAATTTTAATCCATACCGAGGCCTATACCACTGAATCATCCTAAAAGATGAGGTTAGGGTACCATTTTTGAAGAATCAGAGTGTTTTTGCCAATCATCTAAGGCCCATTGCATAGTATACTCTGGCGGTCCTCTTTGCAGGAGAAGAAAAAAGAAAGATAGCCCTTAGCCATGGCTACCACAACAACTTTTCCTTTTAAAACGCATTTCTTCTTCACAAAGTCATGAACTATCTCAATGTTAGGCCAAACACCCAAGAATCTACCCACAAGAGAGTTTTCCATCCTAGCAATATTGAAATCTATGATCTGATCTGGGACAACAATGGAAAAACTCCCTTGAGCCAAATTTGAAATGTTTTTGATAGACACAAAGACCACTTACCCACTACTACATTTGGGGCCAAATTTTGATAGACACTTCCGATGGGTAAATTTTTTTTAATGAATTTGTTATTTTAAAAAAAATAGGCCCCAATGGTGTTGGTATTCTGATGGGTTTTAAATTGACCTTCATAATTCTGACAGTTTCGGGTATACATAAAAAAAAGAAGTGAAGCTCCAAATCATTTTTATTTCGATTGACATAGAAAGGGAGCAAGAGAAAATGAGCGAAAGGTGGGTGCGAGAGAAGGTATGTTATTTTTTTCATCTTTCGAGCCTCTGGCATCATATTCGACTGCAAATTTCAAATGCATTGCATTTTATTTGATCATGAATGCTCTCTAAAATGATCGCATTCTACTGGTGTCATGCCCTAGCAAGTGCTTTATCTCTATTATTTGATGTTACTGGTGTCGTGCCCTAGCCTGTGCTTTAACTTTATTATTTGATTTTATTGGTGCTTGTGCTCAAGGATATCCATTTTTTTGAAATGTTGACTGTGGTTATCAAATGGACAACCCGTGAGCTTCTAGCTAGGCACCATTTGTATTGATAGCTTAGGGTATCAAATGTATTGTATCATTGATAGTTGAGACTTTGTTAAAATGAAATAGGACAAAGAATGATTTTGATTTAGTGCTTTAACTCCATTATTTGAAGTTATTGGTGCTTGTGCTCAAGGATATCCATTTTTTTGAAATGTTGACTATGGTTATCAAATGGACAACCCGTGAGCTTCTAGCTAGGCACCATTTGTATTGATAGCTTAGGGCATCAAATGTATTGTTATATCATTGATAGTTGAGACTTTGTTAAAAGGAAATAGGACAAAGAATGATTTTGATTTAGTTTCTCTATTTTGATCCCTAAGTGGCTTACAACCCTAGAGAAGTATATGCAGATTTACGGATGCAGTTGCAGGATACATAACAACCAATAATTCACAAGAAATCCATGAATCCAATTTGAATAGAAATTAATACAAAGAAATAAGATCCTCGAATGGCCCAGTCATCTAGACCTTGACTGTCCCCTCAACCAATGACCCTTCAAAACTTGGTTATCATGCAATCAATGAGTGATCCTTCATTCTCCTGGTCTTCCCTACATCCAAACGTATTGGAAATACACAATATAATGATAACAAGCCTTTCAAAGTCTCCCTTCCCTCAAGGAACACTATCAACATCCAGACCTTGACTGTCCCCTCAACCAGTGACCCTTCAAAACTGGGTTATCATGCAATTAGTGAGTGATCCTTCATTCTCCTGGTCTACCCTACATCCAAACATATTGGAAATACACAATACAATGATAAAAAGTCTTTCACAATCCCCCTTCCCTCAAGGAACACTATCAACATCTAAACCTTGACTGTCCCCTCAACTAGTGACCCTTCAAAACCGGGTTATCATGCAATTAGTGAGTGATCCTTCATTCTCATGGTCTTCCCTACATCCAAACATATTGGAAATACATAATAAAATGATAAAAATCCTTTCACAATCCCCCTTCCCTCAAGGAACACTATCAACATCCAGACCTTGACTGTCCCCTCAACCAATGACCCTTCAAAATCGGGTTATCATGCAATCAGTGAGTGATCCTTCATTCTCCTAGTCTACCTTGCATCCAAACATATTGGCAATACACAATACAATGATAAAAAGTCTTTCACAATCCCCCTTCCCTCAAGGAACACTATCAACATCCAGACCTTGATTGTCCCCTCAACTAGTGACCCTTCAAAACTGGGTTATCATGCAATCAATGAGTAATCCTTCATTCTCATAGTCTACCCTGCATCCAAACATATTGGAAATATACAATACAATGATAAAAAGTCTTTCAAAATCCCCCTTCCCTCAAGAAACACTATCAACATCCGCACCTTGACTGTCCCCTCAACCAGTGACCCTTCAAAACTGGGTTATCATGCAATCAGTGAGTGATCCTTCATTCTCTTGTTCTTCCCTGCATCCAAACATATTGAAAATACATAATACAATGATAACAAGTATTTTAAAATCCCCCTTCCCTCAATGAACACTATCAACATCCGAACTTTGATTGTCCCCTCAACTAGTGACCCTTCAAAATTGGGTTATCATGCAATCAGTGAGTGATCCTTCATTCTCCTAGTCTGTCCTGCATCCAAATATATTGGAAATACACAATATAATGATAACAAGTTTTTCACAATCCCCCTTCCCTCAAGGAACACTATCAACATCCAGACCTTGACTGTCCCCTCAACCAGTGACCCTTCAAAACTGGGTTATCATGCAATCAATGAGTGATCCTTCATTCTCTTGTTCTGCCCTTCATCCAAACATATTAGAAATACACAATACAATGATAACAAGTCTTTTACAATCCCCCTTCCCTCAATGAACACTATCAACATCCGGACCTTGACTGTCCCCTCAACCAGTGACCCTTCAAAACTAGGTTATCATGCAATCAGTGAGTGATCCTTCATTCTCCTAGTCTGCCCTGCATCCAAACATATTGGAAATACACAATACAATGATAACAAGTCTTTTACAATCCCCCTTCCTTCAAGGAACACTATCAACAAGTGATCCTTCTTCTTATCATCCATATCCAATGTTTCATTGAAGTCACAACCAAAAATGAAGGTCACCTTACCCATACCATTCATGGATTCTCAAATGTTGTTCCAAACTCCTGAAAAATTTTCTATTGCTTCTTGATGCCCCTCCCTGATTAAGACCCCCCTCATCCTCAACATGGTCTTCATCACCTATAGTCTCAATTTCACAGATAGGGGAGATGTAAATATCTTTAAATACTTCTTCTACCACAATGTCCTCCCGCCCCATCTTCTTGATCTTCCTAGCTAAAGTGGATGAATCCACACACAATAACCCAAAATGAAGGGTTTTGTATCCTTTAATGAATCTCAGTCACTGGTAATGCATGGATAGTCAAACCAGTAGTCTTCAAAGCATTCAACAAGTGAATATGAATGTTTGAAAACTTTCCTCTCAACTTCCCCAACCACTCCTAATTGGTTAGAGGGATATTTCTAGAATCTCCACTATTCCTATCCTTACCAACAATTTTTAAACATATTTTATCTGATATGATAATAACATGCTAAACTGAACCAATGGCATGCTCTTCGTGTGGTACAAGGAAGATTTGGCTATCAAATCTTCCTTCGTGCAAGCTGAGCGCAAGAGAAGGTATGTGATTTCTTCATCTTTGATTGGTATCTTTGACGAGCAACGTCTTTCGAGCCTCTGACATCATATTCAACTACAAATTTCAAATGCATTGCATTTTATTTAATCATGAATGCTCACTGAAATGACCGCATTCTACTGGTGTCGTGCCCTAGCCCGTGCTTTATCTCCATTATTTGATGTTATTGGTGCTTGTGCTCAAGGACATCGATTCACTATTTTGAAATGTTTGGATTCATGTTTGTTGATATTACAATTTATCATATCAGATAAAGTATGTTTAAAAGATTTTTTAGTGTCTAAACACTCAACTAATCCCTCTAACCGATTAGGAGTGGTTGGGGAAGTTGAGAGGAAAGTTTTCAAACATTCATATTCACTTATTGAATGCTTTGGAGACTATTGGTTTGATTGTCCATGCGTTAATGTTTAGAAGAGATCAATAAAGTATTTAAATACATTCTTACATGTTTGGACAGGTTTGAGAGGCACTTATCATGACTATACCCTCACAAACAACGACATAGACTGGTTTTACTAAGTTTCCTTTCTCTATTTTGAGGTTTCCTTTCTCTGTCGCAGGGGTACAGTCATAGGGTTAATTGACAAAATGATCCTTTGAATGGTTACTATAAATATGAATGATTTGATATATCATATTTCTCATTTTACTTGAAGTTTGGAATAGCTTGTGCAAGGGTGAAAGTACTTTTGATCATTTTGGTCGTGATGGTTCCTCTATACAGTCAGGAAATGTAACTGTCTAATGATTATATGTAATGTTGAATGGATTAAATGATTTATTCTTGGTAGAAGTGAATGGAAGGAATATTGTTGGTGTTAGGTTTCATTTATTATTGAATTCAATGGTTTCCAAGATGTGTTGAGGAGTTTGGTCCTTGTTTAATGTTAACTGTTCCTGTACAATCCACTCATACAACAATGAAATGCTATGTGATTGAAAATTTCATACAACTGGTCCTTTGGCGTGTATTAAATAGAATAGAATTTTCAGCATATTATTATCATTCTATTTCTTTGTTGTAAACATGCCATTGGTTCAGTTTTGTAAAAAAAATTGTGTTAATTTTTTTTTTCTATTTTTTCCATTTGATAACCATAGTCAACATTTCAAAACAGTGAATAACATCAAATAATGGAGATAAAGCATGGGCTAGTGCACGACACTAGTAGATTAAAAGAAATAGAATGATAATAATATGCTGAAAATTCTATTATGTTTAATACACGCTAAAGGATCAGTCCCAACAATTCTTAAACATACTTTATTTTGTTTAAGAATTGTTGGGAGTAGTTTTCAAACATTCATATTCACTTATTGAATGCTTTGGAGACTAGTGGTTTGACTTATTCACTTATTAAAATGTAGTTTTGATTTGGTTAATGTTTAGAAGAGATCAATAAAGAATTGAAAGACAATCTTACATGTTTGGAGAGGTTTGAGAGGCAAATATCATGACTATTTAGACCATTAGTATACCAATATATGACTATCCAAATCATAAAAATGCCTCACCCTTAGGGCCAAACTCTCATTGCTGCTCCCTAGCTATCAATTCCCTTAAGGAACACACTGTTCCAGCCAGTGTTCTCTTTACTTTCTCAAATCTTTGCAATTCAAGAACATTAGAGTTGTATAATACATTGTTAGTATCCTCTTTCCATGGGTCATAAGCCTTTGGGTCCATGGAAAGGAAATAGATTACAAAATACTCTTCAAAACAAAGGAAAAACTTAGCAAATTCAATCTAACTCATTGTAGATGAAGGAAGAGTCATGCTAATAGTTCCTCTAAGTCTTCCAAAACATTTATTGAACTCCCCTAAAGTCATATTGGATCCCCAAATTGCTTAATCCAATCAACTTACATCAGGATCATGAGAAACTTCAAAGGATTAAAAACATTACTTGGAACAGTCACTAGTTTTACCAGTCAAAACGTAAGGAACAAAATTTTAAAGTGCTCACAATACATTCAACAATGAAATGAATGCTTGGAGATTTCTTACTATTCCACCCTTGAATTTAGAAACCAAATCAGTAAGTAAAGAAGCCTTTCAACAATGCATAACACAATGGACTTGCAGATTTAAACTTTTATTTTTATTGAATCTTTGTTCCTGTTGTACACTCCAGGCTTAAGTCTATTGTACAATGACTTCCAAAGGTTACATATAACTCCATCACAACTTCCCCAACCATGAAGAACATAGGTGAAGAACTTGATGGTTTCATGTTTTAATCTTTAAGAACTTGATCAAGAACATAGGTTTTAATGAAATATCAATTTGATTTGCAAAGTTTGTGTTCTTTACAAATTTGAAAGGCTCTAATACTTACTAGGGTGGATGTGGATGTGCAACCTTATGCTTTTACTACTAAGTCTCTTTTTGTTGGGCATACTAATTATAAGTACTTGACATATATCACAAATGTTGCTAATTAAGGTTGGCAGGATGATTACGCCTATCCTGAAAAAAGACTGTCAAATCATTATGCTTTCAAATCAATTACCTATCGACATATCCCTTGCAAGGGAGAGAAGCCAAACACATAAAGAACATGCACATAAACATGGTAGTTGAAAAACTTAAATGGAATAAATCAAGAAGTACCAAATGATGAATGCTCAATTGTTGTAATGGCAAAGCATCAAAACCGTCCATTTCTAGAACTTGATTTTCTAGTCTAAATGATTTTGCTATAATCGTAATGATTTTTCTAGAACTTGATTTTCTAGTCTTAATGATTTTTCTATAGTCCTAATGATTTTTCTATAGTCTTAATGATTTCTCTTTCATCCTAATGTTTGTTTCTCTTGATAAATTAAGCCTTGAATTTGAATTTTTGTTCACTGTTTTATTTCAGCTTGATATTTCATTCATTTTTCATATACATAGAGACTACACATGCTGATAAAAAATGAGCTATTTAATTAAGGTTAACTATTCATGATTGTAAATAGTCAATATTTCTGATGGTACTCCTTGGTGTATTCCATTTTAAAATAAGCATGTTTCTATGGCTATGATAAATGTCCCTTTGTGTTGAAAAAATTAGAGTTGAAAAAATGGTTGCAAACAAATCATCCTTCTTCCACCAACATTCCAATCAATGTACAAGTAACGAGTCATTCCATTCAAGAAAGACCATGTCTGACAATATCAACCTAGAACAAAATAAGGAGTATGCAGAATTTAGTGATTGTATCTTCCATTAGAGCCACTTCATATGCACAGGTGATGAACATGCATATTTTCCTGAGCATTATTGGGAGCTTACCCAGCAACACATGTACTATTGTGAAAATCACCACAAATCTATTTGTTGTTGGGTCTAGCTCCCAATATTGCTTGGTCAAATATGCATGTTTTTCACCTATGCATATACCTTCTATGATCAACTCTTATATGCATAGGTGATGAACATTCAGATTTACCTAAGCAGTACTTTGAGTATTCCTCCAACACATGTACTATTGTGAAAATCATCACAAGTCCATTTGTTGGAGGAAATCTCATAGTACACATGTTTGGAGTTCTGAAGGAAACAAGAGAATTTGAAGAGTCATGAGTCTTAAGATTGTACTTAATATAGCCTAGCTTCATTCAATGGTACATTCAAACATGAAACAAACCATTCTTAAACCAGATTAAACTAGTAAACCAAAGGACATACTAATTATAAGCAAACTAGTAAACCAAAGGACATGCTTTTACTACTAAGTATTTGTTTGTTGGGCATACTGATTATAAGTACTTGACATATATCACAAATTTTGCTAATTAAGTTTGGCGAGATGATTACACCTATCCTGAAAAAAGACTGTCAAATCGTTATGCTTTCAAATCAATTACCTATCAGCGTATCCCTTGCAAGGGAGAGAAGCCAAACACATAAAGAACATGCACATAAACACGGAAGCTAAAAAACTTAAATGGAACACACCAAGAAGTACCAAATGATGAATGCTCAATTATTGTAATGGAAAAGCATCAGAACCGTCCATTTCTAGAACTTGATTTTCTAGTCTAAATGATTTTTCTAGAACTTGATTTTCTAGTCTTAATGATCTTTCTATAGTCCTAATGATTTTTCTATAGTCTTAATAATTTTTCTTTCATCCTAATGTTTGTTGCTCTTGATAAATTAGGCCTTGAATTTGAATTTTTGTTCATTGTTTTATTTCAGCTTGATATTTCATTCATTTTTCATATACACAGAAACTACAAATGCTGATAAAAAAATGAGCTATTTTATTATTCACTTTTCATGATTGTAAATGGTCAATATTTCTAATGGTACTCCTTGGTGTATTCCATTTAAAAATAATCATATTTCTATGACTATGTTTCTTTTCCATTTCTACAATATGGACATGTACTTTGCTTTGAGCACTGTGCTTTATGTTGTGGGCTACAAGGCAGAGCCATTAGGCCTCTGTGACAGTCTAAAGCTATTTAGCCTATTGATGCCCTTGGTATTTTGGACCACCCCTTGGAGGACAGGAACACCATAGAGATGCTCAATATTATTACCTTGGCTCATTTGAAGGCAGTTTTTTTGTTTTTCCTTTATGTTTCGGGGTCCTATGATTATAGTATTGCACAACAGGCAACTCTGTTTCACAGCATAAAACCTGTGTTTTCCAATAAGCCTCTTATTGTAGTTTGTAATAAGATTGATTTGCAACCACTAGAGACTACAAGCTTGAAGAAGTGGTATATTTTGGCAAATGAAGAGTGGAAAGAAGATGATATTCCTGAGATCATGGATGGACACAATGTTGCAAACTTTATTGATCCAAATATCTTGCAGAGGCTTGAAGAATTGGAGAGGGAAGAAGGGCTTAGGATGGCAGCTGAGGGTGACGAGGATGATGAGATGGGGGAAGTGGAGTTGAATCCTGATGAAAAGGAAGCTCTGGCTGCAATTAGGAAGAAGAAGAAGATGCTTATAGTCGAACACAAATTGAAGAAGAGTTTTGCAAAGAGCACGCCTACCGTACCAAGGAAGTTTGACAAGAATAAGTAATATGGCTTAAATAGAATGGGAAGACATCTTTCTAGCCTGGGCTTGGATCCTTTGACAATTAGCTTGATAATAAATGAAGCAGATAAGAGCTGAGCAATTAGCTTCCCAAGAAACATAAATGTAGATTTCACAATAACTGAGAAACATAATTATAGGCATCATGGTCACAATTTTTTGGAGACAACGTGATTGAGTTGTATACCCAAGCGATGGAGAGCAACTTCTGCACCCACTCAATTACGTTGTCTCCAAAAACTTGTGACCATGATTCCTACATTTATGTTTCTCAGCTATTGTGTCCCAGGACCCCTTATGACCCTTTATGAACCTTTACGACCCCTAAGAATACACATCTTAGAGGTCTTAAAATGTCATAAAGGGTCATAAGAGGCTCCTAGGAGGGGCCAGATGAGCTTCCACCTTCACATGGTTGGCCCTATTAAGTAGAGAATGTTAAACTATTCTCAAAACAAAGAGAAGCTCAATAATTTAAGGTCTCAGTCCACGGAGATGGTGAAAAATGACAGAAATCAATGATGGAGAGTTTTTAGATACACAAAAGACGTATATGCAATGGAGGCTAGAAGGGATTTTTGTGGAGATTTGCTAGAGAGGGTTTCCAGATTGAGTACCAATGTAGAGATGATGATTCAGTACTACATCTATAAAACCTTCACAAATATCCCTTTTTTGGCCTCCACTCATACCTCTTCTCAAAATCTAGAAACTTTGGATATTGTTTCTCATCCATGCATGAAATGTGCTAGTGATTGTATAAAATTACTTTTGTGAGACTGGGATCAATTATGAGAAGGTAAACAACAAGATAATTTTATTGTATCTTTCATTTCTTTTATCCATTCATATTTTCTGCCTCCTCTTATATTGGATACTATGTAGTGTACATAAAGGCAAGGCGGTGATTATTCTCAACGATCGACAGGTATAAGTCTTCCAACCCTTACCTAGTAGCTAGGACTAAAGATAGTAGAGCTCAAGAGACCATCATAGTTGGTCTCCATCCTTGGTCCATATACTGACAAAATATTTTACATTTCGTTAGCTCATCAAATGCGGTGATTTGAAAGAATTTAATGGATGATATTTTCATGTATAACGTATATTATTTTAGCTTGATGGTGAATGAATTTATCTACTTCGCACACTTATATACGTTGATCACAGCCATAAAGAAGCATCCCCTCTCTGTCCTTGGGAGGACATGCTTCTTTATGGCTGTGCTCGTAGTACACAAGTGCATAGAGTTGATAAATTCATGCAATGTTAACTTAAATAATATACGTTATCATGAAAATATTCTATTAAATTCTTTCAAATCCCCTCATTTGATGAGCTAATGAAATGTAAAATGTTTTGTCAGTATATGGACCAAAGACGGAGACAAACTATGATGGTCTCTTGAGCTTTGTTATTTTTACTATGCTAATCTGTCATTTTTTGATAGGTTGCAATCCATGTTCGACAGAAGAGCTATTCGTCTGACAGATTCTCGTGTCGGTACTTAATTTCCTCATGTCAGATATCTGACAGGTAACCGTCGGCAGAACCCCAATCTGATAGATTGGTCCGACAAGAATGTTATACCTCTGACAGGTAGTTCTTTTAGACATCTACTGATATCCATCGCCTTTCCGACTGACGAAACATCGTAGGAAGCATTTTTTTGACAGATCGGTCTCATAGCAAAATTGTGATTTATGTGGCCTATTCCGATGGGTAGTGATGTCAGAATACCGACATTTATCACTTTCGTCACCATTTCCAATGCAAAAATGTCGATGGACAGATGTGTCGAAAGGTCTACAAATTGGCATGGAAAATTCAACAAATGGCCATCAGAATTTGGCCTCAAATGTACTAGTGACCCGTGGGTTTAACATCGAAAAGGGAAGACCACTTTTTTGCACCAGCCTGTTGAAGAAGCAAGGCATCACGAGATCTGGGGCCCCACCTAGGTCCCCAGGCACCAGACCAACATCGAGATCCTTACCTTGCTCCTCGTATCCCTCAGTCTCTCCAAGATTCTTGCACACAAGAGAAGGACTTACTCCTTCCCCTGCCACACCATTCCCACCCAAAGTCAAAACTGAATTTTGAATTGGACACCTCCTGTTCCTTGCGCCATATTTTAGCTTAATATTTGTTATGAAGTAGTGTGAATAAAATACATTATTTTAATGATTTAATTTTAATTTTAATATTATTATTATTAGATTTTAGAGAACTTTCCATTTAAGTTTATATTTTCTTTAAAATGGGATTAGTTTGTGATTAAGTTTTCTTAATTAAAATTTATTTTTTATCCTTTTAAAGTCACTCGTTATCTACGTTTATGAGCTTAGACTCTAAATTATTAATCAGTTTTTAGAATTTAAAGATAATTATGAATTGTTAATTATGTAATTTAATCATTATAAAAATATATTTACATCATTTAATATATGTTAGAGTTTCTATGATGCTCTATTGCATCAACATTTAGACAAATATTTGTATGAATTTTACTTATGAAATTTAATCATTATAAAAATGTATTTACATCATTTTATATATGTTAGAACTTGTATGATGCTATATTGCATTAACATTTAGACAAATATTGCATCAATATTTAGAGAAATATTTGTTTCATGTATATTACAGTCTAAATATTTGTTTGATATATATTGTAATTTTTTAATAAAGAAGGTTGACTATTTATTAAGGAAGATCTTTCCTCTACATGCTAATAATTTGTTTTAAAAATATACATTTTAAATTAATAATTATTTTAATTAAAAAAATCCCTAATATTAAATAGTCTATGGTAATACTTATGCTTTCCATGAAGTTGTACAAATCTTTGCAAAAATGTAAATGATACTTAAGTCATCTATCTAATTATATTGTTTCAAATCTAGCTTAAATCCATACCCAAGAATAAATTCTAACATCCTAAAAGATAAAAGACTTAGAATCTACAAAATTTTATTCTAACATCCTAAAAGATAAAAACTTAGAATCTACAAAATTATAAGAGAAATCTATTTAAATGATGTTATAGTATAAGTTAGAAATTCATATTAAAAAAATAGGAACTCTTTTATAAATCCTAGATTTTAAGTGGGTATTTAAGATGTGATTTAATACTTTTTATATATTATTTATAATTAATTTAATTGTAATCAATATTTTTATATATAATTATAAATTTAAGTATTTTAATAATTAAAAATTTGAAACTTAATTTTTAAGTCAATGTATTAGTAATGATGTTTTTTCTAGAATTCATTAAATACCAAAAAATCAAAATGTAGTCATTTCAATGTGTCGCCCAATGTCTATTTAAAAATGTTCCAATAATTATGCATTACAACCATCTTAAAAATTGCCAATACTTATGCATAAATGTTCTAGTACTCTTAAAAAATTGTCAATTCTTTTCAAAAATATCACAAAATTGTTCAAAAAATTCTTTATTAGAGAAAAAATATGCATTGTTAGAAGTACAAGTAGAAGACTATTAGTATATAATATATTTATTAATGATATTTTAGTTATCATTTTTTGAATCCTTTAAAATTAATAATTGAAAAATCAAATACAAGACTATTAGAATATGAAGCACCACTAGTACTCTTCCCATGCTTATTAATGTTTTTGTTTTTTAAAAACACTCACATACAACCTTAAAGTTGATGACAATGAAAAGATTCTCTTTTAACATACTCTTAGTATGTACGCAAACTTTTAAGGAACGAAAACATCACATTTACCATATCATTGGACTATAAAAATGAAGGTAAAATCACATATTACCAACTTCGATATTCTTTTACTCTGTTCTGGGAAAGGAGGAATAGATTTTAAGCAATAATTTTGATGACCGTATGACCGTTCTTACGACAGTTGCAAAGTACAATCAAACTTTAAGGAGAATGATCATATAAAAATGTCAGACTTATAGATCATTATATCATAATTATGTATCTCCAATTTATACGATTCTTTCAATAAAATATCTTTAACTGTTGAATAGCAATTTTGTATAGATACTACCCATGACAAATAAATTGCCTGAGAGGCAAGATCGACACTGAGACTTCGAAAGAGACCATGAAACTTAAGCCCCCTCAGTCACTAATTAATTTTTAATTCAGAAAGTAAAAAAGTTCCAATAAATATTGATTTTTAAAACTTCTGAGCGATTTGCAAAGCCATAAAAAAAGTACAGCAGTGAGGACACAGAATAGAATGGAATTTATTTGATCTGCTCTTCTCTGCTTCGGAATGATAATAGAGTGGCAAAAATCTACAAACATATATAGAGTCTAAAACATGGATTGCAGGTTACTAAGAGGAACAGCTTAAAAGGAGACGAGAATACTGACGAAATGCCAAAACATGACAAAGTATGATCTGTAAATTACTGACAGAGAGAACGTAATGGAGAGAAGAAGTTCAGTGTGACTGACACACTCCAGGAAGTTCAAGGCTCATACTTAAAACCACCACACAGATAATGGTGCAGAGAAAGATTGTGATGATATCTTTCCATTCCCAATTCTCCCTCAGAAACGAGAAATAAAACATGAGGTTTCCAAGGAGAGATTGAGGCTCTGGATGGCGCTCTTCGTTCCTGAGCCCCATGAATTGACTGGTGATTTCTCCTGCAATCAATACGAGTGTGACTGCAGTAACAATGGCGGAAATAATAAAAACAGCCCCACAATAGTGGCAGATAAGGGGGTTTTCGTTCAAGCCTGCAGATAGCATGGCTACCAGCAGTTTTGCCTGAATTTCGAGGCACACTTGAACATACTCCCGCAGAGTCAAGGCCATGGAAACCACTTGAATTCGCTTCGCCCAAAATTCTTCTTGACTTTGGAACATAATTCTGCCCAGCGAAGGCCCGCGTTATAAAGACTTACAGGGCCCGCCATAATTTTTCCCAAGTCTTCGATGTCGCTATTCTTCGGTGCACTTCTGCACCGAAGTGCACCCGATAGCGACATCGAAGATTGTGCACCTTCTGCACCAAAGTGCACCCGATAGCGACATCGAAGACTTGGGAAAAATTATGGCGGGCCCTGTAAGTCTTTATAACGCGGGCCTTCGCTGGGTAGAATTATGTTCCAAACTCACGAAGGGTCCTGCTCCTTACTCATTTCAAAGCTCTCTTTCCTTCTCAAAGCGAAGACGGTTTCAATGTTAGGTATGTTTTGTTTTATAAAATGTAAATTAAATTTTAAAAAGATGATTAATATTTTCTTAAAATTATTTTGATATATATTTATTTTATATACATAAAAAAAAAGTTGTGTATGTAAAATATCTTCATATAGCTCATTAAAATATTAATTCAATTATGAAGAATATAATAATTTAAAAAAATTAAATTGAAATAATGATAATAAGCATCTTATGGATTTCTAATTAGAAAAGCTAAAGAGATTTAGTATTCATTAGAGACAACTCTAGAATGAGAATTATGATCTATGATGCAATTATGCCAATTCTATTTCAAATTATGTTCAATTATGCTCAAATATACTAAGAATTCAAATCTAAATGTCTATAACGAGGATGCAATTAACAACTAATGAGAGTGGATGAGAAAAATATTAGGATGAATGGATCGTATGAAGATGGATGGATCCTTTTCTCCTAATTTTCCTTCTATTTATAGACTTTCCCAAAGCTTAGGGGTAGAGTACAATTAATCATGATTGGGTTTGAGTCAAGTTAATGGTTTCAAATATTGGGAAAAAGTAAATATTTTGTTCTCAAAGGTTGGAACAAAGAGACCAAATGAATGGTTAAGATGCATCTCTAAGATCGTGGCAGAGAATTGATTTAACTTTGATCCATGTGAGCTCATTCCTTAATTCCCATTGGTTGATTTGATTTTTGTCCATATGTGGTTGGTGAAGAAAATAGGAATTAATAATTAATTAAATTGATTTGTCTTAGCCATGTGTACTCTTGAATGGGTTGAATTTGATTTGATTTAACTATACAATCAATTGATTAAAATCAGTTGCACAATTAATTTCTATTTTTTATTTAATTAATCCTTTTGACTTTGATTTCAATTCATTCCTGCTTTAGTTCTTGATTGTTCACTTTGATTTTTGCTTGACCATTTTTAGGTGTATACAATAGTATTTTTAATATCTATTTAAGATAATTTTGAATAATTTATTATTGGAAAAATTTTGTTTGATGAGTAATGTTGATTATTAAAGTTAAATCTTGGGACATTCTAATGACTATGTAGAGTTTAGTATTGGTATCATGGAATAATTTTTTTACACACAAATTTTAATGATATATTTGATTGCTATTCAAGTGAAAGAATACATTAAAGGTGTAAAAGATATGATTTTATAAATTAGATAATATTATCTCTCATCTACTTAAGAGGAAATGCAAGTTTCTCTTTCTAGAGTTTTGTGGCCTAATGTATTTTACATATTAAGAGTGCAATTAAATATCACACTTTCCTAATATCCACCCACTTGATATTAAACATTGCAATACTCAAAAGTAATACTTGAACAAAATCTTTGTAACCATGTTTCCTTCTTGGATGTGTAAATACTAATCATATATATACTACTTTGGTGGTGGACAAAGAAACTCTGGCATGCCTCTTACTCATCTGACTTATTGCTCAACAAACGAAGAGAACACATAGCTACTAGCAGACCTTTAATTATTTAAGTCACCTACCCAATCTACATCCACAATGCCCTATATACCCAATGTATATCTAGATCATTAGTATTATAATAGAATAAATAATAATTAGAAGTACTTTAAAAATATCTAAACACATTCTTAACATAAGTCTAATACCCCTTACTAAGGTTAGATGTAAGGTGAACCTCAAAACTCTCATTGCTTATGAAATATCTATTCTAGTACAAGCTAATGCATACATTAGGCTACCGATGGCACTAGCATAAGACATGTTGTACACCTATCCTCATTTTTTTTGGCTACATATCCTAAAAATTACCATTCAATTTGAGCATATATTAGTATAAATGAGAAAAATAATTCAACTCGGAAGTTTTCAATCATGTACACTAACCACTACAAAACAATATCAACATGCTTACTCTACTTAACTAAATATTTATATGTACTTGATCATTCCTAACATCCATATCAATATTGTATTTTGTAATTCTCATATATTTCATACCAAATGTACTCCCTAATCCTCATCTTACTATTACTAATAAATAACATGCTACACACAAATTAAGATAATGATTAAAATTCACACGTTGATAATAGAGAAATTCAAGGTTAAGAATGCTTGAGTAGGAGAAATACTAGGATGGGTGATCTCTTAGGAAGGTTCGATGCTTCACCCCTGTGAGCATCACCTAGATGCAATGAGTACTAAGTGTTCCATTCATTCTCATGAGATATGGGTTATTGTGAAACACTACTCATGAAACATGGGTCAATGATTTTGACTCAAAATCTACACAGTTGAATTATGGTAGCAATATCACAATTTCACTTGCCATGGAAAATATCTCTTACTTATCATTTGATGAGCTAAAGGGACTCTATAATGAATGGTTCATAAGGCACAACACTTGCTAAAGGTTTTTCAAATGGGGGTAGCAAGCTAAGTGGGATTAACCTTGGAGGAAACTCCATGGTTAAGCACACTTGAGATGGACAAATATTGGGATGGGTGACCTCCTGGGAAGGCATGCTGCTTCACCCCTATGAGCGTCACCTAGATCGAATGAGTGTCAAGTGTTCCATTCATTCTTATGAGAGATGGGTTCTTATGAACCACTACTCATGAAACATGGGTCAATAAGTTTGACTAAAAAAATATACAATTGAATCTTGATAGAAATATCATAGTTTGACTTTCTATGAAAAATGTCTTCTGCTTAATAATTGATGAGCTAAAGGGGCTCTATAATGAATGGCTCATAAGGCACAACACTTACTGAAGGTTTTTCAAGTCGGGTAGTAAGCTAAATGGGCTTAACATTGGACTAAACTTGATGGTTAATTGTGCTTGAGTAGGAGCAATCTGGGATAATTGACATCATAGGAAGACCCAATGCTTCACCCTTGTGAGCATCACCTAGATACAATGACGAGTAAGTATCCTATTTGTTCTTATGGAGTTTTCTATGCTTTAGTAGAGTGAATATAAAGATGGAATAAATTGTGGTCATCTTTCATATCATTAACAAATAAGGAAAGTAGAAGAATAGGTACAATGTTGCCATATTTTCTATGCTTATAAAACTATTTCAGTCAATGGAATTAGGGGATGATTTACATAAAGTGATGGTTGACTGGCTAACCTCTCTACTATAGCTTCAAATGGAAGATCTAATCTATCATCATAGGGGATTTTTTCTGTCAAATCATAATCAATTCTAGCACTCTCCATGTGAAGTTATAGTTTCTTCAAACTCCTAACCGAGCAGCCACAATTTCTTCACAATTTAATTACTTTAACAACCCCATTAAGAAATTTTTTTGTTAGTACAAACATGAAAAATAAGAGTAATATAAACTTGTAGAAAATTATATAGAGATAAGAAGTACCAAACACACTGCAAAAACATAATTTATGTGGTTCACAAATTTGGCTATATCCATGAGAAAAGTGACTCAGACTTCTCTTTCTTTTAACTTCACAACGAATACATGAAATTTTCTTGTGTTAGATAAAATGTTTTTATCCCTGGTATATATACAAAGACTTAAAATCATATGAAGAGACATAAAAGTAAAAAGAAGTTGTAAAGTTTGTGATGGTAGTAGACAATGTGGCACACTCTTTAAAGTAAGATAATGCATTCATATCCGTAGTTGGATATTATAGCTTCAAGTAGTAAAATTTAAAACCTCCTCTTAATCATTTTATGTTGAACATGGTTCTTGAGGTACTGGAAGATAATTTGAATGTGGAACAGGTTTTTCTTTGTTGTTGTTTTTCCACAAGAATCCTTACTATCAAAATAATGTAAAAAAATACATATTGCTTGCCTTCTCTTTCCAACAACACTATCCACCACCGCCCTCCAAAATATTAAATCTTCAAGTATTAAAACATTCTCATTCATCTTATGATGAAAAAGGTTCTTGAGGTAATGAAGACCATTTGAATTTGGAATAGGTTTTTTTTTGGTCATTTTCCACTAAAACCCTTATAATAAAAGCACCTTAAAAAATGCACACTGCTTGCCTCCTCTTCAATGCTTTCTCCTGCCTACCCTCAACAATAAACTATAGAATTCAAGATCAAGGATTTGGCATGGAACTATTGAAACCAACCAACAAGTGTAAGGATATATGTTATCCCCCAAAGGTATATGGAGAGGCCAAAAAGAGTGGCTACCATTGACATGATGATTAAGAAATTCAAGGGTTGTCAACAAGATATATACAACATTATAATCTTTAGAATAATTATAAATAGATACAAGGATGCACCAATATCAATGCCATTAATCTAGATGAGTCGCATTTCCTTGAGGCATTTTATCAAACAGTTCACGTACTTTTTCTATGATTTCACATTTTACATACATGTCTACCACGATAGTTCCAACTGCAACATTTGACAAAATACCTCTATCATTTATGCTTTGATGGATATCTATACCTTGTTCCAGAAACTAAAAAATCTGAAGTTGTAAGTAGAACAAAGTGAGACCAATTCAACTATGTCTTAGATCACTTGAAAATTGGAAAATATTCATACAAACAAAATAACCATGAAAAATAACCTCATCTTTCCAATCAAAATTGTAACAATTGAACCAAATATACATAATTTACCGTCATCTATGAAATCATGGCAACTCTTGTAGCCCTAATATTTATTTATACCGAAAAATAAAGAAAAGTGAAAAATTTGAAGCTGGTCGAACTCAAGGAGCCGATCTCCCAGGTAGAGAACCATCACTTTCACAGTGGTAGCATCCAATTGCTTGTTGCTTGTCATTAAAAGACCTGTGATGTAAGCTTGATTTGATGTAAACCCTGACATCTTGTATTTCATAATCATCGATATTTCTTGACAACAAAATAAAGCAAGGCCTTTGAGTTCAACCCACCTATACTGCACATTCATATTCTGACCACATTTGCAAAATATTTAAATTTAAATAAAAATAGCCAAATTGAAAACCTAAGATACACAAATCTTTCTAGGTATTTTCCAAATTGTTTTCTAGGGTTCTAATTGAAAAATCCTTTCTGAACCCTATACTAGATCTGTATTGTTTCCTAAAATCTTGATCATGAAAAATTGAACCTAGGGTTTCTAGATAAAAATTTTCTTCACAAATAATTCAATAGTCAATATTCTAATTTCTTATAATTTCATAAATTTGAAACCCAAATTGAATTCAAGTAAAAATTAAAACAAGAATTTGCATGCACACACACACACCCATTTTCCCACAGCCATATTTCTAGAATTCAAACATGGAGGAGAATTATAAATAACTAAATAACTCATATTTGACAAGCACAAAGAATACACTTATTCCAGAATTATAGAAAATACTTGATCACAAGGATTTCTAAACCCTACCTCAAACACCAAATAGTTAAATTTGACGATGACCAAAACGAAGACAATCCAAGCTCTTAGAAATTTCCTCCAAATTGAATCCTTCACCCAAAATTCTCCAAACTTGTGTGTTGAGAATAATGGCCAAACTTTCCCAATATAGGAAATTGAATCCCACATGCAAAGTTTGGAACTCAACTCCACTCACAGCCTTCTTTCCATCAATTTCATAATTCCTTTAATTACAGTTCTGAACTCAAGTCTCTTTTTCTAATTTGTTTCTGTTAATCCACTTAACTCAAATTTGACTAATTCTTTTTATTTTATTTATTTCAATTTGATTGTGCAACTTAATTGCATTTGAATTAAATTAAATAATAATATTTAGTCTAATATTATTTTTTACATGTTATTTAATTTCTAATTAATAAATACCTTCTATTTGAAAAGTTGAATTTATAAATAATTAAACTAAAGTGAATGTATTTAATTAATTTTCATTAAATAAATATCTTTATTTCCAGAATAAGCCTTTTAATTAAAATCGTTAAATTTAATAAATGCATCTAATTAATTTTCATTACTTCAATACTCCCATGTTAAAATAGTTAAAAATAGTAAGATCTAATTTATTTAAATTACATAATTAATTGAAATAAATTATCTAATTATATCAATCATATCAATCAACCAGAAAATAATTGAACTTTAAGAGCCATAACCATGTTCAAGGAATGGACTATAAACCCATGTCACCTGGACGAATTCGGGAAGGGTAAATATCATAATCTTGTCCACTATTTCAGAACAATAGAATGACTTGGGTTGGGATTTAGATTTGAATATTATATCCCCTCTTTTACCATTGAAACTTGTGATAGGGCACACTCATCCTGACAATTCAAGGAAGCCGATGCCCGGTACCTGCAAACCTGCATAAAAGACCAGCATGTGTGTGTGTATGTACATATATATACATATATATAGATATATATGTGTGTGTGTGTGTGTGTGTATACGTGTGTGTATATATATGTATATATATATATATAGATGTGTATATATATGTGTATACATACATACATACATACATACATACATACATACATACATACATATATATATATATATATATACATGTATGTCTGTATATATATGTATGTATGTATGTATATATATGTATATATATGTATGTCTTTATATGTATATGTGTATATATATACATATACATACACATATATATATACACATATACATATACAGACATACATATATATACATATATATACATACATACATACATATATATATATATATACATACATACATACATACATACATACATACATACATACATACATACATACATACATACATATATATATATATATATATATATATATATATATATATATATATATATATATATATATATATATATATATAACAAGCAATGGTAGGGATTGGGACATCGTGTAGATCCCACAAGTAGGTAACTACGACTCTGTCCCTCAACCATATCAAACATGTCAAATAGAAAAGTAAAATCATACATGATAACCATACACATGCAAGTATGGGGTAAGTATAACCATAACCATAAGCATCATTTAAACATGTAAATAATCATCATTAAGATAACTAACATAATCTAATCAACATAAATGTAATATCCATAATTATTCAATTATCAAAATCACCATGTAATGTCATACATCCAAAACCACATAATAACTAAAATATCAACGCACACATAAAAGTGGCCTAAAAAAGTTTGGCAATATAAAATTGAAAAGTAAACTATGGGTGGGCACTACACTAGATTCCACAAAGGCTTAGAAAGAATTTTAGACATGGATAAGGAGAAAAATTCCTCATGCTTGCTCATCAAGGAGTCAAATTACTAGTTGATTTTGATGTCTCCCTACTCAAGGAATCACCTAAAATAAATGATCAAGGACAACCTAGTGGTTCCCAAGAAACACATACTCATAGAACTATGGGAGAAAAATAGCCTGGTATTTCTCACAACACACAAGGAGCTAATACAACTTTGGACCATGTCTTACAACAAATTCATGATATTCAAATAGGATCTTCTACAAAGAGATATTCCTTAGATGATATATGTCCTTATCCTTTTGACAAGAATCTAGAAATGGTTCCATTCCCTCTTCAATTTGAGGTACCTAAATTTGATAAATACAAAGGGAACTTAGATCCTCAAGATGACATACGTGTATTTTGTGTTGGAAAGTATCTAACACATGTGCACATGGATCTTGTCATTATTGGAAACACTTATCCCTCGGATCATCACAAGGCATCTTGATACTATTTTGGTAATTAATGATGTGAAAAATGCATAAGTCCATAGTCAATTCTTGGCAGACAGTCTCAATATTTTGGTCAATGAACATGGTACAAAGAAATTTAACCTATGTAAAGTTATATTTGGGTAGAAAGATGTATGGATGACACTCAAACAAGACCGCAAGTTTTTTGGATGAGAGATGAAAGAGATACAATTCTCTGAGTGTATGCGAAGACAGGAAACAATTCAACAGGGCAAGTGAAGAAATATAAGTTTTGGCCAAATTATGTTAATATGTTTTGTATTTGATTAGGGCCCAATGATATTGTAACATGGGAAAAGCCACACAATGTAATTTGTATATTGTAAATGTCCAAGGATATGATAGAAGGCCAACCCTAGGGATTATAATCTTAACCAAGTATAAGTATGTGATGATATTTTGTATTTACATATATATGGAGGATGTGAGCATGAATAGGAAATTACCTGTGGCTAAGAAGAGAATGAGAACAGAGATTGCATGATATGCAAGGGTGAAGTTCTCATGTATTTATTCTATTATCTTTTGTAATATTAGACAAGAAGTCCAATTTTGTAAGTGCAGTGTGCACATATTTTGTATACCTCTAACAAGGTCTATCAGTCCTCTAACAAGGACCTTCCTATTGTAATACTCAACTCCTAATAGGGATAGGACTCCTAACAGGGTATCAATACTTATAGTGCAGATATTTGTGGGTACCATCCCCACTGGGGTTTTCCCTTGGCCAGTGTTTCCTCAAAAACAAATTATGGTGCTATGATTTCTCTTGTGTATGTGTACTTGTTGTGGATTATTGGATTAACTTTGTTATTTGTTAATTGGTTAAGAAAGAATATAAACTATTGTCATTCAGATTCACCCCCCCCCCCCCCCCCCCCCTCTCAGTATCACTTAATCCTAACAATTGGTATTAGAGCATCAAGCCCTTGGAAGAAAATTATAACAACTTAAGGGAGTTCCAGATGGATTTTAGTAGTTTAAAGAAGAACTATGAAGTAGCATTGGAAGATCTTGATCAGGATAATGCAAATCTAAAATTCAAGTTAAGAGGGGTAGAATATTTCATCAATGAAATCAAGGAGAAGTTGAATAATTCATGAAGTTTAAGGGAAGAACTTTTCAAAATTCAAGGTGAACCCAACAAAGATAAATCCGATTCAAAATAGGTTGAAAAGATTAAGTAATAAAATGAAGAACTCAAGGATGAATATGAGATCTCAAAGCTACATTTGATGAAGGAGCTTGATGAAGAAAAAGAAAATAAGAAAATGGAAGATGAGTTACAATTAGCGAAGACAAAAGCAACAAGACTTGAATTGTAGTTGGAAGAAATGAAAGCAAAATATCAAAAGATTGAGAAATACAATATCTTGGTGACTTGTGAACTTGAAGAAGAAAAGGAACACATTAAGAAACTTCATCAAAATAATTTGAATATTGATGAACAATCTAACATGCAAAAACCAGTTGGAGATAAGACTAGAGTTGGATTTGAGGAAGACATCTCAAAAGAAGGATCATGCAGCCATCAATGTTGAGTCACCTAAGAAAGATGGATCCAAAGCCAAAGGATCTACGAAGGAACAAACCAAAAAGTTAGATTCAAAAAGTGTCATGAATGCAATCAGGAAGGAAACATGGAGAAAAAATGTAAAGATGCAAGCAGTAATAAACCCTTTTCTAGTTATTACTTTAGTTGATTTAATTATGGTCATAAGGTGGAGGATTGTAGAAAACCAAATATAAGATCCAGAAGGCCAAGTTTTTCTAATTTGAAAAAGAATGTTGAGAAACAAGAGGAAACCATTAAGCCAGAAGAAACTGTGAAAATAGATGAAAAATAGGTCATCCAACCTGATGCAAACAAACCTGAGGAAAGTAAGAAATATGTGAAGAGACCTATTGAAAATTGTAAGATGATTTTCTGTTACAAGTGCAATAACTTTGGACACATCGCAAGGTTTTGTAAACTATAGATTGATTACATTCAACTGAGACCTAAAAGAAAAGTTGCATGTTACAAGTGCAACAATGATGGACATGTTGTGAAGTATTGAAAATTTAATGGACCAGTAAAAAGGACATTCAAACCCTTGGCAAGGAAAATAGAACTCAGTAAAGATGAGAAATCCTTTAAAGGAATGAAGGAATAATACAAAGAGAAGTGGGTCAAGAGTAGAGACCTAAAGGAAAACAATAATGAGCCAAATAAAGGAGCAACCAGTAATCAAGTAGACTCAGTAGACCCTATTGGATCTTTGCATGAGGTTAATCCCTCTTCATCAGCATGAAGGGCCATACAAGGCCTTAGGGGGAGCATTGAAATATAACACCAGTATCTCATATTTCCCCTAGAACATAGATTAGAGTTGTACAAGCTCATGAGGAGTTTTGTATGGACATTTAGTGACTTCATTAATCATCACATAGATCTATGTTGTTGGATCTATGATCGCAAGTGATAGGCAGATTACCTAGGAGTTATCACTTTATGGTTGCCTAGGGTTCTATGCATTATGAACTATAAGTTGTTACACTCTGAATTTTTTGGCACCATTTCGATCAAAAATTAGTAGAGACTTGAGATTTGAAGCTAAATTTGTGAAGTGCATGTGAGCTTATTCGTGAAGATTGAAGGCAAACACTAGATTTCACCAGTTGTGTGCAAGGTATTTCTGCAATCTCTTTCTAATATTGAAAAATTGTTCTTCTAAACACATAGAGATGGATGCACCTAATCTATATGATATCAAGGATAGGAACATGTATTAATTTAAGAAACATATGTATAAGACCATGGAGGATGACCCTATGGGCGCATTTTTGCACACTTTGCACAGAGTTCTTCATGTACAGGATATTAGGGCTTACATCCATTGTAAGTATGAGAACATAGGCTCACTGAAGATACTTTATGAAATTAAGGATATGATTGATGATGATGATGAGAAGCTTAAACCTGAATTCTCCTATTTGTAAAACCTAAACATACTAAAATACAGTTAACACTTGGAATTTGAGGAAGAAGAGTGGATTAAGATTATGTTGAGAATATTTCATGACCAATTATTTTGGTTGGGGGGAAATCCTACAATGATCACTAAGGATCTGATTCATGCAGTAACAGGGTTACCTATTGGAGGTAAGTTGTTAATCTCTGTGAAGAATACCAAGAAGAAGGTAGAAACCCTAACTGGATGCAAATGGAATAATAGAGACATGACAGTCAGGGATGTATCACAAAAGGATGTAAGAGTTATTTCTATGATTCTTGGTTACAAAATGCAGTACAGCAATAGATTGAAAAAGGTTTTTATAGGTTTTATTGACATGGCATATCAAATTATTAAAGAAGGTGAATAATATGACATATGTGAGATATTGAGATAACAATTGATGGAAAACATTAGAGTGATAAAGAGAAATAGAACATCTACCTCATTCACATTTGGATCGTTAATCCTTTACATTTTCTTTCATTTAACACATAAGTTTCTTAGATTATACTTATGGAAGATAAATATATCAATAATGAAGTAGATTAGTGAAGCATATAGAAAATAGGATGAGATGAAGAGGTATAGCAACCTTTCATGAACATTCAAGGGATTTGAAAGGAAGATGACTAAAAGGGAAAGAATACCTAGAACACTTGTAGAGAAGTATAAGGATACCATTTTCTTTATGGTTGAAATGGATAACACTTTCTTTAAGGTTGTAGAGCCTAGGACCATTTTAAGTACACCTATGGGATATGAGTTTGATAAGATCATTTTGACAATTCATGTTGAACATATGCTTGCAGCACCTAGCGACCCCAATGTAGAAAGATGGGGAACATACTTTGATAAATCTCAATCTGTACAAGAAGAGCTCACAAAGTGGTGTAGGAGCACCCTTCTAAGGGCTCCCACCATTGTAGATTTTGTTGTGATTTTCTTCTGAATGAAGCCTTGTAATTATAATAAGAGCCATGAGCTCAGTGTGTGTGTGAAGGGTCTAGTTTGGGTTCTAAAGTCATAGTCTTGTTCAATCTCTTGTAAAGGCTCAGGGATTCAATGGATGATGTCATCTTGATGTCACCTGGCCTTAGGTTTTCTAGAGGTCTGAAAGTATGGGTATTTAGTGATTTATCACATGTGTACTTAGATTTTGGCCTTTGTGTGGCCTAGAAATATGGAGAGAGCAAAAATTGCTCAAGCAACAAAAGTTGCTTAGCAACTTTTCTGTTTATAAGGTTAGAACCCTAACCCACTAGCTAAGAGCCCTAAATAGAAACCCATACCCTGAGGAGAAAACCATAAATTCTTGGAAAAACCCTAATCTAAGGGTTGGAGGTGAGATTGTACGGCTCTGAGAAAGAATATTCAGACTGTGACTGTAATGTGTGTGCCAGTCTACACAAATGGCATGAAGTTAGAAAGATAATGCATTGTACTTGAGAGTTTTGGCATTGTACATCTTTTTGTATGTATAATTTTTCATTTTGGTGTGATTATATTAGCTCTTTATAGGTTTTGAGTGTGTTTGTGTTAATAGTTTGAAGTTAGCAGTTCACTGTCCAATTTGAAGTGACTTGTAAACATGGGCTTGTAGCTCCTATCCCCACCATGGAAACACCATGGAACCATGGGATATGTAAGTACAGACCCTATACTATGTACATTATCAAGAAGGGCCTTGGGAAGAGAGTGTAAGCATTTTTAAGACCAAGCCCTAGGTGAGCCTGGACTGTGCCCGACTAGGTAAGGTCAGCGTTGTGAAGGCTCTAGAAGGAAAGGGTGAAGATTTCAGAAGAAATCCTTTGGAGGAGTTCAAGAAAGGTTAAAGGAGATTCATTTGTGAGAAGGAGAGGCCTCCACCAATATAGATAAGGTGCTTACACAAACAAACCAATTTTGTGACTCTATTAAGCTTAAAAAGACCTAGAAACCCTCATTTCTGGTTAGGGTACTGTATAGACACTTGGGGTCCTGAAACCTTGAAAATCCTTGAGAGTTAGGGATTTGAATGGGAGTCTCTTTGGAAGACTAGCCATGGTTTGGTGAATATTGCAAGTGAAAGTCCTACAAATCCAGAGAGGAGGCCTAATTGGGGCTCTTTCCTTATAGCCCTATTTTGGGCGAAAATGGTGAGATCGGGTAACAACCTATTTTACCCAAGCCCTTGGAGTCACATAGGAGGTTGTAAAAACACCCTAGGACCTAACTCCATCCTTGCTAGAGTCTGAGAAGGTATGGAAGCAATGAAACCCTTATAAGCTTAAGTAAGGGTTTGAAGCTAAGTGTGAAGGAGAGCTTAGGAGGAGTGCTTGTTATTGGTGGATAGATTGGGTTGCGTCAGGGATCCTATTGAAAAGAGGCATCCTAGAGACCACAGGGTGTGGGTAGATCACACTAGAGATCCAAGAAAAGGATCAAGGAGCATAGACTAGGCTAGTCTACCCAATCTCCCCATCAGATTGGTATCAGAGTAGATTAGACTTGGGAAGTGGATAGTTGGAGACTATGAATTTTTCAACCTCCTGAAGAATTAGTAGGGTCATCTCAAAAAAATAAGATGGTGACTAATGCAGAGCTAGTAAAGAAGGTAGAAGACTAGGAGGAAGCTAATAGACTCCTCCTAGAAAGATTGGTTTAGTTGGAACAACTCTTGGATGATGTCCAAGCTAAAGCAAATAAGGTTAATGATAGAATGGAGGAGCAGGATGCCAAGGAAAAAGGAAAGACTATTGATGATGAAGTACCTATGCCTGATCCTCCAACTCAAGATGAGCAGTTCTTGAAAACAATTAAAGCCATCACTGGCAAGGCACTTGAAGGTGTCCCATTACTCACTAGTAGAATGGACACAAAACTAGTCATGCAATGGATAGAAGGCATGGAGAATCACTTTGAATGTGAAGAGATCTTTGAAGCACAGAAGGTCAAAGTGCCCAAATCAAGGTTGAGAGGCCAAGCTCTAACTTGGTGGAATTATCTCCAAGAAGAAAGGGAGAAAGAAGGTAAAAATCCAATTGCTAATTGGAAAGCTATGGTGAACAAGGTGAAAGAAGCTTACCTGCCTACAGACTTTGAAATCTAGCAGCATAGAAGAAGGTTGAACCTCAAACAAAAGGAGATGGATGTTGCCACCTATACAGAAGAATTTCATAATTTGAGCTTGAGATACAAAGTGAAGGAAGAGGAGAGCATCAAGGTGGCAAGGTATTTGAGTGGGTTAAAGTGGAGTATAGCAAAGGAGATGAATTTTTTCACTCCTAATACAGTTCTTAGGTGTCAGCATATGGCACAAAAGATAGAAGAAAAGTAGAGAAGGAAGCAAGAACCCAACTCTAAAAATAGAGGTAGAGGTAGGGACTCTAGAGGGGGTAAAAGAGGAGGTTCTAGTGGCAAAGGAGGTGACTCAAGAAGCCAAGGAGAGAATAGACTCCTTGAACAAATTGCAGAGATCGGTACTAGAGGTACTTTCAGCAGAGGAAGAGGTTCTCATGGTGGAACAAGTAGAGGAAGGAGTGCAGGAAGAAGAAGTTCCTACTTTGCCACAATGAAATGTTACCAATGTGGACAACTTGGACACCCTACTTATAGGTGTCCTAATAAACCTACAAGCTCTAGAAATGAGAAGAGGGTAGCTTATGCCCAAGAAGAGGGAACCAGCTCATGCACCAATGAGGTTAGAAAATTAGAATTAGAGATGGGGGAGAATATAATGTTTACAAGAGTACTCATTAGACAACCTACCCAAGGAGAACCCAAACAAAGAAGAGCTCTTTTTAGAGTTAGGTGCAAGATCCAAGGCAAAGTCTACAAGGTGATAGTTGATTCAGGATCAACTGACAACATCATATCAGATGAAGTAGCAAAGAAGTTGAAACTCACAAAGATTCCCCATACAAATCCATACAAGGTGATTTGGTTGAATCAAGAGAAAACTATGCTAGTGAATGAACAGACTTGGGTAGAGTTTTCTATTAGAGGGTATAAGGACAAGATCCTTTGTGATGTCCTACCCATGGATGCTTGCCATCTTCTATTAGGAAGACCCTGGTAGTTTGATAGAAAGGTGATCTATGATGGAGAGGAGAACTCCATTTCCTTCAAAAAGGATGGCAAAACATTCAAGATTCAGTCTCTAACAGAGAATGATGAATGAGCCTCAAGGACACCTAGTGTGTTTCTTAGTAGTGGTAAGGAATTCCTACACTTATTGCATGATGATGAAATAGTGGGATGTGCCATTGTTGTGAAGCCAAAGGAGGAAGAACACAAGTTGCTGACAGAGACACCTAAGGAGGTGAAGCAAATGTTAGAAGAATACAAAGACATAGTAAGTGATAGAGCACCTACAACACTTCCTCCAAGAAGGGCTATAAGCCATCAAATAGATTTTGTACCCGATGCATCTCTACCCAATAAAGCAGCATATAAGCTTACCCCTGATCAAAACAAGGAGGTGGCAAGGCAAGTGCAAGAGTTACTAGATCAAGGACTAATCAAGAAGAGTATTAGTCCATGTGCAGTCCCGGTGGTGTTGGCATCAAAGAAGGGAGGCAAATGGAGACTTTGCATTGATTCAAGGGCCATCAATAGGATTACAATCAGGTATAGATTCCCAATCCCTAGAATAGAAGACTTGATGGACTATTTAGGGGGTGCTATGTACTTTACAAACTTGGATCTTAAAAGTGGGTATCATCAAATAAGGATTAAGGAGGGTGATGAATGGAAGACAAATTTTAAGACCACAGATGGTTGTATGAATGGCTTGTGATGCCATTTGGGCTTACCAATGCCCCAAGCACCTTCATGTGGTTTATGAATGAGGTCTTGAAAGACTTCACTAGGAGATTTGTGGTGGTGTACCTAGATGACATTCTCATCTATAGAAAAACCAAAGAAGAGAACCTTGAACATTTGAGGTTAGTTTTGAAGAGGTTACATGAGGAGAAGTTGGCAATCAACTTAGAGAAATGTGAATTTTTGCAACAAGAGCTAGTCTACTTAGGATTTGCGGTATCCAAGGGTACCTTGAAGATGGACCCAAGCAAAGTGGAGGTAATTTTGAATTGGCCTGCCCCTAAAAGAGGGACTGAAGTTAGGAGTTTTCATGGCTTGGCACAATTCTATAGGAAATTTGTGAGGAACTTCAGTGGCATATGTGCACCAGTACTGGACACCATCAAAGGAGGACTTAAAACTAAGTTCAAGTGGACTAAGGAAGCTGTTCAAGCATTCCAAACCTTGAAGTAAGAGGTAGCTACCAAACCTATCATACTCTTACCTACTTTTGACAAACTATTTACACTAGAGTGTGATGCAAGTGGTATTGTAGTAGGGGGTGTATTGAGTCAAGAGGGAAGGCCTGTGGCATTTTTTAGTGAGGAACTCAATGAAGAAAAAAAGAGGTATTCAGCCTATGATTTAGAGTTGTATGCACTGGTTCAGTCCCTCAAGAAGTGGAGACATTACCTTCTCCCAAAGGAATTTGTAGTGTTCATAGATAACCAAGCCTTGAGTTACATCAACACCCAAGAGAAGCTTAGCAATAGACATTTGAAGTGGATGGAGTACCTCCAATCCTTTACTTTTACCATCAAGCATAAGAAGGGGCAGCTCAACAATGTGGTAGATGCTTTAAGTGGGAAGTTATTGACTGTCCAAGAAGTGCAATTGTAGAGCATAGGGATAGAAAGTTTCAAAGATCTCTATGAAGAGGATGAAGACTTCTCCACAGCCTATAAGGTATGCAATGAATTTGAAAATCACTTCCATAGTGAATATGCAAATTATACCCTACAAAATGGACTCTTTTTTAAAGGCAATCAGCTATGTGTGCCTAGAGGATCCATGAGAGAAAATATAATTCAGGAGAAGCATAATGGGATCCTAAGTGGGCATTTTGGCATCAATAAAACTATGGAGTTAGTACAGAGGTACTATTATTGGCCTAAGTTGCCAAGGGACGTAAGGAGGTATGTAAAACAATGTGGTGTATGCCAAAGGGCTAAAGGGGGCTCAAGCAATGCAGGGCTCTATCAACCCTTACCAGTTCCAAATAGGCCTTGGGAGTGTGTGAGCATGGACTTTTTGGTTGGACTCCCTAAAACAAAAACTTGTATGGATAGCATATATGTGGTAGTAGATAGGTTCTCTAAAATGAGTCATTTCATTCCATGTAGAACTACTCATGATGCTAGTTTTATTGCACATCTCTTCTTTAAGGAGATTGTAATGGACTCCCATTGAGCATTGTGTCAGATAGGGATAGCAAGTTCATGGGTCATTTTTGGTAAACCTTATGGAAAAGGCTTGGAACTAACCTATCATTCAGCTCAGCTTACCATCCACAAACTGATGGTCAAACTGAAGTTATTAATAGGGTATTAGGCAACTTGCTGAGGTGTCTAACCAAGGAGTATGGGCAGACTTGGGATCTAGTCATTCCACAAGATGAGTATGCCTATAATGATAGTGTGAATAGGACTATAGGTAGGAGTCCTTTTGAATTTGTATATGGTAGATGTACACACTCAAATGGTGCACTTCTCTAAATCATTGGTTCCAAGAGGATCCATGGATTGGAAACCTTGAGAAATTGATTTAGAGCTCCCTAAGCATAGAGTGCAAGGATATTTGAGTATTGCTCTCAGCTAGAGCTAGTTAAGCCTATGACCTTGCTAGTAAACCATGCAATGGGAGATTCCAAGGAAGACAAGAGCAAGAGTGCAAATGTCCTCAAGAATCAATGAAAATGCAAATGCAACTAAGCTAAGAAATGAGAATGCAAACTAAGCTATGAAAAGAAAGAACAATGCAACTAAGCTATGAAAGGAAAGAACAAGTGCTACAAATCCTTACTAATTAAGCTAGGTGAGTTACTCTAGAGCATGAAAATGAAACTAATCTAAGAAAGCATGAATATGAAGCTAAGATGCAAGAAATGGAAACTAAATGCAAGAATGTCTTCAAAAAGCTCCAAAGCCTCCAAGTAATCCTACAGCATAAGGTTAGTATTCAAAAGATTCTTATGCAAAATGAGAAGAGAGCTCTTCTTTTATAGGAAATGAGAGAGAATGGGCCATGGAGATTAAGAGGCAAAATATTTAATCAATGGTGGAGCATCAAAGAGGAGAAATCCATGTGCACAAGTCTCCTCCAATGAGAGTGAAGTGTTGACTTTTGTGCCCCGTGTGAGACAAAAAAGCCTTTTCTCCTTTTTATAAAATAGGAATAATGCTTTATTTGTGCAACTTAGGATAAAAGGTAAGTGGAGGCTTTTTATTTAATAAAAGGAGAGGGAATTCCTTTTAATTAAATAAAGACTTAGGATAAAATGGTTAATCCATATAAAATAATCGAATAAATGATAGAATTAGGATTTGATCAAGAATAAGCAATTGATGAATTTAGCAAATAATGCTAGCAAGGGGCTAATAGTCTAGATGACCATTTTTAGGTGATTAAATTTGCCCCTCTTTGACTAATGTGTGATCGATCTGGGAACACATTACGTCAAAGAATAGATGAGCCAAGAAGGCAATAGATAGAGATTTGACTCCGAAGAATGAAGTGCAGAGAGATAGAAAATCCTGCATGGTCAGCCTAGTAGCGACAGTACTAAACACTTAGGACAAAGATGGATAGTATAAGAACTCGAGATGAGAACCAACATGTCAAGTGCAAAGATAGATCGATCAGAGAAAATGGAATGGTCAAGCATATGCTCTGGAGAATAGCCAATAGGATATGATGTGTCTGCCCCCTTGGGATCGAAAGCAAAATGAGGTAGAGGGAATGCAGAAGCAAGAGCGACATAATCAAATCACTAAAAATCATAATCTAAGATGAAAGATGATAGAATAACCATCAAGCAGTGAAGATGTGCCCCAGCGAAGATCGAAGGAGAGATGAAATGAATGAAAGACTAGAAGGTTGAAAGAGATGGGGATGAAGAGGTGAAGATGCCCCAATGAAGATTGAAGGATCAGGCCTCAAAAGATCAACCAACTGCATGGAAGAAGGAGAATTTTGGAAAGGCAAATAAGGTGAACTTAGATTTCAGTTTCGATCCCGAAATGAATAGAAAATGATGTGATATGAAAGACAAGAAGTGAAAGACATGATCGAGAAGAAGCGAAAGGTGAGCGTAGTTTGACTAATAAGTCTGTGAAAGATGAAAGGAGAGCTCTCTCCATATGCAAGATGTAAAACTAAACTAACATGAACCTAAAAATGCAAGCTACTATGAAAAGTGGTTTACTTGCAAGGTCACAAAGCTTTTAGACTCTAATATTCATCATCAAGTGTTGTTGGTAGCATCGAAAGATCATACAATACACACTAGTATAACTATGTGAATCTGAATATGATCTATATCAGATAGAAATGTGGAAATCCCACCTAGGCATCAAAGACATGTAGGTTAAGATGACTAGTGGAGTGAGATTCCCTAAGTTTGATATAGCAAGATTATGCTCGCATCGAGACACAAGAAAAGTCAAGATGACCATAAGCATGCACTTGTGAAAATAGTCAAGGATAATACCTTGTAGATCCTAGAGTCAAGTGGAACAAGCATAAATGCTCATGACAACCAAGATCAACAAAATATACCCACAGGCATAAAAGGAAATAAAACATGTCCTCATGCCCCAGTCTTCTAGCTCGGCATCATTGAAAACTATTAGGGATAGAACACTCAGCAAAGAAATCATCATAAATAGCACACAAGGAAATAAAGTCAAACAAGTCTCAGTGAATCAAGTGTTTAAGTGCGTGTGTGTAGGTCATAGAGTCAAACTTTGAGGATCGCATTTGCCAGTGAGAAATATTGTATCATTCTAGATTGTGGATAGGATATCTGATAAGTGTTGAGAAACACTTGACACTAGGGAAGTGTTGAAAAACACAATTGGGGTGGTGTTGAAAAATACCATTGGAACCAAGTGGCCCAAGAAACTCGAACACACAAAGAGACCCAAGATAAGCTTAGAACAACATATGCCCCCTAGACTAAGACAAGAGTCAATTTCAGGCTAGGAGAGGCAAAGTGAGAAGTGGAGCAAATGAGTGCCATGCAAGACTGATAGACATCGGTGCAAGGGTCTCAAGCAGTGCCTATTTCCAAGTTTTCACCACTTGATAGATTTTTTCAGGACTTTTTTTCAATTTTTTTGTATTTTTGCTACCAAGGTGCCTGTTTCCAAGTTTTCACCAAGGCACTTTTTTAATTTTTTTGATTTTTTGAATTTTTTGATTTTTTTTGGGTGAGACATCAAAGCACCTATTGCTAGGTTTTCACTAGGATGCTCTTTTTTTAGGACATTATATGCTTTTTCAGATTTTTTCAGCATCATATATGAATTTTTTTGGAATTTTTTCAAGATCAATAAGGATATGTACAAAGAGCTCAAGAACCTTAGGCATAGAACTTCTTTAGATGTAGAACATTGATAGGCTCAGTAAGCTCTTCTCCCTCAGGTGTAGATAGCTGATAGGCCCCAGACTTGAATGCTGCTATAATGATATAAGGCCCTAACCAATTTGGCTCAAACTTGCCTTTCTACTCTCTATTCTGGTGATTTTTGGGATTTTCTCTAAGAACGAGCTCACCCACTTGAAACTCTCTAGGATGAACTTTCTTATTGTAAGCAGTAGACATTCTCTTCTGATAGGTGTGCATGTGATCAAAAGTGGCCTTGCGGTGTTCTTCCAAAGTGGTAAGCTCATGCACTCGCATGGCCCTCTGGTCTTCATCAGTAATCAAACCATGGAGAGAGACTCTTAGTGAAGGTATTTCAACCTCTAATGGTAAGACAGCCTTAGAACCATAAACCAAGGAAAAAGGTGTTGTACTTGTAGGAGTGCGGATAGAAGTTCTATAAGCCCATAGCATAGAATTGAGCAACAAATGCCAATCCTTGCCTGATTTGTGCACTGTTCTATGGAGAATTTTCAATAATGTCTTTTTGGAGGCCTCAGCTTGGCCATTCCCTTAAGGGTAGTAAACAGAAGACCAATTTTGTTTGATTTTGAACTTTTTACACAAGTGTTTCAGGTCTTTGTTCTTAAACTGACCGCCATTATCTATGACTATGGAAGAGGGAATACCATAGTGGCAAATGATGTGAATCAAAATAAACAAGGCAGCATGTTTTCCTGTAGCGGCTGACAGTGGGACAGCTTGAACCCATTTGGTAAAATATTCAGTAGCTGTAATGATGAACTTATGCCCACTCGAAGAACTAGGATGGAACTTGCCAACCAAGTCAAAGGCCCATTTCTGAAATGGCCAATAAGTAACAGAGGGAATGAGCTCGCGTCCAGGAGCATGAATGAGATTCCCATGTAATTGACATTTCTTGCATGACTTGGCATATTGAACAGCATCGGCTTGCATAGTAGGCCAACAGTAGCCATCCCTAAGCAATTTTTGAGCTAGCGCAAGACCGTTAGAGTGCGATCCACATATGCCATCATGAACTTTAGCTAATGCTTTTTATGACTCCTCTATTTCTAGACACCTAAGGAGAGTTCTATCAAGGCCCTTCCTAAACAAGTCACTAGAGACGAGGGTAAAGTGTGAGGCATTACGGATGAGTTGACGCTTCTCATTGTGCGTTAGATTTTTAGGGATAATTTGATCATGGAGATAGGAAAAGATGGTGGTGTAATGGGAAGAATCATGAATGACCATAGTGTAAATGACAGAGTCATCAAGAGAATTGTAGGCAGGATAGTGCAATTCTTCCACCAAGAACTCAAAGTGTGGTTGGTGCTCTTCCAATTGCGGAATGGATGCCAAAGTAGCCATGGCATCAGCAGCCTTGTTCTCAGCTCTAGGAATTTGTTGAAATGTGACAGAGGTGAAATAATTCCTGAGTGAGTCTATCATCCTCTTGTAGGGAATCAGCTTGTTATCCTTGGTTTGGTAATCATCATTTACTTGGTTTATGACAAGCTGAGAATCTCCAAAGATATGCAACTCAAAGATCCTCCATTCAAGAGCAAGCTTAACACCATTCAAAAGGGCTTCATATTCAGCTATATTATTGGTGCATGGAAAGAGAAGCTTGTATGATTTGGGAATGGTGTATCCATGAGGGGTAACAAATAAGATTCCAGCACTAGCACCATTCTGTGTATGAGAACCATCAAAAAACATTTTCCATGTATGCCCTGTGATATTCATGATTGAGGCATCTAGGAAATCTATATGAAGAGGAGCATTATCAGTCATGGGAAACTCAGCCAATTGATCTGCAATCACTTTCCCTTTAATATCTTTCCTCTCAACATATTGGATGTCAAATTCTGAAAGAATCAGCATCAACTTGGCAAGTCATCCAGTAAGCGTAGCTTTACTTAAGAGATATTTTAAAGGATCAATTTTGGCAACTAGTTGCATAGTATGTGCAAGCATGTAATGTCAGAGTTTCTAAGATGAAAACACCACTGCTAAACAAGCCTTTTCAATGCTAGTGTAATTGAGTTCATAAACAACCAGAGTGCGGCTGATATAGTAAATAGCCCATTCTTTTCCCATATCATCATGTTGTGCAAGAAGAGCTCCTAAGGAAGTTGTTGTAGTAGAAATGTATAATATCAAAGGTTTCCCTTGAATAGGTGGCATAAGAATGAGAGGTTGTGCTAGGTAAGCCTTGAGCTTGTCTAGGTTCTTTTGACACTCCTCATTCCATATGCTAGTAGCACCTTTATGCAAATTCTAATTGAATGGTTGGGCTCTGTCAGCCAACTGAGAAATGAACCACCAAATAGATTGGAGATGGCCCTGGAGACCCCTTAATTATTTGATGTTGCGAGGAGGTGGAATCTCCATGATAGCTTGCACCTTTTATGGGTCCACTTCTATTCCTTTGGCTGATATAATATACCCTAGCAGTTTCCCAGAAGTGACGCCAAAAGCACATTTCTTAGGATTTAATCTGAGTTGAAATCATTCCATGCGGTCCACTATCAAACTCAAATCAAAAAAATGAGTGCTTCTTTGTTGTGATTTGGCAAGCGTGTCATCAACATAGTCCTCCATATTTTTGTGCATCATATCATGAAATATAGTAGTCATGGCTCTTTGATAGGTTGCACCAGCATTTTTAAGCCCAAAAGGCGTGACATTCTAGCAAAAGGTACCCCATGCACATGTGAAGGCTGTCTTCTCTTGATCTTTAGGGGCGATCTTTATCTGGTTATATCCAGAGAAGCCATCCATAAGGGAATACATTTCATAACCCGCCATCATGTCCACTATCATGTCAATGTTGGGGAGTGGAAAATCATCCTTAGGGCATGCTTTATTCAGGTCTCTAAAATCAGTGCATATGTGAATGGACTTGTCATGTTTGGAAATAGGGACAATGTTAGAAATCCACTCAGCGTAGTCAATAGCTCTAATGAAGTTAGCTTTTAGGAGCTTCTCAAGTTCAGCCTTAACCAGTAGTGCCACATGGGGATGCATCTTTCTTAGTTTTTGTTTGACAGGTTTTACCTCTGGAGCAATAGAGAGATGATGCATAATAAGCTCAGTGTCTAAACTAGGCATGTCCGAGTACATCCATGCAAAGTTGATCTTTTTCTCTTGAAAGAATGTGGCAAATTGTTCCTTTTCTTCTGCTGATAGAGACTGAGCCACATGTATGATTTTAGGAGAGTCCTCCATCCCCAAATTGATGGGTTGTGTAGGTTCTATTAGAACTGAAGACCTTTCTTGAAAATAGCTTGGCAGACTACCAAGTACCTCATCCTTGGGTGCCTCGGAGAGGTTTTCACCCTTAGATACATCTTTATTTTTACTATTTTGAGGTTTAGACACCTCCATAATGTAGTTTTTGCCATCCGACCATTGCTTTTTTCTTTTAATTTAATGATTGAGGTACTTGATATCTGATTCAGTCATGTTTTGTCGGTTCACTGGTGGAAGAAGTAACAGGTTCAATGGCATTGAGGTAGCAGGCGATCTCATAGTCATTTTGAAAGGAAGGCAATCTAGGTCTTTGATCTTGGGCAAACCAATCTATGAGATCCAAATGCATGAGGGAGAGCGAAATGACTGGTTCAAGGTTATTGATGTGGTGGGTCTCATTTCTAGTGACAAGAGAAGTCGAGCCTATGGGGTAGGCTCCAAAAGTATCAAGATCTAGATTTGACATAGAAGGACCAGCATGGTCCACTAAAGTAATACGTGGATTAAACTCGTCAAACCCTACGTGAGACTCATCAACTACATCAAGTTGGTCACTATAGGTATGAATCACATCCACATCCATATCCACTATGAAAGATCCATCTGAGAGAGTATCCCATTCATATTCATTTGAGTCAGTCGTGGAACTTCTACTGGGATGTTTGCACCAAGAAGGCTTAGGATGCCTAGAAGTAGAGGCACCCATGTCATTATTCATGAGATCACCTCTCTCTATTAATTGTGCAATATTTCTATGCTATCTATCAAAGCTCAATGACTCATTAGGCACAAAATTTCTGGATGTGGAGGCCTCAGCTATATCATCAGTAGGCATACATTCTTCTCCCCAAAGAAGTGAAGTAGAAGGAAGACAATCTCCCATTTGAGCCATAGTGCATAGTGGTGATTCCTTGTCATCTGTATCTGAGTCACTAAGCATGGGAGTAGTTCTAGAATATTCAGGAATATTGTCTTCATCAGCACCATATCCTAGACCTATAGTGTCTGTGGAGGGGTGGCCATCAGTATGGCTCAAAGGTTCAACTAAGGCATGTCCATTATTATTTAAGGGCCCTTGACCTTGATAGCCCATTTGCTACAAAAATTTATAGCCTTTACCATAGCACTTAGGAGAAATGGGAGTAGCAACTATCTTAGTGTCTTCTTCCTCTCTATAAATCCACTCCCTAATAGCTTGTTCTTCTTTTTCAGCCTCGAGGGGTACAAACGATTGAACAAAAGTACCAAAAACTATCATGGCAGAAGCGGAAGGCTTTGCCTTGTCTAAAGGTCTACCATAGGACTTAGGAGAAGTGGCATAGCAGCGATAGAGTCCAATGTGTATTCTCCCATACCAATACTCATCATTTTTAATTTTTTCTCAGTAGCAACAAGGGATGCATTGTGATCATGAGAGGGTTTTTTGTGAGGAACAAATGTCTCAGCAGTAGTTAGAGTATTAATAGTGATAGCATTATCCCCAAGAATCACAATCTCAACCCCATTGTGTGCAAACTTGACACACTGATGTTAAGTGCAAGGGATAGCTTGCATTTCATGGATCCAAGGATGACCCAAAAGAATATTATATGCGAGTGGGATGTCCAATACTTGGAAAACAATATCTTTCGTGACAGGGCCCACTCAAACAAGCAACACCACAAGACCTCTGGAAGATCTTTCCACTTCATCGTATGCTTTTATGGTAATCTTTCACCTAGGGTCTACGGCCATTTTAGACAATCCCAACTATTGCACCACATGGAAAGAAACAATGTTTAACTCTGCACCATTTTCTATCAGGACTCGGCGAACTTGAGTATGGTAGACTAGAACTTCAATGTGTGAGGCCAGATTATGAGGGTGACTAAGAGATGTGTCATCTTCTATAGAAAATGACAAGTAGTGGGGAGATGTGATGTGGTTGACCATAGCCTAGAACCAATCTGGATCAATATTAGTGGGAATGTTTGCTGTACGCAGAGCCTTCTCAAGGATCTCTTTGTGCAAAGGGGATAGCTCAAGCAACTTGAAAATAGATATATAAGCGAGTGTTCATTGTAATTGATGCACAAGATCATAGCTAGACAAAATTGAAGGAGCCGCTTTCTTGGAAGAAGAAACTTGCTTGGGATCATGTACAGTTTTAAGAACAATTTTGGCTTGCCCCCTAGTAACAACATTTAGTGTCTCACTTCGGGAAGATGTGCCATTCAGTGTTTGCAAGACCAAATTTGGCATACCATGTTCGGTGTTGTTATCATCTTGAGACCTCATCATAAGAAAACTCTCAACGGGTTCTATCATGTTGATCATAGGTGAATCGGGAGTATATGTATAGTTGATCTTAGCATCATGATTTTTCTTATGTGCTTGAGAGGATTCTGCTTTCTCATACTTAGGTAGAGGAGTCTTGAAGGCCTTGTGATTAGAATTTTTAACTAAGCCATCTGTGAGAACTGTGCCTCCATCAATAAGATCTTGAATAGCATCCTTAAGCTTAAAACAATTATCTGTCTTGTGTCCCTTATTCTTATGATAGTTGCAAAAATGATCATCTCTCCACCAATCAGGCTTAACTGGTGGGTCATAGGGACGAGAATTGTCAAGAAGCATAAGATATTTGTTGGCAACCAAAGTCTTAAGAATCACATCATATGGTTTAGCCAACCTGGTGTAGACCCGTCGATGGAATTGCTTCTTTGGCTTGTCTGTATACTGAGGTTTGGGAGCACTGTGAGTGTTGATAGCCTCTTGTTGTTTTTCTACATAGATAGCATTAGAAAGGTTGAAAGCAAGCTCTTTAGCTTTTGGGACATCCATAACCCCATCATTGATAACATACTTATTTCTATTCCAAGGTTTGTTCTTGTCTTTTCCATTGCCTCGAGTATCTTTATTAATAATGATATCCCCCTTTCTTATGGCCACATCCTCAATCCGATATGCACTTTCAACCATGTCATTGAAAGAGGAGAACAGTTGTTTCCTTAGATCATAATATAGTTCTGGCACAAGCATATTGATGAAAATGTCAATCTTTTCTCTTTCGTCTAGCTGTTGAGGATATCGAGAATATAGTGACCTCCAACATTGTAAGTAAGTGGCAAATGGCTCACCTTGATTTTACTTTAGAGCACTAAGATCTATCATGGTGATAGGCTGTTGGATGTTGTATGAATAATGTTGGGTGAAGCACCTAACCAACTCATCAAAAGTTTTAAGAGGTGGTGTCAACTTTGCAAACCATTCTAGAGCTTGTCCTCTTAAACTTCTAGGGAACAATCATAGAAGATATGTGTCTTCATGAAGGAAGTCCATGCTAAGAGCATAAAATTGACACACATGGTCATGAGGATCACCATTTCCATCATACTTGTCATACTTGGGAACCTCAATATCCCTAGGAAACGGGACCATGTATAGACTCATATCAAAAGGAAGAGCACAAATAGATTCTACAAAAGAAACCTTTAAAGGTTCCTTTTCTATTGCAAGTTGAGCAAGACGTTGATTTTTTCATTGCAACTCATCTCTAAGGATTTCCAATTTGGTTGGGACTCTTTCTTGAACAATCTAGCATACATCATAGCTAGGAGGGAGTTTGTATCCCCTAGAAGTCATGTATTGAAAGTATTGATCTCCATTTCATTCTAAAAGTTTAAGCATCATACGTTGGGAGGCTTCATCTTGTTCAAACCTCATAAGATCTTCACTAGAAACCTCATCATTGGCTTCTTCCTCATGCTAAGAGGGAGGAGGTCTAGGAGGTGAGGAAGGAGCAAAAAAATTCCATCTTGGAGGAGATCTTGGTGGCGTGTTGTTGCCATAGTTTCCATTAGTGCCGAAAGGAAGTCTATTTTCACAGCTACTAGTCTTAGGTTGTTTGTTAGACATTACTCTAGAAGTCATGTGCCTAGCAACCTCCATTAGGATTTTATTGTATTCTTTATCCAAATGTGCTTGATTGTCTCTTTGTTCAAAGTGGTCTTGCAAATGATGATACTTCTCTTGTTCAGTCATAGTAAGTGAGACACTATCTATGCTTTTGGAAGTCTTGAATGCAAAAAAAAGGAAGCCTCCTTTGTACCATGGGGTGACCTTAGAATCTTCAGATTGGTTAGGACTAGAACTGTCACTACTAAGTGGCACTCATGAGAATCTTGTAGGAGAGGGCAACTGTGTATAATTGAATGGAGGATGACTCTCTTGCTGAAATTAAGACTGAGTTGTAACTGGCATGAAAAAGGACTGTTGGTTGACTAATAGAATGAGATAAAGTTTTTCAGATATTAAGATAAGAAAAGCTAATGAAGATCACTTGTCAAAGTAGAACAATAGAGATGGCTCGTCAAAGGTGCTCAAGAGCTTATAGTAATCAATTGACTTAAGCCAAGAGGTGAGCAAGAAGCTTGATTAGCAAGTAGCTATAGAGGTAACCGTGGTGTGACAAGTGATCAAGAGTAGCATTTGTTAGACTCAAACCCAATAGTTTAGCTCATTTTTTTTTCAGTCTAGAACAAACCTAAGCATGCAGATAACAAACTAGCTTTAGGTAAGAACAGGAAAAGATACTCCATGACAGGTTAAAATTCAAGTTTAACAACTCTGAATTGCAACAGTAACAGGACAGCAAAATAACTCAGGATTCTTGGTTGAGGGTATGCGATGATATTTCAATATCGTATGACTCTTGACCAGTGAACATGAAAGACTTAGTTTTGAAAGAAATTTGGTCAATGTTGTAGGTTGCAAGTACATTTTTTTTATTTCAAGCATAGTAATATCTAGAAATAGACAAGTTTGCAAATAGTAGGTGATCAAACATGTCATCAAACACTTGTGCAAGAGAAAAAGCAACCTTTCCAAGACAAGCAATTGTGATATCAAAAAAATGAAGAACCTATGAGTACTACCATGATGTTTTCATATTCAAGAATGTTTGCATAGGTATATCATAGCGAAAACACTTTAAGCACTTGCTAGCCTAAAAGGACAAAGGCTCAATACTTAGCAACTTGGCCCACACTTGATGTTCCATTGCCTCACAGTAAGTGGTTGCCCACAATAGATGTTGGCTTTGTCATGGAGGTGTCAATGACACAACCAAAGGAACATAGATGGTGAGTAATCTTGGGGTGATCCGGGTTATTCCACTTGGATCAATCCTTGCACCAAGAAGCTAAGTGGCAAAATAGGGTGGCCTCTACCTATGGTTCTTAGTTTGGGCTTTCATTCGTAGCACCCCTCTTGCTCCTTGAAAAGGAATAGGACCTCACGGCCTCAAGAGTACCTTAATAATTCTTGCTTGACACTTTCCTCATGGTCACAATCCCACAAGTAATCATATCAAGCGAAGACAAGCACTACGTCTACCAAGGTTTTGTGTCCTTGATAGTCTTGAGATTATAGTGGGTTGGAATAGCCAGGTATAGGCTTGTCCCCACTTGGGTTGTTCCTCTTGATTGCTCAAGTGCAGGACCACTAAAGGATCCTAATGCTAAACAAAGAATGGATTAACTCTTGAAGTTCAAGGTTTTTGGTTCACCACAAGGGTGAAGAGCATACTCCCCTATTTCAAGAATCTCTCCCAAACACACCAAGAAAAATTCATTTACCTTCTTGCCTTCAAAATTCAAAGATGGGTCAGGATTTTCTGGTTCACCAAAATGGTGAAGACCATACTTCTCCTACCACCCAAGAATCCCTACAACAAGACCTTAAGTGCCTAATAAATGAAACAATTAGTTTTTGCCACACTCAAAGGAAAAGTTAATAAACAAGCACTTGTTTGTTTTTAGGCATTGGGCAGCCCTACAAAACACTATTAGTAACCCTTTTGCCTTTGAAGCTTTGACATGCGATCTTTTGGCAAAATATTTCAAGCAATGAGAGCACCTACAAGCACCACTTGTTAGCCCCACAATGAGTTAGCACATCAAAAATCAGATAATCTGCAAGTAAAATAGATAATCAAATGGCAAAATCTGAAAATGAAACCAACATCGTTGGATTAGGCTCGAAAAGAGCTTTCCAACGATATATCACACTTAAATTTTTGATATCGTATGTGAAAATTTTTCAAAAATGGGTGCCAATTTTCTAGAGTGGCATGGATTTTGAAAATGCCAAAATTTTCAAAAAAGTAGGAAAACTAAAAACAACAAGCAAAATTGACAAATCTAGAATTATGGTCTCTGTCTATCACGAAATTTCACGCGAGACAGTACTGGCCACGCGAGAAAGCACAAACCTACGTGAGAACGTACGAAGGCTCGCACGAGAAAGTACAAGAGCTCGCATGAGAAAGTACACCAGCCCATGGAAGAAAACACCTTTTTCATGTGCAGAAGTGCTAGTACCAACAAAACTTTATGCAATACGATGAGAAACCTCGCGCAAGATTCTGTAACAGTGACGCACAGAAGTACGGACAGCGTACGAAAATCACAAAAAAAAATTTAAAAAAGCTAAAACCTGCAACGGAAATGCAAGAAAAGAAGGACAAAATAGAGTTGTTTTGCCCCATGGTGGGCACCAAAAATGTACACACTCAAGTGGTGCACTTCTCTAAATCATTGCTTCCAAGAGGATCCATGGAATGGAAACCTTGAGAAATCAATTTAGAGCTTCCTAAGCATGGAGTGCAAGGATATTTGAGTATTGCTCTTAGCTAGAGATCGTTAAGCCTATGACCTTGCTAGTAAACCATGCAATGGGAGATTCCAAGGAAGACAAGAGCAAGAGTGCAAATGTCCTCAAGAATCAATGAAAATGCAAATGCAACTAAGCTAAGAAATGAGAATGCAAACTAAGCTATGAAAAGAAAGAACAATGCAACTAAGCTATGAAAGGAAAGAACAAGTGCTACAAATCCTTACTAATTAAGCTAGGTGAGTTACTCTAGAGCATGAAAATGAAACTAATCTAAGAAAGCATGACTATGAAGCTAAGATGCAAGAAATGGAAACTAAATGCAAGAATGTCTTCAAAAAGCTCCAAAGCCTCCAAGTAATCCTACAGCATAAGGTTAGTATTCAAAATATTCTTATGCAAATGAGAAGAGAGCTCTTCTTTTATAGGAAATGAGAGAGAATGGGCCATGGAGATTAAGAGGCAAAAGATTTAATCAATGGTGGAACATCAAAGAGGAGCAATCCATGTGCACAAGTCTCCTCCAATGAGAGTGAAGTGTTGACTTTTGTGCCCCATGTGAGACAAAAAAGCCTTTTCTCCTTTTTATAAAATAGGAATAATGCTTTATTTGTGCAAATTAGGATAAAAGGTAAGTGGGGGCTTTTTATTTAATAAAAGGAGAGGGAATTCCTTTTAATTAAATAAAGACTTAGGATAAAATGGTTAATCCATATAAACTAATCGAATAAATGATAGAATTAGGATTTGATCAAGAATAAGCAATTGATGATTTTAGAAAATAATGCTAGCAAGGGGCTAATAGTCTAGATGACCATTTTTAGGTGATTACAGTAGACATCCTAGAGGGGTGTGTGAACTAAGAGAACTGGGTTCTATGGATATGAAGAGTGGCCAAGCAGAGGACTTCACTCAAACCATCAAGGAGGTACAAGAACAGGTCAAGAGAGCTATCCTAGAGTCTACTAAAAAACTAAAGGCTAAAGTGGATGAGAGAAGGAAAGAAGTTCAATTCAAAGTGGGTGACTATGTGATGGTCCACTTGAGCAAAGCTAGGATGCAAAAAGGCATGCCTACCAAGCTGCAAATGAAGAGAATAGGGCCTTGCAAAATTTTGGCTAAGTATGGTGAAAATTCTTACAAAGTAGAACTACCATCAAACCTAGCTATATCTCTGGTCTTTAATGTAGCTGACCTGGTCCTATTCAAAGGAGAAGTAGCAAGGCAGAATGAGAACCAAGAAAGGGTGTTGCGGGACCTAGATAGTAATGCCATGCCTCAAAGGAAGTAGCCTATAGCAGAGAAGATCTTGGAATCAAGAGTAAAGAAGTCAAAAAGGCACCAAGTTTACATGGAACACTTGGTGAAATGGGCAGTTCAACTTGAATCTGAAGCCACTTGGGTTGAGGAGAGCAAGTTCAAGAAGCTAGGTATTGATCTAGCCCTTATCACTCCCAAAGTGCCTTAAAGTTGTGCCAAGGGGGAGTATGGTGCAAGAGCACCCTTCTAAGGGCTCCCACCATTGTATATTTTGTTGTGATTTTCTTCTGAATGAAGCCTTGTAATTATAATAAGAGCCATGAGCTCAATGTGTGTGTGAAGGTTCTAGTTTGGGTCCTAAAGTCACAATCTTGTTCCATCTTTTGTAAAGGCTCAGGGACTCATTGGATGATGTCATCTTGATGTCACCTAGCCTTAGGTTTTCTAGAGGTCTAAAAGTATGGGTATTTAGTGATTTAGCACATGTGTGCTTAGATTTTGGCCTTTGTGTGGCCTAGAAATGTGGAGAGAGCAAAAATTGCTCAAGCAACAAAAGTTTCTCAAAAGTTGCTTAGAAACTTTTTTGTTTATGAGGTTAGAACCCTAACCCACTGGCTAAGAGCCCTAACCAAACCCATACCCCAAGGAGAAAACCATAAATGCTCAGAAAAACCCTAATCTAAGGGTTGGAGGTGAGATTGTACGGCTCTGAGAAAGAATATTCAGACTGTGACTGTAATGTGTGTGCCAGTCTACACAAATGGCATGAAGTTAGAAAGATAATGCATTGAACTTGAGATTTTTGGCATTGTACATCTTTTTCTATGTATAAGTTTTCATTTTGGTGTGATCAGATTAGTTCTTTATAGGTTTTGAGTGTGTTTGTGTTAATAGTTTGAAGTTAGCAGTTCACTGTCCAGTTTGAAGTGACTTGTAAACATGGGCCTGTAGCTCCTATCCCCACCATGGAACCATGGTATATGGAATTAAAGACCCTATACTATGTACATTATCAAGTAGGGCCTTGGGAAGAGACTGCAAGCATTTTTAAGACCAAGCCCTAGGCGAGCCTGGACTATGCCCGACTAGGTTAGGTTAGTGTTGTGAAGGCTCTAGAAGGAAAGGGTGAAGATTTCCAAAGAAATCCTTTGGAGGAGTTCAAGAAGGGTTAAAGGATCTTTATTGATGAGAAGGAGAGGCTTCCACAAATCTAGATAAGGTTCTTACACAAACAAACTAGTTATGTGACTTTGTCAAGCTTAGAAAGACCTAGAAACCCTCATTTCTAGTTGGGGCACTGTACGGACACTTGGGGTCCTGAAACCTTGAAAATCCTTGAGATTTATGGATTTGAATTGGAGTCTCTTTGGAAGACTATCCATGGTTTGGTGAATATTGCAAGTGAAAGTCCTACAAATCCAGAGAGGAGGCCTAATTGGGGCTCTTTCCTTGTAGCCCTATTTTGGGATAAAATGGTGAGATCAGGTAACAACCTATTTTATCCAAGCCCTTGGAGTCACGTAGGAGGTTGTAAAAACACCTTAGGACCTAACTCCATCCTTGATAGAGTCTGAGAAGGTATGGAAGCAATGAAACCCTTATAAGCTTAAGTAAGGGTTTGAAGTTAAGAAGTGTGAAGGAGAGCTTAGCAGAAGGAGTGCTTGTTATTGGTGGATATATTGGGTTGGGTCAGGGGATCCTATTGAAAAGAGGCATCCTAGAGACCACATGGTGTGGGTAGAGCACACTAGAGATCCAAGAAAAGGATCAAGGAGCATAGACTAGGGTAGTCTACCCAATCTCCCCATCATAAAGAGGAAGAGAGAAAAGAAAGTTGAAACCTTCGTTGATAAACTAGCTAGAGAAAAGGTCATAAATAAGGAAGAGATGGAAAAATTGAGGAAGAAGAAAAATAAGTTAAAGGTTGGGACTGGAAATTTTGGAAGAAAAATTGAACCTCAGAAAGAAAGACCTACCTCACCTATACTAGTGGCCACAGTTGAAGAATCCTCTCCTACACCCCCTAGGAGAACATCTCAGAGGTAGGAAACAAAAACAACAATGATGAAGGAATCACCTAGTTCAGTAAGGCTGAGACCTAAGGTAAAGGACACCAAACCACAACAGAAGAGGAAAGAAATTGAATCACCTCCAAAAAAAACTTCGTAGAAGAAGAAGGTAGATGAAGATAAGATGAAAGAAGAAGAAGAAGAGAAGAAGAAGAAGGCAGAACAAAAGAAGGAAGAAGATAAACTAGAAAAAAGTGGAAGCCAAACCTTCCCATGCTAGATAAAAGAACAGTTGGTGAAGGTAAGTTAGTTTTGGTTGACATATATTATGAAAGCTATAATGAAAAAGATAAGGTCAACATAGAAGAAATGATGATTTGGTACATATTGGATTTCAAGAAGAGCTTAATTGAACTTGAAGGAAGTATTCTTAAGGAGCTATTTAACAAATTAGAGGCTAGGAAAAGAAGAGCCATAGATGAAGATTCTAAGATAAGGAAAGATGCCTTAAGCAGAGAAAATACAGTGATAACAGTGGAAGAAAATTAGAGGCTACTTGAAAAGATTAAGCCTCACTTAAGAATTAAACTAAGAATATTCAAGATAATGACTGGAATGTATAAGGAGGTTATTGAAGAAATGCAAAAGGAAATTGACAAGGTGATACTACTAGACAGACTAACTATGAATAATTTGCAACCTATTCCTACTAATCCCAAAGACATTAGAATTGTTGAATCTTCAAAGGCAACATATACACTAATTAAAGACAAAGCAACAGAGGTAAGGGAAGAGAAAGAAGACAACTCGTTCCAAAACCCTGCACCTAATTTCTTTATTGATAATATTGGCATTTCTTTGAACCCATCATTGGATGAAAAAGATCCAATTGAGACATTGGTGAAGGTCGTAGACCTTGTTGGAAATATAAGTGCAGAAGATCCCAAGGATGGGAAACAAGCCATGGAGATAGAAGGAGAAAAGGGTACTACTCAGAATAAGGTAGACACAAATAAATCTCAAACTGAGAAGATAGAAGAAGCCAAGGCAACAGAAGAGGAACCTTTCATAGGTGAGGCTACCATGTTAGGTAAGGAAAAACCTCTTGTTCTTGCATCACCATTGTTGGAAAGTGGGTCTAGATCACTGATTTCCAACATAGAAGACATGGAAGAAGATGATCTAATGAAATTATCTATTTTGGCCTTTGATAAGGTAAAGAGTGCATAATTTTGACAATAGAGAAAAGGTAATGAATGAGGCTATTAAAGTTTTGAGAAGAGTTATGTCATCACCACCTACTAGTAGTGGAGCAACCTCAGCATATCAGCTAGAATAAATTTTGGATTTTTTTTTTGAAAGCTTTAAAACATTTGAGGAAGCTACAAAGATAAAAGTTGTTAAGGAATTTGAAGAGAAGAGGTTGGAAGAGTTAACTATAGGATTGAAGGAAGACATGAAGACCATGGATCTAACTGAGAAGGTAGTCAATATATGTTTGAAAGAAGGTAAATAATTGTATAGCACATGTATAGATTCATTTAGACATGTAAAGAATATAACTGACATAATAAAGAAGAAGGAGAAAATATTGGCTAAGTTATCCACGGATAATACAAGAAGAAAAGTAACTAATATGAATAAAGAAGTTAGCCAAATTTTTTATAGGATTAGTGTATTAGAACTAGAGAAAGGGAGAGTACTTAACAAATTTAGTGAGCTTAGGAACCTACTTGTTCCTAAGATAGCAATTTTGGAGACAACATTAGTAGGCTTGGAGCTTGGTATCAAGTCTCATACTAGATTCACACCCACGGACCTGTGCAGTGTAGAGATATTAGAACACACCATAAATGGGTTACTACATGTTGCTAAGATAATGAAGAAGATTTGGGAGACTAATCTGCAAGCCTTGCAGATCAACTTTAGAGATCTACTTTGACTATAAGTACATATATATGCCACATATTTTTCTTGTACATACAATTTTGACATCTTTTCCATTGATGTCAAAGGGAAAGTAGTAGGTAGTGAAAAATAGGAGTAATGTAGATAGAAGAAAGGGGGAGTATATAAAATGTATAGGTAGTTATAGGGCGGTGTACCACAATAGTTCCAAATGTAACATTTGACAAACTACCTCTATCATTTATGCTTTGATGGATATTTATACCTTGTTCCAGAAACTAATAAATCTAAAGCTATAAGTAGATCAAAGCGAGACCAATTCAATTGTGTCTTCTCACTTGAAAATTGGAAAATCTTCATACAATCAAAACAACCATGAAAAAGAACCTCCTATTTCCAATCAAAATTGTAACAATTGAACCAAATATACACAATTTACTATCATCCATGAAATCATGGCAACTCTTGTAGCCCTAATATTTTAAACTGAAAAATAAAGAAAACTGAAAAACCCAAAGCTGGTCAAACTCAAGGAGAGGACCTCCCAAGTAGAGAACCATCATCTGCACAATGGTAGCATCCAATTGCTTGTTGATTACCATAGAAAGGTGTGATGTAAGTTTAATTTATTGCAAACCCTAACATCTTGTATTTCAGAAGCATCTACATTTATTAACAAAAAAATAAAGCGAGGCCTCTAAGTTCAACCTTCTTGTACTGCACATTCATATTCCGACCACATTTGCCAAACATTTACATTTGGATACTACAGAAAATGTGAAATTCTTATGGTCGATAAACCCAAAAAAGTGGGATTCAACATTAATTAATGTGCTTACTTCCAACAATGACAACATCTCATGATTCACCATTGAAGAAGTTCACACCCTTCATAAAAAATATCAATGCATTTGATTTTATGGAATGTGTCACTTCTATAGAGAAATAGAGCATTATTTTTGCACTAATCAAATAAGTGCATATCATTTTTGGGATTTTCTTCATGCTAGACTAACTGATCAACAATCCATCAAATGTGCTCTAAAAAATATTTTCAGAGGCTTTAACCATTGGAAGGGATTGAACTTCCTACTTTTGATAATTTCTCATGAATTTATTTTTCTTATTCTCTATATACACTTGTAACTACATAAATGTTAATTTACCTTTCTGGATATTTGAGGAGAAATCAACATGAAATTACAAACATCGTTCTATAGGAGTTTACAAAAATTTTACAAATATGAGGGATGAGAACAATAGAGGGGAGAGATTGATGAAGAACCAAAGAACATGAGATGAAGTTGTAGAGCTGGTGAAGTTGGTTCTCCAATGGCACCAAATATAGTAATCAATTTTTTCTGAGCGATCCAATCAACTCACCTTTTTTCCTTGAGCAAAGGAAGGGTATGATGGAGCATCGACATTTTTGTTGAGAACTGTAATTTCTATAAACAAATTTTTTCTTTGTTTATGATTATTGTATATGGATTGTTTTGAATTTTAGAGTATTCGTCAAATAAGAATGTTGATTCAATGCGAAGTCCATCTAATGATTCCATTCTTGATATGGCTATGAATGTTACACCTTGGACATTTGGGAGCTTGGACCCATGTCAATATTATTATGGTAAAATAATGAATGTGTTATTAAACAATGATTATAAATCACCTATATATACAAGTATACACAAGAATGTTTCTATAAAGAATAAAGAGAGAGAAATAGAAACATTCTGAAAAAAGATAGAGGAAGTATCCATATTGAATAGAGAGAGAATATGGAAACATAGAAGAGGAGTGACCATTAGAAATATAAATAAATCTACTGAAGAGAGAGAAACAAAAATAGAGAGATTTAACTCTAATACCCTCCCTTAATGATCAATCTAACTTCAAAACAAAAGTTTGCAAGTGAATCTTCAGAAGGCATAAAAGGCAGACTTGGGTTGATTAGTGAGCTCTATATGTTATGAAATATTGGCTAGTGGTTGAGACCCTCATTGCTTCCACTGTTCAGAATCAATGTGAGTCCTGCAATATCAAATCACATGACCAAATTTGAGTGGCATCGACTATGGTAGGATGAGTCTCGATACCCAGAACAAGCGCCTCAAGGTGATAGTACTCGAAGATTGTCATCATTCTCTGCTTCCAAGTGTTGTAGTTCTTTCCGTTGAAACATTGACTATCTTCCAATAGAAGATTTGTGAGAGATTCTATGACACATTTTTTGATGCAAAAAAAAAACATGAATATCTAAAAAAGTACATGAACTTCGAGGCAAATTGATGGAAGACCCAGAAAAAATTAAAAGACATCCAAAAGAGAGCTCAAAAAACCCAAAAGGAATATGATGTCAGATTCTGAAGAAAATAAAGAAAATAAAGAAAATAACCTATGAAGAGCATCTCATTGCTTCCTAATTATGAAGATTCAATTGATTAGTAAAATTGTTCTTACAATTCATGCTCAATCTAATTGAATAGACAATCACAAAATGGAAGATTCAAATTATGAATGCATCTAAGATGAATTTTGATACTTGAATGATCTAGATTGATGAAATGTAACTAAGAATGATGCAAATTGATATGATAAAATGTTAAACTCAATTGAACAACACGTACTTGCACAAAATCTAGATATGAAAATGCCTTGATCAGGTGTTTATTTATAGATTTCCAATTTTGAGAATTGGAGGGAAATTATTTGGATTTTGAATTTGAATTCAATGGTTGAGATCCTTCCATTGAAATGAATAGTCAAGATTCAAAGTTATCATGAGCAATCCTGGGCCTTGAAGCTCATTGGAGGAAATTAAGTTGTTAGTCCTCTAGTAGTTGAGTTGGAAAATAGGATAATTAATTAATTTGCATTAATTAATTTCCCTAGTTAGGTGATTCATGTTTCTCTATTCAATTAAATAGCTAGGATTAATTAAGGAATTAATACCTTTGATGATCGATCCTATATTTGATTGCTTGATGAATTATATAATTGAATGATTTTAAACCAATAACACAATTAAGATTGAGATTCTTTCAATTTTGATAGCACTCCTGTTACAATTTTGATCACAAAATTAGGATTTAAGGCTGATTGGTTTAACTAAACCAATTTTAGGTGATTAAAATTCCTAGGTCATTTGTAGCCTTCACAACAAATTCAAGATGTCTAAAACTATAATTGGTCTCCCTTTTGAACAAATTTTATGCCCTGTCATAACAAAAAAGAATAAGATAAAACCATGTGAGCACTTATGCAGCTTGGGCCTTCTTTCCCTTCAAGAATAGTTCCCACTTTCTAACTTCCTTGTCATTGGGCCAATTGAATGCTTTCAAATATTCAAACTGACTAACCGCCTCATTCCACCTACCATCAGTTATGGCCCAGGAATTTGAAATGAACTTGGAAAAATCAGCTTCATCCCTGAACATGGTGTCTAATACATCATTAAAAGCAGGGACATAAACATCATCATCCATACTCAACATCATTTTAATATTTACCATAATTAAATCAAATTCACTGCTCCAAATCTCCATAGATTTCAAATCATTATTTTTATCAAAAATAGCTAGAACTAACAGATGATAACCATTAACAAATAACTTCAATTTACTCTTAAACAATTGTCTCTTGCCTTTAAAGAATGAAAACAAAGAATTAACCACAGTTACTTTATCTTTTGCTTCCTTAATTTTCACTAGCATATCATCTTTGTACATCATTGTAGTTTCCAACTTCTCCAATAACATGTTCATTCCAAACCACATAGTAAACAAAGGATCAAGAATAGAAACAACATCATCACAAAATTTATCAGTTTGAATCATAGAAATATGGTGTTCATGCATAATGCTTAATTTACTTTTAATAATATTAATTTTGTGCTCCATAACTTGCATCAACACAAAAACACCCTCATTCTTTAATACAACCTCTTTATGCTCTCAATTCTACCAACATAGTCTTCCAGATTTACCTTCACATCATCAGGCACAGATACACCACTAGCAACAGGTTGGACTTCACTTGGTGGCTCAAAAATTGTAGGGGGGAAAAAGTACAAACCCATGTCACACTTAAATTATAAAAGAAAAAGTCAACAACACACAAATTGTTCAACTTTAACAACATAAATGTGGTATTTGTGTTTAGACTTTGAAGATGATGTAAACTGATGAAATGTGTAAAATTGGATAAAGTTTATGCCTATAATTTTTTTTTAAAAAAATTAACAAGAATTGACACAATTTTTTAATTTTTGAAGTTCATTTTTCAATTGTTGAAAAATGCTAAAAATATGGGGTCTAGTTCCCACCAAACAAGTATATACAAATAATCTATTTTTCCTCTGATTTCAATATATGTTATATATGACATGTATAGCTAGTCCAAAAAAGAAGAAAGATTGGTTTTTGATGTATATTTTCTTCGATATAAGTAATCAAAGTCAAACTTATCTGAAATCAATAGTTTTCATCTCCCGTCAAATTTCCCCTATCAAATCTACACCATTTAGAAAAAAAATTACATATTCTTGAAGAGGACTCTCTCCTCTAGTGTTAAATATAAATTTTAATTATTTTTTACATGATTTACTATTTTTTTCTTTATTTGAAGCAACATCTTCTCGAATGTTAAAATACCTACTTGCAGTATTTTGAAATTATAATATATTATATCTAATCAAAATATTATAAAACTTATATGACAATAATATTGACTCTGAGCTCTACAAAAAGGGTATTTTTATAGAGAAAGGGTATTTTTTAAAAATGTCATTGAAAAGAGAAAGAGTTATTGAAACATCACTTTTCTGAAATAATTTTATTTCTTTGGTAATTGGACCCAAATTGGTATAAAACATGCATTTAATATTTCCAATTGGGAAAGTTGAAGCACTTATCTAATCAATCTAGCTAGACCATATATTTGAAAAATAATAATTTTTAGTTAGAAATACTCAAATTCAATATGCTGGTAAGTTAGCTTGGACTCTTACAGAATATTAATTTACAATTCTTTCCAAAGAAACATTTTTAGTTAATGTTTATTCATATGTTTTTGCCACATTAATCAATTCTAGTATGTCGCATGATGCCTTTTCTCTAGGTCTTATTCCTTTTCCACATTTAGATAAGAAACATGAATCATTAATTCTAAGACCTCTTTGTTGTTGTTCTACATATTCAAAATTATTTTGTCTCCTTGCATTTCTCTTTCAATATTTACCATGTGAGGTTTTTGTATAGCAGGATTCAAAGGCCATAATACTAATTTTTTTTGTATTTTGGATCAAAGCTTGATCCTCTTGTGAAATCACCATATTCAAATTTAGACATAAAAAGTGGATTTTTTTGCCTTGTGACTTGATCAACAATAAATGAGGATTGAGGATTGTAAGTCCCATCCTAGGAGTAGTAACATACTAGTCACTTTTCTTCACCAATGCCCTTACCTCATCAACTGCAGTTGTATATTATTTGGATCAAATTATTTCAATGTAGTTATAACCTCCTCCCATCCCCACGCCCATCAAAACTACAACCCCTTCTTGCGCCTTGACCCTTGGCTACAACCCACTATTGGAATCTGCCTCCAAAAGTCTGCCAATTTAAACTTGAGGAGGTTCTCATCTATTTTTGAGCTCTTAGAACACTAGTAGCCAACACTATCTCACAATCTTGGATATATCCTTTGATCAGTCCCAAATAATCATTTGCCTTCACCCTCCTCTGTTCTTTGTTTTCCAATGCTCCCTACATAAAGAAAGGGTGCACATGGAAAGGGTAACTATGAACGCCAATCCAATCACCTCTTGCAATGAAAAAGCCCACCTCTGGCTCAACTAAATTCAAAATTGCCTCCAATCCTACTCACCACTTCGGTTTCACACATCTTCCACCACACATCTCACCTCATTATGGTGCCCATTTCCAAACTCCATGTGTAGAACATTGAAGACACATCCATAGTCATCTTGTATTTGGACTTGGATACAATAAAATCCACCCCTAAACTAGTAAAATTTTAACCTATTTTTCAACGAGGATTAGTCAAATTTTCGATACCCATTGGTCGAACAGATGACCAAAACTATTGTCAAACTTTCTTCATCAAAATTTTGACATTAAAAACCATTGTCAAAATTTTGACCTCCCTAGTGGTGGAATTATCAACCGAATCTTCATCGAAATAAGCACTTCAACCTGGAAGAATTGTAGATCAAGCCTTTTAACTATGCGACCAATGTTCGTCGAAAGTGTGACCAATGTTGGTCAGAAGTGATGTCAAACACATAGCATTCTCGTCGAAACAACTATTATGAAAACATCAAAAAATTGACCAATAATAATTTTTGGTTAAAAAATATATATATATATTATTGATTCATTATTCTAGCAACTATATTTCCAGTAAAAAGCCTTACCAACCCCAACTATAAACCACCAGCTTGGTATCTGAATATGTTGTTGTATGATCAGCACCGCAAATTACAGATGTAATTTTACAACCATCAAGATCACTTATGATTGTTGGCTTATGGCGATCCTCTACATCACCATGGCCTAATTGTCCATCTTCTCCATGACCCCAAGAGCATACAACATTTCCAACTGCATATCCATAAAATTAAATAGAACAGTAAGACCAACGTTCATCAGATCATTCAGCTTGACATCTAGCTATAGTAACAATACAACATTTCTAATAGTTAACAATTATTTTCTTATCACAAGTGTCAAAATAGTCATTCAAAACTATTGCAGGCACCACCCACCAATCCTGGAAAGGAAATAGAGCCTGTATACCCATATTTGTTTGTCATACCCTTTTTGCAAGGAACTCAAAAATTATTCAAATTAAACAAGTATGAACTGTAAGAGACTAAGAAAGAGGGCAAGGTGTTACCTCACTAAGATGATAGTAATAATGAGACAAAGAACCATGAAGACTAAATCCAACGAGACCAGATCTGAACATCCGGGTTCGATCAAATTCAAAAATTGGTTTGCCTTCATAGCACTGTCAAGTCAACATCATGAGCATTATTTTGTGTCTAGAGTGTCATCAATGTTTTTAAATGTAGAATGAAATGGCTGTAAGTATGCATTTCTACCACATGCAAATGATTTTGAGTTACAGACCTGTGTAATCCAATCTCCCAAGGAATAGATAGCACCACTTATTGCCATCTTTGCCAAAATAGGATTGGTCTTCGAGGCCTCTTCATATGCAGTCCAGTTATGCACAGGAGCATATCTGACAATCTCATATAGAGTCCATCCTTGAAAACAAAAGCACCATTTCAGTTTGACTATTGAATATATACAAATATAATGATGAAAGAAAAGTAGACAATCATATGCTCTCTGATGTAATAAGTAGTAAGTAATAAGTAATGTTGCAATAACAATGAATGCGGGACAAAGATGTAATGGAAGTGAAAAAACAATGATTATTCAAGGGTTTTGCTATACAAAGTCAATGGTGAACAAACATTGATACAAAATAATGAAATGATAGGATCCATGCAAAATAAGTACTGTTCCAAATTGCTGCTCAGATAGTTTGATCAAAGGCCACTTTTGCAGGCACCACCCACCAATCCTGGAAAGGAAAAAGAGCCCATATACCCATATTTGTTTGTCATACCCCTTTTGCAAGGAACTCAAAAATTATTCAAATTAAACAAGTATGAACTGTAAGAGACTAAGAAAGAGGGCAAGGTGTTACCTCACTAAGATCAGTCTGAACATCCTCTGGCACTCGTTCAGCATGACATTCTGTATCCTCTAAAATATACACAAAAAAGGTTACACCAAGTTCAATTTAAGATGTTAAATTGTATTAATAATATATATATATATATATTTAATAATTTTATTTTATGTTTTTAAATATATATATATATTTTTTTAATTTCACTATTTTTATTATTTATCTAATAATTATTCATCATATATAATTATAATAATCATAACTTATGTCAATATTAAGTATCGACTAGATATCTTATTGTTGTATATATTTTTCGTACGTTGATTGAGATCTTAAATTATTGAGCTTCTCTTTGTTTCAATAATAGTTTAACATTCTTTACTTAACAGGGCCAACCACGTGAAGGTGGAAGCTCATCTAGCCCCTCCTAGGATCCTCTTATGACCCTTTATGACACTTTAAGACCTCTAAGACATATTCTTAGGGATCGTAAAGGATCATAAAGGGTCATAAGGGGTCCTGGGACACAACAAATGAGAAACATAAATGTACGCATCATGGTCACAACTGTTTGGAGACACAACATAATTAAATGCTATTCATAGATGATGCAACACAACCACTACTCTTGTAGTTCTAAGTTGACACTGCGGGATCCAAAAACCAAAGATAAGGAATCTATATATGGTTTTTGGATCCACAGTGTCAACTTAGAATTGTAGGAGTAGTGGTTGTGTTGCATTTTCTGGGTATAGCATTCAATTATGTTGTGTCTCCAAACAATTGGGACCATGATGCCTACATTTATGTTTCTCAGCTGTTGTGATACCTACATTTATGTTTTGTAGCTGTCGTGTTTATTTGCATGTTCTTTGTGTTTGGCTTCTCTCCCTCACATCGAAAATAAGATTTTTCCCACTCTGAATTGAGAATGTGTGTGCAACACAAGCAGAATATGCACAGATAGCAGGTGGAGTTGAAAAAACACAACACGTTTACATTTTTTTAATAGGTCAAAATTACAATGTTCACGATGGTCTATAACTTAAAATACGCAATTAAAGACCTCTATAAAAAATGCAACCCTGTTGTGTTTTTCAACTCCACCTGATATCCTATGTATAAGAATTGAGATTGCATATTGAACTAGGCTTCTCCTTCTGCATTGGCTAAAACCAAGAGACTGTCACAGTTAACATCTAAATGGCGCATCTCATCATCACAACTAATCCACCTTAAACAATTGAATATGTTTGCTTGTATTAAATATTCATTAATCAAAATTCAAATAGAAAATGTATACCTTGAGTACTACAATTCACATTAGAATTGATGCGTCCATCGTGCTCGGTCGGTGCAGTATCAATATCGACAAGCTGCATTCCAATGTAAATAAAATAGTTGTAGATTTAGATGATGATATCCCAAAAATCCCTAATTCACAGTCTATCGTTTGTTGCAAATACAAATATGTAACTGCAGTCTCAAATTTCAAATTTTCATAGTTTGGTTAGCACTATCAAAACAAAGTGATTCTCTGACAGGTTGAAAGCATAGCCATTGTCCTTGGCCCTGTTATGAAATCACGGCCCTAATTTGTATTTTCTCCACTAGTATTCTAATGCCACTGGATGAAAGTCAAATTAGGGTAATGTATCATAATACACCCAACACTCAGAGTTGTATGGGTTGTCAAGTTGCTTCTTGGAAAAAACCCTAGGCTAAATATAAGCCATGTATTTAGCCAGAGAAAGGAAAACATGTCTGCAGCAGTATAATATTGGAAGGTTTTGAAATTGAGTCATAGATTGGGTACGTGGATCTTTGAAACACTAAATTAGGGATTTTTGGGATATCCTCATCTGTATCTATAGCTATTGCCTCTATTTTTGTAGGTGCTTTTCCCCTATTTGATATTTATCTTCAAGTGTCCACACTCGTTCTATTGGTTGTTGCCAGCAGGTCACAATCAGTGATTGGGAGAGCCCTGTTTTGGCACCAGTCATGTAGTACAAGCACTAGAATTGAGTTTTTCAGCATGACTGGGAAATTTTTGTATATCAACATGTGATAGAGTTTTTTTCCCAAACTCTATCGCATGTTGATATACAAAAATTTCCCAGCCCATGCCAAAAAACTCAATTCTAGTGCTTGTATTGAGACCTTAAATTATTGAGCTTCTCTTTGTTTCGAGAATAGTTTAACATTCTCTGAGAAACATAATTGTAGGCATCATGGTCACATTTTTTTGGAGACAATGTAATTGAGTGGTATACCCAGACGATGGAGAGCAACTTTTGCACCTCTGGTTCCAAGTTGTTCTCCATCCCGCAGTGTCAACTTGGAATCAGAGGTGCAGAAGTTGCACTCCATCTGGGTATACAACTCAATTATGTTGTCTCTAAAAAAATGTGACCATGATGCCTACAATTATGTTTTGAGAATAGTTTATTAACATTCTCTACTTAACAGGGCCAACCACGTGAAGGTGGAAGCTCATATGGCCCCTCCTAGGAGCCTCTTATGACCCTTTATGACATTTTAAGACCTCTAAGATGTATTCTTAGAGGTTGTAAATAGTCGTAAAGGGTCATAAGGGGTCTTGGGACACAACAGCTGAGAAACATAATTGTAGGCATCATGGTCACATCTTTTTGGAGACAATGTAATTGAGTTGTATACCCAAGCGATGGAGTGCAACTTCTGCACCTCCGATTCCAAATTGACACTGTGGGATTCAAAGACCATAGATAAGGAATAAATTTAGAGAGCGGAGGAGGGCCATAATGACAAAAATAATACAGGACAAACCTCAAGTTAAATGAGGCAACTGCAAACATTTTAATAGATTTTTATTATTAAATAATGAAATTTGCATATACTAGTGTTCTAAGCCCCCTCATTACATGATTTATTATTGTAAGCCCCCTCTAACTTACACATCTAGAAAATGAAACTACAACCTATTGGGATTGAGACAAACCTTATAGAACAACAACAGCTAGGAAGGATCACTTTCCAACATTTGTTGAATACATCTATTGGAGGACCTTGTATTCATGAGCTACACCTTGTATTCATGAGCTACAGATGTATTCAAAATATGTATTCAATAAATGTTGGAAAGTGATCATTCCTAGCTGTTGTTGTTCTATAAGGTTTGTCTCAATCCCAATAGGTTGTAGTTTCATTTTCTAGATGCGTAAGTTAGAGGGGGCTTACAATAATAAATCATGTAATGAGGGGGCTTAGAACACTAGTATATGTAAATTTCATTATTTAATAATAAAAATCTACTAAAATGTTTGCAGTTGCCTCATTTAACTTGAGGTTCATCCTATATTATTTTGGTCATTATGGACCTCCTCCGCTCTCTAAATTTATTCCTTATCTATGGTCTTTGTATCCCGTAGTGTTAACTTGGAATCAGAGGTGCAGAAGTTGCACTCCATCACTTGGGTATACAACTCAATTACATTGTCTCCAAAAAATTGTGACCATGATGCCTACAATTATGTTTCTTAGCTATTGTGAAATCTGCATTTATGTTTCTCAACTGTCGTGTTTATACCTTCTCTCATTTGCTAGTGTAATTCCTCTTTGAGTATCTCCATTCTCCTTTGCATCCAAAATGAACTCATTCCAATCCCTCACTGGAATAAAGGGAGACTTCATAACACGTTGTGCTCAAACTTCAGTGAGACTTCATACCACGCAGCATCTATAGATTATGTTCAATGCGTTATTTACACTTGTATTGGTGGGAAAACTCTTGAAAACACGCAAAAGAGATTGCATTCAACCATGTTGTTTACATGACACATGTAGTTTACCTCCGACGTAAATCAGTGTTGCGTACAAATCTACGGACGTTGCTTGGTATGAAGCCTCACTCAAGCTTGAAAATGATAGTCAATCCATAGTCAAGGTCAAGGAACAAATGGAATAACCAAGAAAACACTATATGTTAAATCATGTGATTGATAGCAGATTGGGGCTCACTTGAGCCATAAACATGAAGAATTATTCTAAAAAAAGATGTAAACCATATATATGCGCACTTGAGGCAAAGAGAAGTTATGTCATATCAATATTAAAATATTAGTTACAATATGAAAATACTAAACTAACTAATTCCTGAGTTCATCTCTGCATATGGTCGCAACAAAGATATGCAATTACAATACAGAGAAGGCATCGTAAAAATATAATTTCAGAATTTGCCCTAGCCTGACACGTTTTGCACTCAAATCCTTCATCGCGGATAAGTGGAGATGGGCGGATAGATGCAGATGAGTTGTCATCGACCCAACTAAAGTATTTGCAGCCATTATTTCCTTGTGATACCTAGTCTACATTAGTTCTTATATTATAATGAATAGTATTTACATTAGAAACCTTAAATATATACACATTAGCAACCTTTTTTCTATTTGGGCAGCACCAAAATTGTCGTCCAGGGTTGTTCGGTGTCCGTGAAGTCTTCAACACACTGCCCACCACCACATTGATAGTTTGGCACATTAACAAGAGTCATCGAGCCTATATCAATAATGTACCGCACCATCATTACTACATTTATTATTTTTATATGATTATTTTTATATGAAATACACCAAGGAGTAGCATCAGAAATATTAACCATTTACAATAATGAAAAGTAAACCTAAATCAAATAGCTCATTTTTTTATCAGCATGTGTAGTCTCTGTGTATATGAAAAATGAAAGAAATATGAAGCTGAAATAAAATAGTGAACAAAATAGTATTCTACATAGAGTGAATGATATATACCATCAAAAGAAGGTGACAAAATCCTGTCACGAAGCGCAAACATAGGAAATCAAAAAGGGACAAAAGACAAGAAATAAGAAAAATCATTATGACTATAGAAAAATCATTTATACTATAATAAAAAAAAGAAACACTCTTTGTCAACAATTTTCAAAATCATTAGGACTATAGAAAAATAATTAAGACTATACAAAATCAAATTTTAGAAATGGACGGTTCTGATGCTTTTCCATTACAACAATTGAGCATTCATCATTTGGTATTGTGTATTCCATTTAAGTATGTCAACAATGTTCAAAATCCTGTCACCAAGCACAGACAAGAAATAAGAAAAATCATTAGGACTATAGAAAAATCAAGTTCTAGAAATGGACAGTTCTAATATTGCTTTGCCATTACAACAATTGAGCACTCATCATTTGGTACTTCTTGGTGTATTCCATTTAATTTTTTTAGTTGTTGTGTTTATGTGCGTGTTCTTTATGTGTTTGGCTTCTCTCCCTCGCAAGGGATACGTCGATAGGTAATTGATTTGAAAGCATAATGATTTGACAGTCTTTTTTTAGGATAGGTGTAATCATCCCGCCAACCTTAATTAGCAACATTGGTGTCCTATCATTGCACAAGTGCAAGACAGTAAGGGTCAATTCAAGGAGGGAAGGAAAAAAGGTCATTTTAACCTTACAAGGCAAGAGGAGAGACGGTCCAAATAATTCTATGTTGACTGTCCCAAACAACAGACAAATGATGGAATTGCTAACATGTTTCTAACAAGTTTGTTGCAAATAGAACCATCATTACAATACAACCACTCTTTCAAGATATTCTTGGCCAAATCGACCTGGATAAAGAAAGTAGATTGATCATGGAAGATAAATAATTATGAATGATAATAGAAGATAAATAATATAATAATGATAGATGTTGATGAATATTATTAATGGATCAAATAATAACATATTGATAGATGAAAGAATAATTATTTCAATGTCTACAAGCTCCATTAGCTAAAATCACAACCAACCAAATATGGTTGTGGCAGTTGTAATAGGATTATATATACACCAAACAAGGAATGTATGGGCAGGATCCCTGGTATGTATGGATGACAACAGGAAATAAAAGATAAAAACTAGTTTGTGTGCAATTTGTGATTTTGGAAAGGTCTTAAGAGCCTTGTTTTGGATTCCATTTTCTTTATGCAATAAGGGCCCATTTGGTGCATGGAATACCAAATGTCAAATATAGTCAATTCTAGAAGATGCTGTAATTTTGGAAGATACAAATTTTGAAAATGATTTCCAGAATATGAGATGACCTGTTTGGTTCACCCAGAAGATGACTAAGAAGATGCATGAGAAATTTTAATTCTATAATTTAATCTCTTTAAATTCGTGTGTATACGTATATATACATACATACATGTGTGTGTGTGTGTATATATATCCACACATGTGTATATATACACATACACACATGTGTATATGTGTATACATGTGTGTATATGCACACATATATACACATATGCACACATGTGTATATATACACACATGTGTGTACATGTGTGTGTATACACACACATACACACATATACACACACATGCATTTATATATACACACGTGTGTATATATACAAACACGTGCATTTATATATACACATGTATGTATATACACACATACATGTCTGTGTATATACACACATACACACACACACACACACACATATATATATATATATACACATACATGTGTGTATATACACACATGTGTATATATACACAAATACACACATGTGTGTATATATACACAAATACACACATGTGTTTATATACATATACACACATTTATGTATATATACACACATATACACACATGTGTATGTATATACACACACATTTGTGTATATATACACACATATACACATATATATACACACATATACACACATAACTTGTATTATAAATTCCTAACATTGCATATGCAAATTATATTCACATTATTTTAACTTTAAACTTTTACATAGCTCTACTTCAAATGCATGGATTTCATTAGCATTGGAACTCATACACTTTATAATAAGAATTGAAGACAAGTCACATAAAGCAAACAATCATTTAAACATGGACAATGACTAAGTATTGTGACCTCTCAAATAAAGATTGAATATTTAAACAAAGTTATGACATTTTTCTTACGACAGAAAACCCTAGGAACAGATTCTGGCAAGTTTTAGTAAATTTGTCATAACTTTCCATTACTCAATAAAAAGGCACCAAACCAGTTCCAAAACAAATTTAACTCTCCCTTCAAAATCTTCCAATATACTTCTAGATTCATTCAAATAAAACTCCAACAGAAATGTGTCTTGGAACAACATAAAAATGTGTTGCTAGATTCATAAAGACGTTCATGAAAATAAGATGAAAACTAGTTCCAAATCCAACTATATTATAATTGGATTTTTATATGAAGTCAAGCTAAAGGACTTGGTGAAGACACCTATAGTGGTGTTAATGTCAAAAAGAGTCATGTCTAAAGGAAAATTGAAGCCATGATGAAGTATCAATTCTCCTTACTAGAAAATAAAATCCATGAATCAATGATAGTCATGAATCAATGAGAATATGGTTAAGTAGCATAGATTTTATGAAGATGTCTTTTGGTTCTTGACTGTCCTGTACAGGGGTTTTGCAAGATCATGTTTCCCTTTTTTGTTCAAGCTATGTAAGATTAGCTAATGGGGACCGATGATGATAGGTTTTGAACATTTGTGATCCTATGGTCTACGATGACAAGGAAAGAGAAAGTGTTTGGGATCACAAAAAAGGATCCACGTAGGGAAAGCTAGGGAGGATAGGAGGGCTAGAAAGAAAATTATAGGTTTCCACATGGAAATCAAGTTGCAGTTGACCAAGTGAATTTTGAGTGGGAAAGTCAAAACTCAAGGTGGAATTGATTTATCAAGTAAGACAACATTTTCGAACAACTTGGAGTCTACTGATTTCAATTAACTCAATACTCATGGAAGGTAACCGGATTTGGAAGCCTATTTGGTAGGTGTAGGCATGGGTAGGATGTATGTAGAGTTGGTGTTGGGAGACAAAGTATTGTAGTGAAGTTTTTTTATCAATAAAACTATATTTATTCTCTGTAATTTACTCTATGTCTCACGGTACAGTCCAGGAACAGTGAGTTCCTAGGATGGATTGAAATGTGTTTGGGATTGGTTCTCAATGTAAAAACATTGTATTAGTTATTGCTTACCTTTCCACACCTTCTTTTTACTATTTCATTGCATTTTGAATTAGGAATATTGGATTGGTATTCCTAGGACAGCGACTGGTAGGGTATAGTCAGTTTGGTAGTTTGAAGTTTTCTTTATGATGTTGTTAGTTCAAATTCAAATCTAATATGGATGGTAGGAGGATAAAATAGAATATAATAGTTGTTAAAATAATGTGCTTTGGGCCACCACAAAATTCATGCCTTAAATTATTATTATTATTATTATTATTTGCCTCAAACAAATGTATTGAGAAAGCAGCAAGTGTATTTTCCTAGCAAGAGTTAGAGAATCCAAATATAATAGCAAGCTCAACAAAAACAATTTGAAAATATGAGAAATCTTGAAGTAGATGTTCAATAGTTTCTATATAACCTCTACATTCTAGAATATACCTATGAGAGCTCTACCATCCACTTCTTTGAAGTGAATCCAAAGTTAAGACTTTACGATTAAGAGAGAGACACAAAAAAATGTCTTTTTAAAAGGAATGTCAACCTTCCAAATTTATTTCCACCACAACATATCTTTCCATTGAATAAAAAATAATATAGATTTACTTGACCAAGTTTCATAATAAACTTCAATCAATAATCTTTACTACCACAAAAATTAGTCCAATATATTAAGTTTTGATATTCATGTATGTTTTCTAGTCAAAATATCCATATAATCATTCCACATAACTTTGTTGTGAGAAATGAAACCCAAAAGACTCCCTAATTCGTCCTTGTATCTAGATAATGGTAAATGCATGATCAATAGTTTATGGCATATCATAGCATATCATAAAATAATGTAGGTAAAGTATGAGGCTAGCCAAAAGAATAAAATATGTTGGGGGTAATTAGGACAAATTATCTAATTAGTTATATAAAGGTTCTTTATTCATTTATTCTTTGAACATAGGAGTGTAATTTAGATTGAGTTTTATTCAACATGTGTTGTCTCATTCATTATAATATGGACACTTGTCAAGCTCTCTTTTGATCTTCTTGTAGTATTTCTTTATTTTTGAGCACACAAGACAACAAAGTGGGGGGAGTTGAATAAATTGTATGATAAAACCTTAAATTTTTTACTACTTCGTATGTCAAAATATTTACTTCATGAATCAACAACAATGTAACAATGAAAGAATAATGAATTCTACACAATTGCACAAGTGAACACTAGATTTATATGGAAAACCTAGCTAGGGAAGAACCACAGTGAGAAAAGCCACAATATAGTATAATTTACATAAATTATTTTACATCTAAAACACAAGGAAGAAACTACTCCCTGAAATAATGGCTTTATGGTTATACCAAAGATATTTTAGTACTCAATTTTAATGATAAAATTTAGATGAGGCTACAACCTTAAAATATTACATGACGAACAAAAAAAAATATTCACCACAACAAATGTGTACCATTAGCAGCCTTTATCACACTACTTGAAACTTCAAACACTTTTGAATGTAGATACCTTTAGCTCATTTCTTTCAATAATCATTTGGCATTTTTCTCACACACTTCACAATCAAACGCACTTCCAAAAATTTCTCACATTCTAAATGATTTGATCTTTCATTATATCCTTTGCATGCTCAAACAAACTTTTCCAAGTCAGCCACATTAAAATGTACGAACATGAAATGTAAGACAACCAAATATGTTGGCCCCAAAAACTTATACGATGAAGGGAAAGTGAAAGATAGCCAACCCTAGAGATAAATGAAGCCCAAAACATATTGACACACTTCTCAAAGCTATTGTAAACTTCAAAATAGATCTACAATCAGTTTAGTTCATCCAAACAAACCTCTTATCCTCTTAATTATTTAGTTCAATCATCAAATAGTACCAGAACGGAATAAAGATGTCATCTTGACCATAAAGGA